>QLNU02015360.1:246665948-246689332 GCA_006491805.2 Dysdera silvatica
TACTGAATCTTAATAACCACATTAGGTACTAAAAAGTGCACTAAGTCTCAAGTGTAGATGCGATTGACACCAAAAAAACTTCCCTTGGTAGTATAGTACTGACAGCTCTTGGGAACTAAATCGAACATAAGGTCTAAAGTAGTAAAGTATAGCCCTCCACAAAACCTTGAAACGCCACTAACTTCAATCAAAATTCACCTTACGTATTACAAAAACGCTTTAGGCATTTAAGAAAAATATGATAGAATTATAATTTCAAATAAAAATTTAAGGAAAATCTGAAATACCAAAACTGCTCAATCTCACCGTTTTTGCCAAAAATAAATTATACACTTATCAGAAAGGTTTATGACGCGTACGCTTCGGACGTAACATACGCATGCGCCCCCAATTCGCGCAAAGATTTTCTTTGTTGTGATTTTCGAAGAACATTTCGTCGAATTTCAGTACTTCTTTCACGTCGTGAACTCATTTCATAATTTAATTACATGCTGGGAGAAAAAGCTTACATTGTGATAACGTAATTAAATGTTAGTAAAATTAGTAATAAGCATCCACCACGACGTATAGTAATAGTGGCGTGAAGAGGTTTTCTATTGGTGTATACGTTACTTAATTTTGAAATTTCTAATACTATACGTTTAGCATTACAATATATATTTCTAAAATACTACTGTTAATTCTGAATTATATATTGGCTTAATATATATTTTAATGTGTAATTTACAATTTCTATCAAAATTAAATTCTGATTATAATTTCATAAAGGTTTTTAGGATGCCAAAAAAAATCTGTTTGGTGTATACTCAATTTTGGGAGCCGCTGTATGTTAAGATGCTTTTCTTATAACACCGATTAAATGCTCAGGACCCTGTCTGTCGCTTTAAATCAAATATGAGATTTCAAATGCTACATTTGTACAAAGTTAATTGACAATTCTTTCTTCTTCTCTTCCGATACTTGGCGACGGTTTATCTTACATTGGGTTGCAATATTTAAAAACGTCTGACGACGCTTTCTGTTACATCACTGCATTTTGCACACGCGTTACTTTTCTTTCAAGCTGAACTCTTCCAATAAAAAAGGCTGTTCATTCTAAGGCGGGGCCGACTAAAATTTGGGCCCTAAATTTAAATAGCACGTGACCAAGAAATTCTTTACAATAGCGAGTTAAATCCTTTTTATTCTGGAAGCGGGGAAACCAAGGGGTGCAGCTTTCGTCATTGGCTGAAACGACGTAGAAGCACTATTGGCTCTCAGATAGAAATTTTGAAGTGCTTATTATTCATAAACGAAGCCGTCAATCAAAAATTGTCCCTCTTGACTTTCGTCATAGAATTGACCATAGAATCGCGTGCCAGAGAGTTTATGCGGTTACTACAGAACACCCTGCATATGAACCAATAGCAAAAATATTGTATAAAAATAAAGTTAATAATTTCAGAACAATAAATAATTATCGTATTATGGAATTTTTTAAATTTCTTTTCAACTTCAAACAATTAATGCAAAATAGTTTAAATAATAATGACACAACTTACATTAACATTGAAAGAAGTCCGTGATATAAGATAATCGTCCTTGTCGCTCAATTTTCATTACTACTTTTTCTAAGTTCCGAAAAGTTTTGAAGTGTTCTTCAGCTGTTTCAGAATTCGTAAAAATCGTCTTAGGATACTTAGTGCTGTGAGAGCTTCTGCTTGAGCCACTGGTTCCGTTTCATTTTCGCAACCACTTTCGCCATCATCACTTCCGTCCGCATTTGTATTTAACACTTGCTGAACAAACTCCTATAAGGAAACATCCAAACTCGTAGCAACATAGTTGTCAAATATTGCGTATTCAATTTTATCTGGTATAATACAGACACAATGTTAAAAACTTTGTGCAAACCCAGAGAGTGGAGCATCATTTCCATCATTCAATATTTCATCGGTTGAAATCATAGATGTACGCGGAAATTTCATAAGGGGGGTTATAGGTTCAAGGAAGGATTACGGAGCTGCAACTCCATCTATTTCTATGTTAAATATACAAAATTTCATTGCAATGGGAGGTTACAACCTCCATCAATACCTCCCTGCATACACTAGTGATTGAAATGCATATAAAGCTAGCATGCCGAAAGCAATTTGAAATGCATGTGCTCCACAACATATTCCAACTTTTATCCATGTAACACAGTGCATCTAATAGCGGCACATGAAATTCCCTTTTCAAGTCAATTTCAGAAATCATGTGTTTAAGAAGTGAATTTCTATAATTTATCTTTAGATTTTGGATCACCCCTCGATACATTGGTTGTAAAACGTTAGTGACATTCGGAGGTAAAGAAACAATTTCAATCGATTTTAAAAGCGAAATGCTACAATGGGAAGTGCAGTTTGCCATGAAAGCAACTTTTCTCTTTTGCTTTGAAAAATGGATATCTAAACACTGCGTATTTTTTGCCATATATCTGTTGTCATCCACGCCTTGTTATCTGCTTCATAAAGCACTGGCAAAGATTTGATGCCCTTAAAATAACGGGGTTCGCGAAATTTTCCACTAACTAATGGAGTTACTTTTTTCGAGCCATCCATATTCCACCTAAGAAAACTGTCAGTCTTTTTTTGCTACCTACACATTTTTCGTTTTTGAAACAAAGAGTTTTATTCGGAAGAACACGATAGAATTATCCCCACTCACCAACATTAGAAATATCACAAGGTTTATATCGCTTGAGAAAATCATTTAAAACTGGTTCCTTTAATTTTCGTAAAACATTATCATCCACTTTATCACACAATTATTTAAAGGTTAGATGATGCCTTAACTTGATTCTTTCTATCTAGGCTTTTGCTTACAGAAAAACCAGCTTCTCCTAGTTCAGTCACAATTCACAGAGCCTTTTCTTTCACCACTTGGGATAATATGGGCATTTTTTGTGCGATCTAATACAGCGGTTCTTCAACTGTGGTCCGCGGACTCCTGGGAGTCCGTGAGACCCTCCTAGTGTTCCACAATGGTTCGGAGAAATACCATGATAAGATCATTTACATTTTTAATGCTAAGAATAAATTATGAGGGGACGAAAAATTCCTTCCTTAAATGGTGAAAATTAGTGATGAAACACTAGAAATAAATATGTATGATGCAAATTCCGGGCTTTAAACTTTGAGTTAATTCTTGGGGGTCTGCGAGGGTGAGTGATCTCTGAAGGGGGTCCGCGGTCTAGGAAAATTAAAGAACATAGAAGATTTGATCCATATCAGAAAAGTTTCTTCAACTTTCTGAAATGCTGAAACCCGCTGTTGTCTCCTTTGTTCGTTAAGCGTATCATTCACAATACATGGCGTTGCTAAAATATTATTCAGCGTCGTCCTTGGTATTCCATGATGTTTCTTAGAAGCTGTTTCTGATTGGTTAGAATTCTCAAGAGCCTCGATAATTTGTTTGCATGCAAATGATAGTTTTTCGTTTCGTGGTCACGCCACACATAAACAGAGAGAAGCTAAAGATGAAATCCTTACGATTTCAGACCAGCCAGTGCGTACGAAAATTCGCAAATTTATTTTAAAAATTACACTTTTCTATAAAATACAACGTGTATCTGGGAAATATTATTTCAGAATTTCGTGTGTTATTTACAATTTGTGATATTACTTTCAAAGAATTTTTGCATGTACGTATAACAAAGCAAACTCTGTATAATTTATGAAATCTTAGCTTAAGCTAAGAATAAAAATTCATATCTTCTAATTAATAAGTAACAATATTGCAAATAATATGGTCTTTAATTAATGACTAATAATATCTGTTTGCAACGATACCCATGAGATGGAGAAAAGGTATTGTAATGAGGAAGATTGGACATGATACAACCTATATCTGTCGGAAATGGGTAGAAGATATCTTTACACTGAATAGCTTGCAGCTCTATAACTAATATAGTCTATTATTAGAATCAATAATAATAATAATAATAATAATAATAATAATAATAATAATAATATAACTGATATAGTTTTATTTTATTAGTAAAATAATGAATACAGTATTTATTTATAAAGCCGTAAATCAGCATTTGCCAGAGAAATTTTTAACACAATTACTTAAAATTCTTTTTCAGAAATCTATCCATACAACTTTTAACATAAAACTGGAAATTAGTAGTAACTTCATATATCTCAATATCTATGTTTTGCATCAACATGTATACAATAAGAAAATTTACATACAAAAGGTTAAACACTGGTAAAATAGCAATGAAAAAGATCACTCAAGCTTTCGGACGCATCAGCAGCAGTCCTTCATCAGGAGTAATGACGATGTTATGTTTCTGTCTCTTTTTTATACTTGAAATTTCTGGAAAACCCTTCATCAGAGTAGTCCCGCAGAATGGAAAAACCCAATGAGAACCAATGGGAGGCCTCCAATAGAATCATGGAAAAACCCAATGGGAACCAATGAGAAACCTGTACTGTGGGTACCTAATGTTGGGGATGTCTCATACATTTCAGAGTAAGAGTTGTTTATAAGTTTCTGGAAGTGGTTGTGATGTATTAATGGCTTTCCCGTGTAGTTTGTAAGTTTCCCAAGATTCTAAGAAGAGTCTACTATTCTTGTTTGTGATGTGACGGTGTAGTATTTTTGTTGAGTCCCAGTCGGGTTCGTGTCCGTGTTGTAAAGCGTGTTCTGCCAGACGTGAGGCTATGTCTCCTTTCGCGAGTGCTTGTTTGTATTTCTCGCTCACATAACTCTAAAATCCAAGAACATATTCGTCTTACTCATTCACGTAAACTTAACAACCTTAGATCTTCTATTTCAAAACAGTCAAAACTCCTTACAAAAAACTGGATACTAAATCTTTCAAATAAAAATCTCACACCACAACAGCAATTCGTACTATCACTCCGCCTAAATTTCTCACCTGCTCCACTTAAAATTCCTACACCACAGATTCTCGCTTCCATAGAAAATGCTCTACAAAATACTCACACTGACGAACGTGTTGCAGCTGATATCCGCTGCAGAGTGGCAGGACTCCTTCGGCGTCCAAAACTTCCTGAGGACAACCTAACGCCTATGCAAAGGGTTGCCCTCCGGGAGCTACGGAACGACAAGGACCTTGTCATACTGCCAGCTGATAAAGGCCGTACTACAGTCGTCTTAAATCGTCCAGACTACTTACATAAAGTCTCTACACTCTTATCTGATACAAATACATACACCCGCATCACAAAAGACCCTACACAAACAATTCAATCCAAAATGAACTCTCTCCTTCTAAAACTCTATAAATCTAAAAAACTTACATTTAATCTCTACGACTCTTTAAAATGCACTTCCGGCCGCTTACCATCCTTCTACGGATTACCTAAAATTCATAAACAAAATATTCCTCTTAAAACTATAGTTAGTTTTTGCAGCTCTCCTACATATAACCTATCAAAATATCTTGCACGTCTACTCTCTCCTATAATCGGTAATAACGACTACACTGTTTCTACTAGCCAATCCTTCTGCACCTCTTCGTAATCTACAACATCATTTGCAAATGACACCACACCTACACTTGCTCAAAGCCAACACTCTTCACTAACACCTCACGACATCTGCACATTGTTGAAATTTTGTCTGGACTCTGCTGTGTTCTCCTCAAATGGTTCTATCTATAGACAAGTTTCTGGAACTGCCATGGGATCTCCGGTCTCAAGTGTTGTAGCTAACTTGGTTATGGAGTCATTTGAGGAAACTGCTTTGTCTTCACTGAATTTTAACATTAAATTCTGGAAAAGATACGTCGACGACACGTTTGTTGTACTTAAAACTAATACACTCCAAAGCTTCTTCCATTACCTTAATAACTTAAACTCACATATAAAATTCACATACGAAACAGAACAGAACAATAAACTCCCTTTCCTAGACGTTCTTGTACACAGATCTCACGATAACTCAATCTTCACCTCAGTTTACCGTAAACCCACACATACAGACAGATATCTCGATTTTAAATCGCATCATCCAACATGCCACAAAGCTTCCGTTGTTAAAACATTAAGTCTTAAGTAAAAGCAAATTATCATTGAAGTAATAAAGCACTGTCAACCATAGAAACCAAACATACACAAGCGGCACTTAAAAATAATACCATTTTGGTGCATCCAAGAACGAAAATCCAAAGAAATGAGAGACAGAGGTAACAAGGTTCGAAAAATCAAGATTGAATATGCGAAAGTCTTAATAAATTTTGTCTAGTAGAATTTCCAAATATTAAAAAGCAGAAACGAAAAATTTATTCAACAAATGAATGATAAAGAATTAAAATAACGTATAAACATATACTTATAAAACAACCATTTACATATAATATATGAAGCTATTATCATACCTCTTTGCATTCTTTCTTACTATTTTTTACTCTTCGTTATAAAATGGCAGCAGTAATCTTGCCTATCTAAGTAGTTGTTGAACACACACACATTGCCTCGTGCAAGCATGCGAAGGAGCAGCATTAAGCAATGCTCAAAGGGGCCTCTCTTAGTATTGCTCCATGACAATTTCAGTCTACACGCTCGCCTCTCTTTTGCCCCAGAGAAATAGAAAGTAATGATTTTAACAAAAAATCCAATTTTTAAGAATGTTTGTCTATATATATTTTGTATATATTTCTATTTTCTTAAATCCTTTGAAATTGCATTAAAGTTTGCATTTGAAAAGTTGTAGAAGCAGCTAGAAAATGGATATCCCACACAACGTGCGTCTTGGTATAGATGTTAGTAGTCTGTAAGTAATTTGTTCTCCGAAACAGTGGCATTTAACTTTTTATTTGACGACAACTTCAACGGAAATTTATGACGATATGAATTGATAAGGATCCCCCTTTAAACCTAGAGAGATGAGTCTACGTTCGTTTAAAAAAATTCAGTTTATTTAAATTTTTTAAAAGATATATAAAACAGTTTAGCATATTTTGGACTTCGGCTTGTTCGTCCCCAGCATCCGGTCCTATTTAAATTTATAGTAAGAGTAACATTTTCTAAACAAATCAACTTACAAGGACGCCGAAAAAATGAAACAAAAATATGTATAATCCTAAGCTAAGAATATGTGGGATAAGGCTTTTGGTAATAATGAAATTCCCTTTCCCTTTTCAAATAACCCTGGCAGCAGCAAATGTGATCATCAATCAATGGCTTCTTTGCAGCCGTCAAGTGGACGCTGCGGTTATACGTCTAAAAAACTAAGAAAGGAAAGGCGGTTTATTTAAACAAGTGGTGTCAACTAATAACAGGTAGTTTACACGGGAGTATTTCTCTTCAACTATCAGTCGATTCTACAAAATAAATGTTGCCTAGAGATGCAGAAGAAGAAAAGTGCCAAAAGGGGAGAAGAAAAGGAGAAAGTTAAAAAGGGAGCTTCAAGAGCACAAAAACAAAACTGCGGCGTGAGTTAGCTAGCGAATGAGTGAGTGAGAGAGTTAGCGAGTAGAGAGGGGAAAAGCAAACTTCAAGAGACAAGCAGGCTCTTGCTGGAGATGGGCTTATGCTTTTGTGGCTTTGGGATAAAAAGTAATACCCCAATAAGTAGACTCATTTATCTTGATATCTGTCGGCTAAGAAACCAGACCCTCGCTGTTGTACATGGGATGCCGGGCTCAAGCATTTCGGAGAGAAAAGCCGAGAGGGAGGAGGCGTCCGATGGCTCGATAACAACACTATTAAGATGCCGACGCAGATGATAGACGGTCGTTTCAACGCCGATTTTACTCCATGTTTCTTCCTTGCAAACGTCTTGAGATCCTTCGATGCCCATATCTGAAAACAGACGAAAATCCGTTCTTTTTGGAGAAAAGGGGGATGCTGTACTAAAACACGAATTTGACGTAATCAACTCGGATTTTGATATCCAGATCAGAGAAGGGAAAGTTGCGTGCAAATGTATAAGTATGAGAAAGAGTGATAACCACGTCTTAGAATTTAAAACGACTGGAGGAAATAGCATGCGTTATAAGTGCTTATAAGAAATATATATATTATAATAAAATCTATGAGAACCAAGATCGTTTACATAGGATCAGTATTAAAATTTCCCGCTTTAGCAAATAATCATCACATGCCTCCCTCGGGTAATCGAATATAATATAAGTTGGATAATCTTAAAAAAAAATCAGTTTCTTGTGCGAAGAGAGAAAGTTCTCAGAGAAAAGAAAAAATTGTGCAGAAAAAAATTCTCTTTAAAAGCGTCCCCTCACCTCTCATTTGTTGAAAAATTTTCAAAGTCTCCCTGTTAGGAAGTGGAATACAAAAGCTTTGACAGATTTATTTCGATAAAGTAATACAGAAAGTTTGTTTGTTTGGATTTTTTATGGCGCAAGAGCATCTGAATACAGAAAGTGCATGCTAGTCTACAGTCTTTTTTTTATTAACTCCTTAACTGCCGAAAACTTACGAGATTCTCTCCTCAGTGCTACCATCTTTCGCACAGGCGGTGAATTGATCAGTGTATTGGGGGGAAAAGCGCAGGCACGATTTGCAATCTAAAAACTGTTTACTTTTACAGAATAAAAGCCTTACATTTTACAAAAAAATTACATTTAAAAAAATTAAAAATAACAAAAAATAACAAAAACAAATAAAACAAATAAAAATTACATATAAAAAATTTTAATAAAAAAGCATTTTACAAAAAAAATTACCAACATATTACAAAGGAACGTATTTCGAAAAGGCGTATATATACGTCCGCGGCAGTTAACGCATCGGCTGTGCAAGACGTATATATACGCCGGCGGCAGTTAAGGGGTTAAAAATACATAGGCACGTATAACATTTTTTGTTTTCACGTAGTATTAGTTTTTTCAATATTATTTCATGTAAATTACGTATGCAATCGACACTAATGTACTAGAACATTTAAATACATATGTAACTCTGTGTATCTGTTTCCCTGGATAATCGAATGTGCCGCTTCATCGAATAGTATTCGTTAGAACCGTCGATATTCGTTTAAATGGGGGCCGACTATATATAGGCCTATATAGGAAATAGCAAAAGCGAAAAAGTACACAGTTACAAATTAAAGTACACAGTTTTTAAAGTACACAGTTTTTAAAGTACACAGTTTTTCAAGAAAAGAAAATAGTTATGAGGTATATGTCAAGGATTATTAAATCTAAATTTTGTATTACTTGCTTAACTGATAATTTTTTTATATAATAATAATAATACTTTATTTATTCTTCTTGGAACAGTCGTTGTGACAATACATGACCACACAAAGAAAGGTCCTAAGTAAATATCTATGATGAATATAACAGGCTTGAGGACCTCAGACTGATTCAATATAACAATTCACCCAAACAATAAATTCGGCCATCAGGCTATTTCCACATATTTCAACACACCTCACTCGTTACTAAAGATCACGCATATGTAATGCACTTCTTATATGAGTTGTTTTTATAATTTGTCTTTAATTGATTGGTTTTTTTAATTATCGATAAATTGTTAGACATTACTGAGTATCAAGTATCTTTTAAGCTTTTTTTTTAAATTTTACTATATTATTTAACCGCTTTAGTTTATCTGGTATTCCATTCTAATATTTAGGTCCTATGTAATTTATGTTGCATCTTCCCAATTCTGTTCTTATTTTGGGTAATATTAATTCGTTATAGTTTCGATATCTACTTCTTTTTCGTTTAATTGAATTTTTATAAGATCTGTATGTTTATTTCTCTCATCCTTTCAAACATTTTAATTAGTATACAGTATTTATGAATCTGTTCAATTTGCAATATATTAGAATTTATTAAAAAATTCTTTAAGTCTATTCTATTGTCTCTATTAATCAGTTTGATTGATTTATTTTGCAAATTTTTTATAATATCATTGTTAACAATGCCCAAATTATCCCAAACGCAGTTACAATATACTAGATGGCAATTAATCAGAGAATTATAGAGTTCATTATTTATTTTTGGGGATAGATTTTACTTATCCGTCTTAGAATTCCTATATCTGTACATATCTTTTTTGTTATTTTGTTTATATGACCATTCCAATTTAATTTATTTGTAAGTTGAACTTCTAAGAAATAAATTTTATCCACTATTTCTATTTTCTTATTATTAACTGTTATAGATTTATTAATCATATCGTCATCTATTTTTTTATTTTTACCTGAAAAAATCATTAATTTTGATTTGTCTACATTTAACTTCAGTTGATTAATATCAAATCATTTTTCATAATTTTTTATTTCATTGATAACTGTTTCCCTTACCTTATTTAAATCCTTATCAGTAATAATGACATTTTTATCATCAGCAAATAATGGGATGTTTCCTATATCAGACAAGTTGAAAATATCGGTAACATATAAGGAATACAATAATGGCCCCAAATTGGAGTCCTGAGGTACTCTGTAATTATTAACCAATAACTTAGATATCGGTCCCTTCACATATACAACTTGTTTTCTATCCTTTAAATAACTGCTCAATAAATTTTTGATTTTCCCCCTTAATCCATAAGTTTTAATTTTTTTAATTAATATTTCTCTATTTATTACATCAAATCCTTTACTCAGACAAAAAAAAAATGCAAAAAACGTATCTCTTGTTTACGATTGCCTCCTATATTCTATTTATTGTTCTCAATAGCGCCCCTGCAGTTGATTTGCCCTTTCTAAACCCAAATTAGGAATTATCTATTATATACTCATTGTCTATAAAATCAATTATTCTTTAGTAAAGTAATTTTTCAAATGATTTCGCGAAGACGGAGGTTATTGCTATTGGTCTATAGTTTCCTTTGTTATCTTTCTTATATATGGAAACTATCTTAGCTGTTTTCATTTCTTCAGGAATTACTTCTGTATCAATTATTTCATTAAATATCACCAACAGTGGTTTAACCAATACATTAGCACATTCCTTGATTATCCTAGGGTGTATGTCATCATATCTTGCACCCTTTTTATTATTAATCTTGCTTAGTTCATTTAATAACTCTGAGTGACTTATTTGACTTACATAAATTGATTTACCAATGTTATGACACATATATTCATTATACTCATTGTTCATATTGACCTTTCTATCTACTGTATTCTCTTCAATTTCCACAAAAAATTGTTAAAACAATTTGCAATTTCACTATTGGAAGTTACTTTCATGTTATTGTTGATTATCAACTTATCATTTGTTTTAATTACCCTTCCCAGCAATTTATTAATAAAATTTCATTTGTTTTTATTGTCAGTTGACAATTTTTTTCCATAAATCTTTTTTTTATGGAGATCAATTTTCCTCACTATATCATTCCTTAATTTTTTAAATCTACACCAGTATATTAACCTTTCAGTTCTTATAAGCCTGTTGAAGATACAATTACTTTTCGTTATGAAAATTTTTAATTTATTATTTATCCGACCTTTTTTTGTTTATTTTGTCCTTTATGAGTTTTCGTTTAAAATTCCTATCATATATTTCCTTGATTTTATTTATAAATACATCATATTTATTAAAATCGCTAAATTCTACATTCCAATCTATAGAACTCAATTTCTCTTTAAACTTTTCAAGATGTTTTGAACCAAAATCTCTGACTTTAATTTTATTGTTTATCATGAGTTTAGTTTTCTCTTGAACTTCGATGAGTATAGCTTTGTGATCTCTTATTTGGTAATCCAAAACATTTGAATGAATTCCCAATACGTTCGTAAAACATAAATCAATCGTTGTAGTCGAATTATCGGTTATTCTTGTATAGTCACTAATTATGTTTTTTAGTATCATCATTTTCATTGCATTTATCAAATAATTTTTATTACTAGATTCTTTACTTATATTAATATTTAGGCTACCTACTATAATTATATTTTTACTTTGTACTTCTTCAATTTTTAAGTATAGCCAATCTAGTAGCTTGTGAACATTTCTTCTTGGATCTCTATATACAATTTCTGTCCTAAGTTTACCTCTTTTTACGCCTATTATTTCCCAATCATCACATGTGTGATAATTCAGTCCATTTTTTCAAAATCCTCGTGAATATTCCTTATATATACCGATACCTATCCTCCCCTTTTTTTTTGTCTCTCATCAGATGATAACCATATCATCCATAAATTTCCATGTGATCATTTTCTTTAGACCATGTTTCACTTATTCCCATTATGTTTATTTGATATTCATTATTTTCCATCAGCATTTCTATTTCACCCATTTTGTTGTTTATGCTTCTCGCATTTATATGCATAATTTTTAATTTATTAAAATCACTATATTTTCCAGGTTCCCCTCTTTTCATAATTTTAGCTTTTTTAATCTTTAACCTGCAATTTGCATTACTATCAATATCCATACTACCTTGTTAACTTCACACAAATTTTTCTCTATACTTATATTTTTCATATGATTTGTACCATTTATATCTCACACATTGTTATCTGTTATATCATCAAAAACATATACATTTGCATTTCCATCTCTTTTGTCTATGTTATAATGAATTTCAAAGTTTTCAATATTCTTAACAATTCTGTGTTTTACATTATTTAATCCCTCACTCAAAAAATCATCTTCATAATTTTGACTGACTTCAATTGTTATATCATTTTTACAATCCTTTACATACAGAGCATCAATAACATTATTTACATAATTACACTTATTATTAATGAATTTTATATTCACCTTTTTTTCCATTTTCCTCCATCTTCACAATATCAATACTATTTTTTAAACACACTGTTTTAGACAAAACCAATTTTTCATATTATTGATTATGATAGTGTTCGTATTCTTTAAATTTAATTCGGTATTTGTTATATGATTACCATTTACTCCACATTTCATTATATCAGTACTAACATTATTTGTAATATTATGCATATCATTAAAATTATCTATATTTGACAACTTTGAGATTATTAGTGTGGGCATTTTGTAGTGGTCCTTTATATATGTTTACATTATTGCTATTAAGATTTTATTTTATTAAATAATTATTGTTTCTATTACTCATTTTCTTTTCCCTTATAAAATTTCATTGCATTCTCTGGATATCGGCATAGCTATTAATAACTAGGACTTCACCGTGGTCATTTCTGCTTGCTTTTATACTCCCTTTATCCCTGAAGTGATGTTCGGGCTTTTGTGAGTTTTTTAAACATCCTTCTTCTTCATTGCAGACTCTATTTTCTAGTTTTGTCTCTCTCTCTCTCTTTATAGAGAGAGAGAGAGTGCATAGTGGCATTTAGGCAAACTAGAAAGTAACTTCCAGTATTGTTCTAGTTTATTGCATCATATGTAAATTGAAATTTTTTTGTACAATCAGCTGCACTTCAACGAATATTGACGGTTTCAGTAAACGTAAACCGATTGAGTGGAATATTCTATTATCTAGGAGAAACAAAACGTGAAGAATTATAAGTCATGCAAGGAACATGACAATACAATTAACATGGTGTGTAAAAGCCCCGTAAGAGCTTCATAATAGCATAAGAAATTGAAATACTGTAAAAAACAACGAAGGCATTTTAGATAAAATGAAACAAGAAAAATTATTTTTAACGAGATAAATAAAAGAAGAAGAAAAAATAATGGAAAACAGTAAAACAATAAATAAATAAATAAATAAAATAATAAAAAATAGATAAATATAAAAATGTATTGAGTGAAGGTTTAAATTTAATGTTGATAGTGAGGGTGAATGTTAGAAAAATGGATGGGAATGAGACAGGGGCGGACTGGCCGGGCCGATGTCCCCTTTTGGGCAATAGTGTTCGCGCCTCCGAATGGGCAAGGACTCGCGCCCTTTGGGCGGACCCAGTCCGCCCATAAAGACCAAGGTTAGGGCATAAAAAGAAGTAACGAGAAAGAATACGTAATATTATCTAAATACGACACTCTAAAAAATATATAAATTAACTAAACTTTTTCAAATATTTTGTTGTTACTTTGAGTTTAATATTATTTAATTATCCATGAAGATATTTGGTTATTTTTTTTTTAAATTGAAAATTTAACTATTTAGAAATTTAATTTCAGCTATTTCCAACTTGACTACTTAACTATTACCTCATATTATCTATGTAACTAACTCGAGCGGTTTATATAATTATCTCTTTACGTTTTGGGTTTTTCATTTACTCAGACTTATATAAGCTATTTAACAAATATTTGAAAACATTCTATTTAAAAATTTGCAAACCGGTAACATCGTATTAAAAATTAATGGAAAGCCTTATTTTTAAATAGCTAAAAACTTTCTTAAATACTTAAATGCTTAAAATTTTTCAATGCTCAACTGCTTCATTTTTGCCGAATTAAGAATAAATACTTTCCGATTTTATTTATCTTTCCATCAAATTTCAAGAAACGGTCTTCTCCGCTTTACCGACAAAATGTTCAGCTTGACATAACGGAGCTTTTAAATCTGCAATATGAGGACTCTCCCCACCTTCCCTCTCATTGTTTTTGCTTTTCCTTTTTCAGAAAACAAGCTTAACGGTATTAAGAGAGGAAGAGAAAACAGAAAAAGAGAACCCGAGAAATGGGAGATGCAGGTTGAGAAGACGCTGAAGAAAGAGACTAAGGGAGATGGAAACTAATGGCTCACCTTTGAAATAAGCCCTGAAACTTGATCGAATCGCCTTAAGGATTGGGCGATGAGTGGTAACGGCTTTGTCCGAGAAGATTTCCTTTTCTTGTTTTCTTCTTCAACGAACATTGCAATTCGACGAAAAGTGTCATCTGGAACGGGTACTTGCCTAGAATATGAACTGTTAAGTACAGAATGTACAAAATTTAATATCCTTGTACGTGCGTGTATTTCAGAAAAATAGGTTTAACCTCAACCTATGCGTGGAATTTTAGAATACCAGCGCACGCTGCCCTGCGGTGGCGCAGTGTGGTAACGCGTTCTCCTATTGCGCGGCTAATCCGGGTTCGACTCCCAGCAGTGCAAAAAGAACGCTTACTCAGAGATCTCATAAAGATCGCACTGCTCACTGTAGTCCGGGGTTTGGTTCCCCAGGCCTTAAGAGGTTCGGATTCCTCGGAAAACAGTAGGTCCCGGCGCAGCATGACCACTGTAGTCTTTGAGCCGTAAAACCAAAAAGAAGGCAAAGCGAAAGCAACCAGTGCACGCTTACGCGTCATCATTCAGGGTTTAGCCTTATTTTGAGGGATTTAATTTGATCCTGTGAATAGGAGAAACATGCAAGCTCAGGCATGTTTTGAGAAATTATATATTTTGGAATAGTACCTTTGTATTTTAATCACGTGTATTTCATGATATGGCTATTTCACTTTTAGAGTGTAAGTTATAAATGTAGAGTTCTCAGAATTATTGTGGGGTGGAGGGGGTGCCCAAGCACATTTTATATACATTTATACATTACAGTATATGTAAAATCTCAATTTATTTCGAATTATTAGGTGGGGGGTATCGGCCCATATAACTCTACGCCTATGGTGTATGTTAAAGGAAAATGAGGGCTAAATTACGTCATATGCAATGTTATAGAATTATATAGAAAGGCTGAACTAGCTTGCCAAACGTCGACGTTATAATAACTGAATCATCACTAGCGTCTTCTCGTTTGCTAACTCGTATTTTAGAAAAACAAAAATACCCAGCTATACGAAAAAGCAACATTATCACTGGCTTCCCTTCTCCTGTTGAATTGTGTATCAGAAACAAATGTCCCCAAAATAACTATAACGCAATATTATCACCGGTGTCTCCACTACTGCCGACTTGTATTTTAGAAACAAAAATTTGCAAACATGCATCTTAATGAAATGTGTTGCAAACACATTATTATACACATATCCAGAATATTTGAGTAGTTTCAGTTAATCATACTCATATATTCATACATCTCATATATATATAGATACTCATATATTCATACATCTCATATATATATAGATACTCATATATTCATACATTTCATTTATTCATACTCATGTATGCATGCTTTTTATATATATGTATGCTTGGCCTGCAAAAGGGTTGCTGGTATCTAACTGGAAGGAGACCCACACGCTGAACGTATGTGACGATGTGTGGAACCGGCCAGGCCAGTAACCTAGTGTCCTACCCCGCCTTCAAGTGGTGCAGGCTGAGCTTTCTATTTATGAGGCAAATTAATATTTGCTACACGGATAGAAAGGCGGAAGGGGAGGGCTAATTCACCAACCCGTCTAGCCAGCGTGGTGAAATTATGGCTAATTCCTCCATTATGTTGACACACCAGAAACCATGGCCCCTAGTCTCCAGGTGCTGGAGTGCTCCTGATCAAGGCAGCGGTCAGTGTGGCATGAAAGCAGGGGGTGCTAAGAATCACTGGAATGGCCCAGGCTGCCGTTTGTTATTGACCTTGGCAACGTATAATGGACGATCCCTTGCTTCTGAAGCAAAACTTCAGGAATTGGAAGAAGAACTTGACAAGATCAAATGGGACATTGTAGGACTCAGTGAAGTTAGAAGAAAAGGTGAAGAGTTGGTGGAACTTAAAAGTGGACATTTGTTTTATTATAGAGGAACGGAAACTGGAAGAACAAGTGGTGTTGGCTTCTTAATCAACAAAAGAATTAAAGACTGTCTTCTGGAAGTTGAAAGTACATCAGATCGAGCAGCGAGGCTTGTTGTTCAACTAACCCAGCGATACCAACTTCAAATAGTACAGGTATATGCACCAACATCAAGCCATACCGACGAAGAGGTTGAAGAATTTTATGAAGAAATCAAAGAGTTACACACCAAAGGGAAACAACATATCAAGCTCATCATGGGGGATTTCAATGCAAGAATTGGACAACAGGAACAAGGAGAGACATCGGTTGGTAAATACGGATATGGGGAAAGGAATGAACGTGGCGATCAACTCATCGAATTTGCAGAAGCTGAAAACCTTAGCATCATGAATTCATTTTTTAAGAAGAAACCGCAAAGAAAATGGACATGGAAACACCCCAATGGAGGAACCAGCGAAATTGACTATATACTGGCAAACAAGAAATCAATTATTGAAGATTGCAGCGTACTGAACAGATTTAATACTGGAAGTGATCATCGAATGGTGAGATGTAAAATGCACTTAAATACTAAACTAGAAAGGCAGAAGCTCATTAGGAAACAAGTATGTAAGAGGGTGGATTTAAAGAAATTAAAAGAAAATACCGAGGCATTCAAGTTGGAATTAAAAAATCGCTTTTCTGCACTGGAAGGACTTATTGAAGAAGTTGACATCTCAGAAGCAAATGAAAACATTGTTAAGACAATAATTGAAACTGCTGGGGAAATTGGTGGTGTAATATGTAAAAAGCAGAATAGCAAATTATCTGAGAAGACGAAACAACTCATGAAAAGGCGAAGACTTATGAAGGTGGACAATCAAAATACCAGTCGCAAGATCGAGTATGTAGAACTTTGCAAAACTTTGCGCAAAAACATGAAAGAAGATATAAGAAAATTCAATTGTGAGTTAGTAAGGAAGGCCATTGAAAGCAACAAGAGCCTTAGGGTTGTTAAAGGGAGTTTGTCTATTGGGAAGAAACACATCATTGCATTAAAAGGAGAGGATGGCACTGTAACAAGAAATAGGGAAGAAATACTTAGAAGAGTTGAAGAATTCTACAGAAAGCTGTATGAGGGAAACAGTGGATTAAACGAAGACTCTGAGATAGTCGAAGGAACAGCTCCTAAAATCTTAAAAGAAGAAGTTTCATTTGCAATAAAAAATATGAAGAAAGGAAGAGCCCCTGGTGATGATGGTATTACATTAGATATCCTAAAAGAAGCTGGAGAATATGTAGAAGACATACTTGCAAAATTCTTTACCAAATGTCTTAACAGCGGTAACATACCAAACCAATGGGATTCTGCAACAGTAATTCTTTTGCATAAAAAAGGTGATAAAGAGGATTTAAAAAATTACCGACCAATTAGCTTGTTACCTGCTATTTATAAAATCTTCACAAAAGTGCTAACACATCGCCTGCAGAAAAAATTAGATGCAGCTCAACCAAGAGAACAAGCTGGATTTCGAGCTTTACAGATGATTTTTCATCAAATAAATTGGAATAACAGGGGAATAAAAATAAATGGTGAATATTTAAATCATTTGCGGTTTGCTGATGACATTGTTATTTTTTCAACGAACCCATCAGAACTCCAAGACATGGTACAGGAGCTCTCAACTAGAAGTAAAGAAGTTGGACTCAAGATGAACCTACAAAAAACTAAGATCATGTTCAATAATTTCGTAGAGGAAACAAAAATACAAGTTGACAACATTGAGCTAGAAATTGCTGATTCATATATTTACCTTGGCCAGCTGATTTCAATGGATGGCAACATTATGAAAGAACTCAACAGACGTATTAAACTTGGCTGGAGTGCATTTGGAAGAAACAGTTTTATCCTGAAGGGGAAATTGCCTTTGTGTCTAAAAAGAAAGGTCTTCAACCAGTGTGTATTGCCAGTCCTCTCTTATGGATCAGAGACATGGAGTCTAACAGTTGGAGCAATACGAAAGTTACAGACAACGCAAAGGAGCATGGAGAGGTGCATGCTTGGAATAACTAGGAGAGATCGAAAAAGAAACACTTGGGTGAGAGAGCAAACTAGAGTAGAGGACATCATTGTTAAAGTAAAAGGGCTGAAATGGCGATGGGCTGGGCATATTGCAAGAAGAACTGATCAACGATGGACAACAGAAATTCTGAACTGGATTCCAAGAGACCACCGAAGACCTAGAAAACGTCCTCAAACTAGATGGGTGGATGAAATAAGAAAACAGGTTGGGGTGACGTGGAAGCGAATTGCTCAGGATAGACTTGTGTGGAAAGCATTTGGAGAGACCTTCATCCAGCAGTGGATAGATAATGGTTGAATATGATGATGATATATATGCTTATATATATATTCATGTGTTTCTTTTCCTTATGAGATAATGTTTTGGAAAAAGAAATGTAAAAGAAACTTGACATGGGCTCCGATAATCGGCAATAACTACCTCGAACGAAAACCTGGAGTAGCCTTCAAAATTGTCGCCAAATTCGCCAAATATCTATGCTAAAAGTTCATTTTTCATATTAATTTTTTTATACTGTTTAAATTAGCTGAGACATAATTTTTTATTTTTATCCGTTAAATACGATGATCCTTCATAATCTTACCGACTTCAAACCTGTTTTTGCTCACATACAGTGCGATTAAAAAATATCAAACCTGGCGAAAAAAGTGACATTTTTGGACTTCAAATATTCATAAAAAATTGCCATATCATTTTAGCAGACAGATAATTCACATTCGTGATCAGGAAGTCAAGCACTATCATCTCCCATAGGTCTGATCTCAAAGTGCAGTGAACAGCGAAAGGGGTTCCCTTGTAAGTATAACATAATATAATGATGCATACTAAGTAAAACATAATATAATAATGCATACTAAGTATAATATAATAAAACAATACACACTAAGTATAACATAATATAATAATACATACTAAGTATAACATTATATATAATAATATGTACTAGGTATAGCCTAATATAATAATACATACTAAGTATAATATAATGTAACAATACATTCAAAGTATAATATATAAAATTTAATGACTAATAATTATAAAAATATTTGATGATGGAAGAAACACCTTTGAATCATGACCCAACTTTGAAAAAAAATGTATTTCATAGATATCCGAAATATCTATTAAAATTATTTTAGTAATTAAATCTCTCGTTTTTCATGAAATTATAAATGAAAACCCGTTTAAATGATTTGCATTTAGCTCGAAAATTTTGTAAGTCAAATGTTGTTCCCATTTCTTCTAGATCCACGCTGGACTTAGCCAAATACAAAAATTTAATCGAGATATTTTATAATGAGCGGTTTTCATCTTACGTAAGCTTTCAATTACAATTTATGGAGCTTCCGCTACACGAAGGCAGCAATTACTTTCAAGTCATTGTTTCACAAAAACAACGAGAGCAGTTATTTATTAATCTATTAAGGCTGAAGGCTAAAAATTATAATATCCAAGGCTTGAAAAATATCTATTCACGGCGATCACTATACTTCAAGGCGGGCCGGCTAAGCGATAAATAGTGATGTCTGAACGGATAGATATATTTTTCTTTATTGTTTTCCACTCCAACTAAATTTTCAGCAATTTTTAATCGAACATTTTTACTTATTAGTAGGGTACACCAGAACAAAACATAGAACGTAAAATAACTAAAATTTAGTAAAGGTTAAATACAGAAAGAACACAAATAACCGTTTTAACTGAAGATGGTTGTAGCTTAAAGTTGCTTAAGAAAGAGTTGAAAATAATAATAATAGCGAACGATCAAGTGACGATCAAAATATCGATGAAAGTGACCGAGTGGAAATTCTATGGAATTGCTGAATTTAAACTGATAAACATTTACTTTACGCAATATGCCGGATTTAACAACGGTTGAAAAGAAGCAGGTCCAACATAAATGTGGCAGCATCCGGAAATGTGCTAAATTAGAAGATAATGAATTTGACAAGATCACCAAGTACAAGAACTCATAGATTGCATCAGAATGATCATGAATTTGACAAGATCACCAAGTACAAGAACTCATAGATTGTATTAGAATGATCATGAATTTGACAAGATCACCAAGTACAAGAACTCATAGATTGCATTAGAATGATCATGAAAAAAGAAGCAAAGATCATTTCCATCGTAATGGGAATCTTGTGTGCTATTCTAACAGATCACGAACGCCATCTCAATACATTAAAAATCGATAAAATAACTCGCAATTCGCCAATTATGAAAGGACCTAACTCAGAATTGTACATATATCAATCCTTTATTTACTAAATTGTTAATAAAATTAAACGTTTTTTTTTAATTATATAGTTAGGTAATAACTTATACAGGGTGTTTCAGGGTGTTTCAGAATAACGTTTGGAAAATTTCAGGGTTGGAAAAGACGTTAAATAAACAGTATTGGTGGAACTCACACGGTTCGCAAAGAAACCAGCTTGTCTGTATAGAGAATTTATGTTTTACGTCCATCTCCGTTGCTGCATACGCAATTATACGATACATTAAGCCGTTACGGCGCTACAGTCATTTAATTGCTTCCATCCACAGCGCACAAGGTAGCAAGAATTGGCTACAAAGCGCCATTTGACGACTTTTTAAAATTACTTAATAAAAATGAACTTTCTCCACTTAAAAAGTCGCCAAATGGCGCTTCATAGTCAATTCTTGTTACCTTATGCGCAGTGGATGGAAGCAATTAAATGACTGTAGGAAAAAAATCGTTAGGACAAAAAATTTTCGCTTTTAAGTCCTTTACAGATTTGTATCATTGCGTACGCAGCAACGAAGATGGACGTAAAATGTAAATTCGTTGTACAGACGAACTGGTTGCTTTGCGCACGGTGCGAGTTCTACGAATATTTTTTATCTAACGTCCTTTACAAACCCTCAAATTTTCTAAACGTTATTCTGAAACACTCTGTATAGGGGAGACAGGGTCAAGTTGATACAGCAGTAATATTTTCTTAACGCGCAGGCGCAAAAGAGCGGGGTGAAGGGGGAAGAAGTGAGGGCTCAACACTCAATTAGCACACATGTGCGGGAGGAGTGGAGGTGATTGATTTAGCTTTGTGAGTAAAAACTAATTTTAAACCATCGAAAGTAAATTTGTACTTTCTTTTTTGAAGTGTTACAGGGGAACCCATAGCTGCACTGTTTTTCAAATAAAGTTATCATGGTGTTACTTAGTTAACAGGTAAGAACTTTTGTTGAAAGAAATAATTATAACTGTTACCAGTTGGTTATAGTTGTGAGGTTAGTATAATGGCATCGTTTGCGTCAAGTTGATAGAGTTCACTTGGGTCAGGTTGATATGGTATATCAACTTAACCCACAAGAGTTATGATACTTGTTTCGTTATTTTTTTTCTTCAGAAATGCCGAGGAGCTACAAGAGAAAACTAAAAGGGCATAAATACCCATTGAAACATTCGGGAGAGTTTATACCGAAATTGAAAACGGCAGAATGTTTCGTAGGGAAGCTGCAACAACACCTGCTCTATAGATAAAATGAATCTTCTAAAGTACAGATATAAAAAACGAAGAATCAACAATTGGGTTCTTAATTCCACTAAAGAAAGAAATTGTAGACGAAACAAGAGAAAGAGAGATGAAGAAATCTATTAAAAAAGAAAAAATGAAATCATTCAAATTACTCAGCTGTGAAAAGGAAAATGGAAGTAATAAACTCAGTAAGCAAGGGAAAGGGGAAAAAACGAAAAAGTTGAAATCTAAAAAAAAAACCACAAAGACTCTGGATCGGATTCTGATGAAAATGGAGATTCATTTTGTTTGGTGTGTTTAAAAACTTATTCTACATCCAAACCGGGACAAGACTGGATTCAATGCATTTTCTGTAAAATGTGGGCATACATAGATTGCGGAGAAGACAGCCCTCCTTACACGTGTATAAATTGCCAATCGGCGCAGTATAGCCCAGATGCTCTTGCGCCATAAAAAAGCCAAACAATCAATCAATCAATTGCCAATCACATTTATGTTTGTCTTCAGAGTCTGACTGATTAGTGAGAACCAAAACATGTTTGGTTGATGCTGTACCGAAATGAATATTGTCATCATATCTCTTGCGTATCAACTTGACTCAAGCTGGGTTAAGTTGATACGCTTTGAATTTTTTTCTAAAACTTTTTTTTTGTCTCATAGTATTACTTCAATAGTTAAAATAAAGCCATTAATTTATAAAGGAATAGTCATAGAATAGTAAGAAATATCATTTGGGCCTGGGATTTTAAAAACAAAATATTTTAAAATCAAAATACGAAAAGTGTATCAATTAGACCCGGTCTCCCCTATACTGTCTAACCTCGATTTAACGATTTTCACAGGACTAGTGAAAATAATCGGTAAATCGGGGGAACATATTTCTCGAAGACAATGACGCACCCAGTGGGGAGGGGCAATTGGTTCCCGGCCTTTTTCTTGGGTTGAAAATTTACATGGAAAATGCGTTAAAATTAACAAATATTATATTAAAAAACAAATAAGGTTATTTTTTTTTATATTTTCGGCCCTTACCCGAGCAGAAAATATGGGCGCGCTATTGATCGGAACTGAAATAAGAAATTATCGAAAAAGAAAATTATGAAAATGCTCACCAACGTTCTGAAGAACACGCTCTAATTTTAATAAGCATAAGACGCATAAGTACATACGTAATTCTTACTTCGGAAAAAGAATCTTCGATTGACGTTTCTTTGGGTTTTTCTTGGGAGTTTGCATTGCCTTTTCGGTTTTACCAAATGAATCGGAAAGATCATTTAT
>QLNU02015360.1:246689432-246700959 GCA_006491805.2 Dysdera silvatica
ACGTTGGATGTTTTACCAGCGCCTACAAACACTTAGAAAACCAGCAGAAAAATTACTGTGGAAAGACTACAAAATATTGTGGACTTACCCCTTTAGTATTTTTCGCGTTTGTTGCAAAGATATTCATTTAAATGACCTAATAAAGTTTGGCCACACACGATGCAGAAAGCTTTTAGCCATTGTCATAACCACTAGTATCTCATAGTATGTTATCTGTAAAATATTTTTGTCCGAATTTAGGGTTATTATAATCTTGTAAGTGGACGTTGAACATATAGAGAAACCACTCAGTTTTTACAACTATCTTTTTGAAGTTTACTTTTTGGTGATATGGTGTCTGAGCTTATACTTGACAATGATACAATGTATATAGATAAAGAATAATCAGATAACCGTTCAATTATTAGCAATCCACCCTCTAACATTTTCACAGATAGCTGATTTTGAAAACGGGCAGTCTAATGCCTAGATCGTTATTTTGTAAGCATTGCCTTAGATATCCAAGCCATTTAGGAAGCTGATACATGGAATCTTATATATTTATCAATAGAGAGGGTTGTTTGTCAAACGGAGGAGGTCTACAGAAAACTATGCATCGAAAGATCTTTTACAATTTATGGATATAGATTAATAATCATCCGCTTTTTCTTATTTTTTATTTTTAGGACGCTACTTGTAAGAAATCATAGTATCGTATTTTAAAACACTGATGTTCCGTTTCATTGAAAATCGCGAACCATCCTAAGAAATGAATAACTATAGTTTATATAATCTAAGAATATTTAAACATATATATATTAAATTTTTTAACTATTGAAATAAAAAATTGAAGATGATATAATTGTGAAATAACATAATGTTATCAAGAACGTAACGTCTATACGGTTAGACAGGAAAAATGGTTCTGTTTGAGAACATTCTTGGAGATTCTTCCAATGAATAGCTCTCTACTAACAAATTATCGGGGTGATATGGACATGTAAAATCGGAATGAATGCGAAATAAAGTCATTTTTCAAAAAAAGATTCATTGTTATATAGCAAAGTCTGTTTTTGAAAGAAAGGCTTGTTATGGTGAGAATATTTTGCGAGACGTGGAATGCCATAATGCATAAATTGTAAAAATTCATTTATTATGTTTATTCATTTATTGAGGAGCAAGGGAACTTATCGCCGCTGCAAGAATGTATAAGGAACCAAAGAAAAGGACCATTTATACTGGAAAATAGCTAATTTGTAAGTCTTATTATATATAGAAACGTTTATAACAGATCCGCTTGTCTTTGCCTGTTGTTTGCTCATGATTATTGAATGGAATTCCAAGAAAATGGGAGAGAAGAACATGATCTCTGCACTGCAGAAAATTGGAATTTTTTTTTACTTGAGATTTTTTTTTTAAATAATATATATATGCGAATAATAATAGAATATATTAAATTACAAAAGCCCACAATTTTAATCATATGCTGAACAGTCGAGAAGTTCCTAGACACAATATCCGTATAACCTACAGAAGGAAGTCTTAAATACTTGGCACTGCCCGTTTCAAGTCTGTACCGTCAAAAATGAGAACATATATAAAATATGTACGGGCTGACCTTGTCTGGCACAGAATGACCCTCGTTATCCTTGCACTATAAAAAAAAACAATCAACCAACATACAAAATAATAATAGCATAATACTACAAAAAAAATATGAAAACAAAGTGAGCGCATCGAAAATGTAAAATAAACTTATAAAAATCGTTAAATAGCATTTACGATATAGAATTTTTATAAAAAAGGATTGTGGACCGGAATACAACTGGAAGATGGAAATAGTTGTAATTATATGGAAAGAGGGATAATAAAATATGAGAAAAAAGAGGATACACGAATTTATAACAGATGCGAATTCTTAAACAAATGATAATCATGATATAAATCTTAGAGGGGAGGGAAACGGATTGAGGCCAGACCACCTACATTGCACGAAGAACGAAAATAAGATGTCACGATTTTATATGGCAAAACCCCAATATCCGCTAATTAGTGATAATTACAATATACAATTTGAAGAAAAACTTCGATAGGTGTGAACTATATCCCTAAAGGAAAATATAACAAGCATTTATTATTATATAATTAAATAATAATAAATAGGGTGGTACTCTTATTGGAATGGAAAAGACATTACGAATTAACGAACGTTCGCCATTACTAATTAATTAAAGTTAAAACATTACTAATTAATTAAAGTTAAAACATTACTAATTAAAGTTAAAGACATTACTGATTAATTAAAGTTAAAGACATTACTAATTAATTAAAGTTAAAGATATCACTAATTAATTAAAGATGAAGACATTACTAATTCATTAAAACATTAAAATACTCATACAATAGGGACGTATTCCGAAAGTCAAACCTGGGTCTCGGACGCGAGGGTCAAATACTTATATTATTGAAGTAAAGTCGAACGTGATATAAAAATATCTGGCGCCTTCTTTTTATCCCCCATCTTTGTGAAAAAATAACGATCAAGTATCTAAAACAAACACCAGGTGGCATTGTAACGTCGAAATGTGGTCTCTTATAGAGATGGTCGGATTATAAAGGACCCTGACTAGCAGGAGTAGTAATAAACTCACCTCGTCAGAGATTGTAGAGATCCCTCCAAAGATAAACTCAAAGATGCCCTACAGAAAGGAGAGATGACGAACCTCGGACAGGAGGCCAGAAAAGAAGGCCGCCGGCGGGTCTCCAATTTAACCTTATACTACTTAGAAGCTCCACTAGAGTGGGCAAGGTTGTATTCCAAAATTTTGAACTACCAGAAATCAATTTCAACACTAATTACATACAAATTATACAATAAACAAACTATAAAATAGCATGGAACCACTTTGGAATATTTTTAAGTTTCAGACAATTCACGAGCGATTACAAACACGATTAAACGATTACAAATTTAGGAGGCGGATTGGGTGTGGTGGCGGAGAACATATATTTTTCACTTATTCAAAAATAATATGTAAGCCGAAAAACGTTGAGAACACATGATCTATGATTTAACATTACTAGAAAAATCAATGGTTAGTTTCTAAGGTAACGGATTCTATCGTGGCTGATAATAAAACAAGAGTGAAATTGGTCTGCTGTTCTTCCCTTTTACTGTTGATGTTACGTAATCTGGAACGAAATGCTGAGGAGGGTTAACGAAAAGCTGACTTCCTGAAAAACATCTCATAACGTTCTGTCTATTGCTCTGATTGTAGTGTGCTTCAACCGAACGTCGCAAAAAAAAAAAATAATAATAATCGAGAACGTAATTGACTATTACATAATAATAAAAAATCGTTATTCTGATGTTTTAGTCAGAATAATAAAGAGTCGCTATGAAGTTTTGATTTGGTAAATTATAGTTGTTAATAGAACACGAAGGGTCATTGTATAATTTTGTGTTTAAGCGGTATATAGGTTATAAGTAAACATTACACGTTATATGTAAAATAACTGTTTCCATTCAAATAATATAAAGATTTATAAATAAAGGATAAGGAAAATGTGATAAATTTGATAAATTAGTGAAAATGGACGAATAGGTTAATTTTAATATTTTTTTTATCTTGATAATTATATACAGTAGATCTTGTTCATCTCGAAAACCTCTATATCCAGAAATTTACGTATTTACAGCCTAAATTATATATCTATTGTACACGATATATATAGAAGCCTATAGTATATCTTGAATTTTTTTTCTCATTCTCGTGAATTTCAAAATAGACAGGTTCTACTGTACTAATATATTGTTTCCCTTTTACTTACGTCTAAGAATTTTACGTCCCTTCTACCCTTTCACTTCTAAAAACAGTGGGTAAAACTGGGTGGTGGTAAACGTGGGTAAAAAAACTGGGGTATTTAAATATTTTCTTCTTTTTCAAAAAAAAAATTTTAATTTTTTTTTCACATCTACATAAATGTATTCCATTTTGTAACCGATGTCTGTTTACTATGAACAGAGTATTATTTTATATTTTATGGGTATTTTTTCTCGTACCTAAGAATACTTTGTGTGACCTTTGTGTAAACCTAAACGATCTCTGTTCAGCTGTCCAAAGAAATAAAGGACTAGCTTGGTTTATTCGAAGCAGCTGAAAAAACTGAAAGACTCTGTTGAATTCAACGTTTATGTTACGGTGGGATTCAACAATTTCTTTCTGTATCTCGAGATCGTAAAGCATACCAGTTTTTGATAAATTTATCATTTTCATTGTATAATAAAATATATAAAATTTTGCGCTGGGAGCTTCGGGGAGAGTACATTTATTTATGAAGCGCAAAATCAGAAGAGGCTTTAAGAGTACACCGTTCAATCTCTCTTTCTAAAGCGCATCACTGCATAAAGGCATTATGTAATTATGATTGTAGGTAGTTGGTATAAATAAAAAAATTATGCAACAGGGGTTAGAAATAATCTTAAAGCACCTTTATTTCACTTTTTTTCATTTATTTAATAAATTGTATTGTATTGTAATCATAAAACAATACGCATGTACGCAAGAAAAACATACCTACCTTTTCATCTCTCTCTCTCTACATATATATATATAAAAAGTTTTCCTCGCCCATTCTTGGCGGAAACAGGCTTTGGGACGGGCAGAGCGCCATGTTCCCAAGCCTCTTTTTACATCACTTCTTAATGTGCCATGTCTAGAAACTTCCTGACAATGTGACACGTGTTTAGGATTGTGGCTTTTTGTATTTCAATGTAGGTGTTTGGGTCAATGTTGAGTATCTCCAAATTCGTCGCAAGCGTTTTTGGTACTATCCCTGTTGCTGAGATGACTAACGGGATGATGAGGATCTTTTCCATACCCCATATATCTCGTACTTCATGTCTGAGATCTTGGTACTTGGTGATTTTCGTTGTGTAGGTTGTCTGTATGTTATTGGTGTTGGGTACTGCTATGTCGATTAAGTACGTGGTCTTATTCGATTTATCGACGAGGGTTATGTCAGGACGGTTATGTGGGACTGTCTTGTCTGTTATGATTGCTCTATCCCAGTAAAGCTTGTGTGTTTCGTTCTCATGCACGGTCTCTGGCTCATATTTGTAGTACGGGCATTTTTCTGTCAGAAAGCCAGCATTCGCTGCCAATTTCTGGTGGACTATTTTCGCTACTTGATCGTGTCTATGTTTGTAGTCTGACTGCGCAAGGATCTTGCATCCTGCCATCACGTGTTGGATTGTCTCCGATGCCGCATGACAGTGTCTGCATTTGTCGCTTTCTATGTCTTTTCTCTGGATGAATTTCTGATTGTTCCTTGTTGCGATCACTTGGTCTTGGATGGCTAGCATGAATCCTTCTGTCTCTGGCTGGAGAGTGCCTTTGGCCAGCCAAGAATTTGATGCCTTTTTGTCAACGTGTGGTTGTTGCAGGTCATTGTAGTGCCTGCCATGTAATGGTTTTCCGGCCCAAGTTCTCAGTTTCTGTTCGTTGGCTGTTTCCAGGACACGCTCTTCGGTACTACACAGGTTTAGTGGCGTGTAATTTGCATCTGCTTGTATTATGGCTTGGATGAGTGGCGATCGGGGACTCTTCAACTGGAAGTATTGCCTCATGCTCTGGATCTGCTTGTCATGTAAGTCTTTGAGGTCCGCTTGTCCGCGTCCTCCTTCTTCCCGGGGTAGTGTTTGCCGTTCAATTGCCGTTGCAGGGTGTAGTTGTCCGGCTCTTCTCTGGATGGTTCTCATTTTCCGCTGGAGTTGTTCTAGTTCAGTGTTGGACCATTTGATGATCCCGAAGGAGTAGGTGAGCACTGGTACCGCATATGCGTTAATTGCTTGCGTGGTGTTCTTCCCGCTCAGTTTCGTCTTCACAATGCTTCTAAGTCTTTCTTGGAATGCTTGCGTGAGCTGGACTTTGACTTTCTTGTGCTCCTGCTGCCGTTTTTGCATTATCCCTAGGTATTTGTAGGTTTCGCCCTCGTCCAAGGTCTTCAGTAGTCTCCCGTCTTCGAGTTCGATGCCTGGTAAATCTTCTTTGCTATTCTTCTGTATTTTGCACTTATCGAGGCCGAATTCCATTCCTATGTCCTTGGAGAATGTCTCTGTTATACTGATGAGTTGTCGGAGTTGGGTGATTGTTGGCGCGTATAGCTTGATGTCATCTACGTACATGAGGTGGGAGACTTTATGTAGGTTTCTCTTGTCTTTCTTCAGCATGTATCCGTATTTACTTGTGTTCAGCATCCTTGACAAGGGGTTTAACGCCAAGCAGAACCACTGGGGGCTTAGTGCGTCTCCTTGAAAGATTCCGCGGCGGATGGGGATCTCGGCCGTTTCTATTTTACTGTCTGGCGTGTTTAGCTGTAACCGGGTTCTCCATTGTTTCATGCTGCTCTGTAGGAATCGGATGATTGAGGGATGCACTTTGTATATGCTGAGTATTTCAAGGAGCCACGAGTGCGGAACAGAGTCGAAAGCCTTCTTGTAGTCTATGTATGCGGTGTTGAGTTTTCGCTTTTGTTTTCTTGCTTGTTCCAGGATAACTGAGTCGATGGTAAGCTGCTCTTTACATCCCAGAGTCCCTTTCTGGCATCCCTTTTGTTCTTCCGTCATTAAGTTGTTGCTTTCGCTGTGCCGGCTTATTTTTTCAGAGATGCACCCCGTGAGTATCTTGTACAGGGTGTTAAGGCACGTAATGGGTCGGTATTTCGCTGGGTTACTGGTATCCTGGTCCTTCGGTAGGAGGTAAGTTATTCCCTTGCAGAGGAATTCAGGCATTTTGCTGGGGTCTTCAATTATCGCCGTAAGTTCCTTGGCTAATGGGCCATGGGCGCTGGTAAATTTCTTGTACCAGAAGTTGTGTATGCCGTCAATACCGGGTGCTTTCCAGTTGTGCGTACGTTGGATTACCTGCTGGAGTTCCTCTATCGTGATGCCCGTGTACTCCATCTCCTCTATTCCTCTCGTAGCCTCCATTTCTTGCTGAATCCAGGGGGCGCTTTTGTGCCCCCTGGATATTTTATCTGGTAAATACCAGTAAAAAGCAGAATAGCAAATTATCTGAGAAGACGAAACAACTCATGAAAAGGCGAAGAGATATGAAGGTGGACAATCAAAATACCAGTTGCAGGATTGAGTATGTAGAACTTTGCAAAACTTTGCGCAAAAACATGAAAGAAGATATAAGAAAATTCAATTGTGAGTTAGTAAGGAAGGCCATTGAAAACAACAAGAGCCTTAGGGTTGTTAAAGGAAGTTTGTCTGTTGGGAAGAAACACATCATTGCATTAAAAGGAGAGGATGGCACCGTAACAAGAAATAGGGAAGAAATACTTAGAAGAGTTGAAGAATTCTACAAAAAACTATACGAAAGTAACAGTGAATTAAACGAAGACACTGAAATAGTCGAAGGAACAGCTCCTAAAATCTTAAAAGAAGAAGTTTCATTTGCAATAAAAAATATGAAGAAAGGAAGAGCCTCTGGTGATGGTGGCATTATATTAAATATCCTAAAAGAAGCTGGAGAACATGTAGAAGACATACTTGCAAAATTCTTTACCAAATGTCTTAACAGCGGTAACATACCAAACCAATGGGATTCTGCAACAGTAATTCTTTTGCATAAAAAAGGTGATAAAGAGGATTTGAAAAATTACCGACCAATTAGCTTGTTACCTGCTATTTATAAAATCTTCACAAAAGTTCTAACACATCGCCTGCAGAAAAAATTAGATGCAGCTCAACCAAGAGAACAAGCTGGATTTCGAAGTGGATTCAGTACAGTGGACCATATTCAAGTATTAAGAGAATTAATTGAAAGAACACATGAATATGAACTTCCATTGTGTGTTGCATTTATTGACTATGAGAAGGCCTTTGACTCTATAAAAACATCAGCAGTCATCAACTCTTTAAGATCAACAGACATTGAGGATGTGTACATTGACATGGTGAAACGTGTGTATAAAAATGCAAGTGCAAAATTTCGGTTACATAAAGATACCAAAACTATCAAACTTGGCAAAGGGGTGAGGCAGGGAGATACCATTTCTCCAAAACTTTTTACTTCTGCTTTACAGATGATTTTTCAGCTGATAAATTGGAATAACAAGGGAATAAAAATAAATGGTGAATATTTAAATCATCTGCGGTTTGCTGATGACATTGTTATTTTTTCAACGGACCCATTGGAACTCCAAGACATGGTACAAGAGCTCTCAACTAGAAGTGAAGAAGTTGGACTCAAGATGAACCTACAAAAAACTAAGATCATGTTCAATAATTTTGTAGAGGAAACAAAAATACAAGTTGACAACACTGAGCTAGAAATTGCTGATTCATATATTTACCTTGGCCAGCTGATTTCAATGGATGGCAACATTATGAAAGAACTCAACAGACGTATTAAACTTGGCTGGAGTGCATTTGGAAGAAACAGTTTTATCCTGAAGGGGAAATTGCCTTTATGTCTAAAAAGAAAAGTCTTCAACCAGTGTGTATTGCCAGTCCTCTCTTATGGATCAGAGACATGGAGTCTAACAGTTGGAGCAATACGAAAGTTACAGACAACGCAAAGGAGCATGGAGAGGTGCATGCTTGGAATAACTAGGAGAGATCGGAAAAGGAACACTTGGGTGAGAGAGCAAACTAGAGTGGAGGACATCATTGTTAAAGTAAAAGGGCTGAAATGGCGATGGGCTGGGCATATTGCAAGAAGAACTGATCAACGATGGACAACAGAAATTCTGAACTGGATTCCAAGAGACCACCGAAGACCTAGAAAACGTCCTCAAACTAGATGGGTGGATGAAATAAGAAAACAGGTTGGGGTGACGTGGAAACGAATGGCCCAGGATAGACTTGTGTGGAAAGCATTTGGAGAGACCTTCATCCAGCAGTGGATAGATAATGGTTGAATATGATGATGATGATATATATATATATATACACACAGCGAATTTAGTAAACATTGTATTCATTTCTGTCAAAAATACACGTAGCTAACTGAAAGATTAGAGTAATATAAAATACCAATCATAGTTTTGTGTCCAGTATGAATATCGTTGTCTGGATATTTAAAATTGTTTCGATATTCGACGTTTTATGTATATATATATAGTTTCAGATCAATTTGGACGAATGTTACTTTCGCAATTTGCTCTGATTATAGAGAAGAACTAGAGTATCGAAATCATTCATTCAGGGGCGGCTCAAGTTTGATTTTGAACCAGGAACGCCTGGAACAAATTGCTTTTTGGCGGCCCCTCCTCTGGCAAAAACAGGAGATTTTCACAGATGCACAGTGAGCCATATACCCATAGCCGTCGCAGAAATTTCGTAAGGGGGTTGTAGGTTCAAAAGGGTGTTGCAGATCTATAAGTTACATATACAAAATTTCATTGCAATGGGGGGTTACAACCCTATCAACATCTCCCTGCGTACGACAGCGCATGTGCCCTATAAAAGTGGCCAAAAGTCTCTGAAAGAATTTCTCTAAAGGTGATTCTAAACTTGCCTCCTGATAGAGAAATTTTGTACCGTTAGGTCAATTAAAAAAGAATTTAAACTTAACTTCAGTTTGACGCATTCATCGAGGCCCCGAGCGGCCGCCCGAGTCACCCGTCCCTTATACCGCCCCTACATTCTTTAAAGGAAAAAATAAATAACTGATATTAAATAAAAAACTTGCAAAAAAGTTGAATATGGTTAAATTAAATATCGTCATTCATTTCATTTTTTTTTTTTAATTTATGGAAAATAAATTGCAAGGCAAATAAATAAAAAGAGTAAATTAAGAAGTCAATCAATTCAATGTCTTTATTTTTTTAATTAACTATATCAATTTATTTCCATCTGGTTTTAAATATCTAGCTAAATAATAAAATACGGACATTTAAAGAAGCTAAATAGAGAAACAAATGATTTAGCTGAAATTATGAAAGGATGAGAAGAGTTGCCAATTTTTATTGCTGAAAGCGGAAAGTTTCGTATGAAAGACTGTAGTTAATTTTTTTTTGCAGATCAGCGAACCAGGTTTGAACGTTTCAGCCGCTCACTACTCAGTGCGAATGTTTCCATTAACGTTTTTATTTGTTTCCATTGTCTATAAACGTCTTAATAAATCTCTGGAAGGCATGTTGAATCTGGAAACTATATTTTAGTTAAAAGCTTCTTTACTTTATTTGACAACAGATAGTTTTCTTATGAAAAGGGTAATTGACGCCATTCAGTATGGTATTTGTTGTATTCAGTACGTCACTTGTTGTGTTCAGTATAGTACTTGTTGCATTTAGTATAGTATGTTTTTTATTATATTCAGTATAATACTTGTTGCATTTAGTATAGTATGTTGTTTATTGTATTCAATATAGTACTTATTTGTATTCAGTATAGTACTTGTTGTACATCCAGTATAGTATTTGTTGCATTCAGTATAGTATGTTTTTATTGTATTCGGTATAATGCTTGTTGTCTTCAGTATATTACTTGTTGTATTTAGTATAGTACTTTCAGTATAATATGTTTTATTCTTGAAACTTCAGGAAAAAAATAAATAATAATATTTATTTGTCACAAGGGGTTATACAGATATATTGCATACAGTCTTGGTTCAATTTAAGTATAACAAATTTTACATAGTTTAGAAAAAGATAATACAATTTGCATTTCCATATGACAGGTCTCAGTAAAATTATAGAATTTAACCGGCTGGGGACCCCATTAATCCGCTGGCGCACAAACTCCGTTTAATAAGTATACAATTAATCTCTTTTTAAACAATTTTATATTATTAATATTTTTAAGATTATTTGGTAACTCGTTCCAAAGCTTTATTCCCATATATTCAATTCCCTTTCTGCGCATTTATGTTCCAATCTTCGGTAGCATAATTTGATTGCTTCTTCTTAAATTTCTATTGTTTTCGTGAAACTTCTTGGAGTCATCTTCCCTTGAAGTGACATCTGGTTCCTTTTGACTCGATTTTTGGCGTTTTTTATACTTCAATAATATTAGTTGTCATTTTATAAAATTTATTTTCCGTCTTTTTCTAATTACTTCGTTTCCCGTCGTAGAAGTTACTCTAATTGCAAAGTATCTAAGAATAAATATATATCTCTGGTACAATAATTTTTGCTTTCCACGTATATGTATCTCAAACTAGAGCTTTTGTCGAAAAAGAGACGCCGTTTCCATCCTGGATTCGAACCAGGATCCCTCTATTTATCCCGGAGTGTCTAAGACCGCTAGACGAACGAGGGCAAGGAACAACGCTCTCTCTTTCTCCGGATATATATCCTTTGTATATAATATGGATTTTAATTTGTATTTTAGTAGATTCTGCAGATTTATTTAAAACGATAGTTTCTCCTATATTAAACAAATACTGGTGAGTTTGGCATTTTTCAAATTTCTTATTTTCATAAATTTTCCCAAGATTACGTTTCTTTCTATCTCTTGCATATTATCTATGTTTCAATTCTGCTTGTTGGCTAAAGATGTTTATCCATATGTTGCTATATATATATATATATA
>QLNU02015360.1:246701059-246711417 GCA_006491805.2 Dysdera silvatica
AAAAAAAAAATTTCTACAACGTGAGCATTTTATAAATGAATTGTTCGAACAACTGATTTTCTTTGTCTAATATCATCTGGAAAACAAATACCATCTACATTTTCAAAAACGCTTCTTTCGTTTGTTAACTTTGCAACAAACCAAGAGTACTGTAATGTATTCTTAAAATTCGGCGCCGAAAGTTGATTGTGAATAAGTGAATGGATCTTCAAAGCATCTATCTGCTCGCGTGTTTAAATGACTATTTTTTTGTAAGCTTTCAACACAATTTTGTAACCTTTTAATGAAATTTTTTACTTGACGGAAGAAGTACACATCACGAGGTTGACAGTATGGGGTACAATGAGGTGGAATTACTTCAACAGTAGAAGAAGAGGTGCCGTCGTCATTTGTAAAAACATTATTAAAGTGTGCTGGATCTACTTTATTACATTGCAGGCTGGATGGCTACACCAAAACTTTTTCTACTTTTTAATAATCAACAATTAAAATTCGAGTAGAAATTATCACTGCCAATAAGCATACAATTAACATAACTACATAAATATGAATTTTATTAAAGTAAGTTTATGAACAAAATCCGATTGTAAGCAAAGTATTTTTACTAATAAAAATACATATGTAAAAAGCATACATATTAAAAAAAAAAAGACCGATTTCCGCGGGCATCGAACGCAAAAACACGAAGCGCTAGGCCGGTAACTTACCAACTAAGCTACCGATTGGCTTGCAAAGGATGTCGTATTTTAAGCTCATATATCGGATGCAAAATCTTTAAAAATTCATATCTCTGAAAATAAGCCGCATTGGCACGAATGCCGAGACACGTATTTCCTTATTTTGGCTATACTTTCATCAAAATCGACGGAGCACTCACTGTGGGTTCACCTTGTCAGTGAGAATTAAATTTAAGGGATGACTTTCACAGTGAACGTATATAGCTTTTGGATAACATTTTAGAACTTTTATTTGAACACCATTTTTGCATCCACTCACTATAGAAGCTCCATCATATCCCTGACCAGTTAGTTTATCTAGATCAATGCCTAAGTAACTGAAAGTACCCAAAATTTTTCCAGCCACAGTCTCTCCAGATCAAGCTGTTAATGGAAAAAGGTTACAAATTCTTCCCTCAGTGAAGGATGGTTTTCGTTATATATCTGATACATATTGAAAACTGTTCCTGGGCAGAAACATCAAGAGTTTCGTCTCCAATAATAGAGAAACACACTACATTGTTGACATTTTTAACTATTTCTTCCTGAATTAGCTGTCCACAAATGCCTATAATTTCATTTTGAAATTGTGGATCGAAGCAAGATTCATTTTTGGAACCGTGGGGTAATGTGTTTTTGCAAAAAAAGTCAATACATAATAACGACACCCACAAGTTTTCTTTAGTAGGAGACGATGAGGCAATAGCCCTAGTTCTTGTCCAGTCACTATTGAAGCGAGCTTATAGAGCTTTCTTGTGTTGACCATATTTGGCAATTGTGTTATCCCTGCGGAGGGTAATAATACCTTAACAAGATTTAAACTGTCTTACTTTTAGATAAGTATATATATATATATATATTAGTAAGGAAGGCCATTGAAAGCAACAAGAGCCTTAGGGTTGTTAAAGGGAGTTTGTCTATTGGGAAGAAACACATCATTGCATTAAAAGGAGAGGATGGCACTGTAACAAGAAATAGGGAAGAAATACTTAGAAGAGTTGAAGAATTCTACAGAAAGCTGTATGAGGGAAACAGTGGATTAAACGAAGACTCTGAGATAGTCGAAGGAACAGCTCCTAAAATCTTAAAAGAAGAAGTAGCATTTGCAATAAAAAGTATGAAGAAAGGAAGATCCCCTGGCGATGATGGCATTACATTAGATATCTTAAAAGAAGCTGGAGAACATGTAGAAGACATACTCGCAAAATTCTTTACCAAATGCCTCAACAGTGGTAACATACCAAACCAATGGGATTCTGCAACAGTAATTCTTTTGCATAAAAAAGGTGATAAAGAGGATTTAAAAAATTACCGACCAATTAGCTTGTTACCTGCTATTTATAAAATCTTCACAAAAGTGCTAACACATCGCCTGCAGAAAAAATTAGATGCAGCTCAACCAAGAGAACAAGCTGGATTTCGAAGTGGATTCAGTACAGTGGACCATATTCAAGTATTAAGAGAATTAATTGAAAGAACACATGAATATGAACTTCCATTGTGTGTGGCATTTATTGACTATGAGAAGGCCTTTGACTCTATTAAAACATCAGCAGTCATCAACTCTTTAAGATCAGCAGACATCGAGGATGTGTACATTGACATGGTGAAATGTGTGTATAAAAATGCAAGTGCAAAATTTCGGTTACATAAAGATACCAAAACTATTAAAATTGGTAAAGGTGTGAGGCAGGGAGATACCATTTCTCCAAAACTTTTTACTTCAGCTTTACAGATGATTTTTCAGCAGATAAATTGGAATAACAAGGGAATAAAAATAAATGGTGAATATTTAAATCATTTGCGGTTTGCTGATGACATTGTTATTTTTTCAACGAACCCATCAGAACTCCAAGACATGGTACAGGAGCTCTCAACTAGAAGTAAAGAAGTTGGACTCAAGATGAACCTACAAAAAACTAAGATCATGTTCAATAATTTCGTAGAGGAAACAAAAATACAAGTTGACAACATTGAGCTAGAAATTGCTGATTCATATATTTACCTTGGCCAGCTGATTTCAATGGATGGCAACATTATGAAAGAACTCAACAGACGTATTAAACTTGGCTGGAGTGCATTTGGAAGAAACAGTTTTATCCTGAAGGGGAAATTGCCTTTATGTCTAAAAAGAAAAGTCTTCAACCAGTGTGTATTGCCAGTCCTCTCTTATGGATCAGAGACATGGAGTCTAACAGTTGGAGCAATACGAAAGTTACAGACAACGCAAAGGAGCATGGAGAGGTGCATGCTTGGAATAACTAGGAGAGATCGAAAAAGAAACACTTGGGTGAGAGAGCAAACTAGAGTAGAGGACATCATTGTTAAAGTAAAAGGGCTGAAATGGCGATGGGCTGGGCATATTGCAAGAAGAACTGATCAACGATGGACAACAGAAATTCTGAACTGGATTCCAAGAGACCACCGAAGACCTAGAAAACGTCCTCAAACTAGATGGGTGGATGAAATAAGAAAACAGGTTGGGGTGACGTGGAAGCGAATTGCTCAGGATAGACTTGTGTGGAAAGCATTTGGAGAGACCTTCATCCAGCAGTGGATAGATAATGGTTGAATATGATGATGATGATATATATATATATATACACACAGCGAATTTAGTAAACATTGTATTCATTTCTGTCAAAAATACACGTAGCTAACTGAAAGATTAGAGTAATATAAAATACCAATCATAGTTTTGTGTCCAGTATGAATATCGTTGTTCGATATTTAAAATTGTTTCGATATTCGACGTTTTATTGTATATATATATAGTTTCAGATCAATTTGGACGAATGTTACTTTCGCAATTTGCTCTGATTATAGAGAAGAATCAGAGTATCGAAATCATTCATCTGTGTTGCCCAGTCGATTTTGAACCAGGAACGCCTGGAACAAATTGCTTTTTGGCGGCCCCTCCTCTGGCGAAAACAGGAGATTTTCACAGATGCACAGTGAGCCATATACCCATAGCCGTCGCAGAAATTTCGTAAGGGGGTTGTAGGTTCAAAAGGGTGTTGCAGATCTATAAGTTACATATACAAAATTTCATTGCAATGGGGAGTTACAACCCTATCAACATCTCCCTGCGTACGACAGCGCATGTGCCCTATAAAAGTGGCCAAAAGTCTCTGAAAGAATTTCTCTAAAGGTGATTCTAAACTTGCCTCCTGATAGAGAAATTTTGTACCGTTAGGTCAATTAAAAAAGAATTTAAACTTAACTTCAGTTTGACGCATTCATCGAGGCCCCGAGCGGCCGCCCGAGTCACCCGTCCCTTATACCGCCCCTACATTCTTTAAAGGAAAAAATAAATAACTGATATTAAATAAAAAACTTGCAAAAAAGTTGAATATGGTTAAATTAAATATCGTCATTCATTTCATTTTTTTTTTTTAATTTATGGAAAATAAATTGCAAGGCAAATAAATAAAAAGAGTAAATTAAGAAGTCAATCAATTCAATGTCTTTATTTTTTTAATTAACTATATCAATTTATTTCCATCTGGTTTTAAATATCTAGCTAAATAATAAAATACGGACATTTAAAGAAGCTAAATAGAGAAACAAATGATTTAGCTGAAATTATGAAAGGATGAGAAGAGTTGCCAATTTTTATTGCTGAAAGCGGAAAGTTTCGTATGAAAGACTGTAGTTAATTTTTTTTTGCAGATCAGCGAACCAGGTTTGAACGTTTCAGCCGCTCACTACTCAGTGCGAATGTTTCCATTAACGTTTTTATTTGTTTCCATTGTCTATAAACGTCTTAATAAATCTCTGGAAGGCATGTTGAATCTGGAAACTATATTTTAGTTAAAAGCTTCTTTACTTTATTTGACAACAGATAGTTTTCTTATGAAAAGGGTAATTGACGCCATTCAGTATGGTATTTGTTGTATTCAGTACGTCACTTGTTGTGTTCAGTATAGTACTTGTTGCATTTAGTATAGTATGTTTTTTATTATATTCAGTATAATACTTGTTGCATTTAGTATAGTATGTTTTTTATTGTATTCAGTATAGTACTTGTTGTACTCAGTATAGTACTTGTTGTATCCAGTATAGTATTTGTTGCATCCAGTATAGTATGTTTTTTATTGTATTCAGTATAGTACTTGTTGTACTCAGTATAGTACTTGTTGTATCCAGTATAGTATTTGTTGCATCCAGTATAGTATGTTTTTTATTGTATTCAGTATAATGCTTGTTGTCTTCAGTATATTACTTGTTGTATTTAGTATAGTACTTTCAGTATAATATGTTTTTATGTAAAACTTCAGGAAAAAAAATAAATAATAATAATGTTTATTTGTCACAAGGGTTACATATTGCATACAGTCTTGAATTTCAATTTAAGTATAATAAATTTCACACAGTTTAGAACAGACAATACAATTTGCATTTCCCCGTGATGGGTCCCCAGTTTAAATTATAAAATTTAACCGGTTGAGGACCCTATTAATCCGCTGGCGCAGCATAAACTCCGTTTAATAAGTATACAATTAATTTCTTTTTAAACAATTTTATATTGTTAAGATTATTTGGTAATTCATTCCAAAGCTTTATTCCCATATATTCAATTCCTTTCTGTACATTTCCGTTCTAATCTCTCGTAGCTTAATTTGGTTGCTTCTTCTTAAATTTCTATTGTTTTCGTGAAACTTCTTGGAGTCATCTTCCCTTGAAGTGACATCTGGTTCCTTTTGACTCGATTTTTGGCGTTTTTTATACTTCAATAATATTAGTTGTCATTTTATAAAATTTATTTTCCGTCTTTTTCTAATTACTTCGTTTCCCGTCGTAGAAGTTACTCTAATTGCAAAGTATCTAAGAATAAATATATATCTCTGGTACAATAATTTTTGCTTTCCACGTATATGTATCTCAAACTAGAGCTTTTGTCGAAAAAGAGACGCCGTTCCCATCCTGGATTCGAACCAGGGTCCCTCTATTTATCCCGGAGTGTCTAAGACCGCTAGACGAACGAGGGCAAGGAACAACGCTCTCTCTTTCTCCGGATATATATCCTTTGTATATAATATGGATTTTAATTTGTATTTTAGTAGATTCTGCAGATTTATTTAAAACGATAGTTTCTCCTATATTAAACAAATACTGGTGAGTTTGGCATTTTTCAAATTTCTTATTTTCATAAATTTTCCCAAGATTACGTTTCTTTCTATCTCTTGCATATTATCTATGTTTCAATTCTGCTTGTTGGCTAAAGATGTTTATCCATATGTTGCTATATATATATATATATAATTACATTATTAAGATTATCTATCAATACAGCGTATAAATGTAGGCCTAAAGGGGAATCAATTAAAACGTCCTACCTTAATAGTTTTGGTCTTCTTCATTCCTTTTGAATTTCGTTGATCGATGTAATCTCGATCAAAATTTTCATCGTTTAATAATCGATGTTGACCAAAACCACATCAACGACCCCTAATCAGCTTCGAAGAAAGTATGCTGGTGTCTAAGAACGGGTATTTGATATTTTATATCACAACGACAGCAAGGCTCATTCCGCTCCGTATCTAATTATCACAATTCATACTCATCTTTAATACACGCACTTTACGTTTTCTTTAATTCAGTTCAATTTAAATTTATTTATTTAACTTTTTAATTGCATATTTTATTATGGCATATGGTTAAATTATTTTTGATTTTAGATTAATCCTGCGATTTCTGTTGTGATGAGTTGAAGGCTAAACAACATTTAGCCTGCTTTCTACCTCAGCGAAGATTCGTATTTTTTATAATTTCTGGGACCATTGAAAAGAAGTTGAAAAGATTTATCACATTGTTATTAAGGCGAAATTCAGGACAATCCCCTTTGCTTGAATTAGAATTTATCTGAAATTTAATTTTTGCTCTCTTCTTATTGCAGGAGATTTTCTGCCCAAGGATGGTATGCCCGGCCTAACTGATATGACTGACATGTAGCACAAAACTGACATGACTGACATGCAGGACATAACTGGCACGGCTAATTAGTGACAGCAATGAAACAATACCATCAATACCAACCTCAAAACAGGATGTCGTAGGCACTTTATACTTTTCTTAGAATAATTCCCCAAGATCTTCGGTATATTTCAATGCTTAGTTTACACCATATCAGTACTCTGCCAAGATAACCCACTCGGCTGAGTACTCACCCAGTCTGAACACATATATTAGTAAAAATATGCATTTATACTGACTGAGTTGTCGGCCAAGTGGCTTGCCTCGGCCGAGTACTCAGCAGCTGTAAACTAGGTGTTGAACATAATGGAGAGTTGGAGCTGGTTCGTCTGAACCTGTTGTTAACTTTGTGTGAAAGTTTACGGCGCAAGGACGATAAAAGTCATGCTACGCCAAGATCTGTAATTTTCCAAGGAATCCGGGCATCTACTGCCAAAGCCACCAGAGCCCGAACTATGGTGGGTAAAACAGCGTCAAGTCGTCTGTGATAACATTGGCAATCATACCCGGATTAACTGGACACTAAAGGAACGCTATACTACACCGCAGTGCAGGGGTTTATTAAGAGAATGATCGTGAGCTCCTTATCAAAAGTCACATGCATGCTGAACATAAGGAAAGATGCATGGAACCGGTCGAGCCAACCTAATTTCCTATGCCATCTCCACATGGTATTGCTGGTAGCTTTAGGTATGAATAAAATGTTTATTTGAACCAGACACTGCATAAAATACACCAGAAGCCTACAATAACTTTGTGAAACGTAGTTTTTTCTATACTGGTAGTTCCGACACCCATGTTTTAGTAGTCGCAGTAGTGGTTGTTTTAGTAGTATTTTTTCTATTCAGCATCAAAACCACAACCATCTACTACTAATCTTGAAAGAAGACTTGAATTAGAAAGATTGAAAATTAGAAAGGGTGGCCGAAGAAAGAGGCGCCATAATTCCAGATTTAAAACGGGACCGCTAAACTCACCATACTCGCCAAACTCTCGGGTCTAACTCCCAACGGTGCAAAGAACGCTTACTTGGATATCTCATAAAGCTCGCACTGCTCACTGTAGTCCAGGGTTTGGTTCCCTGGGCCTTAAGAGGTTTGGATTCCTCAGAAAATTGTAGGTCCAGAGGTTCGGATTCCTCGGAAAACAGTAGGTCCCGATGCAGCATGATCATTGTGGTCCTTGAGCCGTAAAACCACAAACATACAAACAAACAGAAACTCACCAACCGATCTAGTCAGTGGAGTGCGTATACACCCAAGCCCTCTAAAATGCTTTCATAGATAAAACCGACACCCCCAAGCCTCAATACCATCATCGCGTATTACATTACTCCTGCAACATATCATGGAGGTATTAGGTGCTAAAAATCACAGAAATTATTTAGGCTGCTTCAACTTCTCTACTCGCTTTACAGTGGCGCATAAGTAACCCGGCTGTTTATCATGCGAAAAATAAACCCGATTTCAACACCGCCGGTACCGTGCGTTTGCCGCTTTTTCCATCAAACCTTATCCCGGAGTTCGGTTCGACCAGCTGACAGAAGTTCGAATCCCTCGGAAAACGGTAGGTCCCAGCGTGACTTCATCTTGGCTATCCTTGGATCGTAAAACCTAAACGAGCAATGACTTTTTACATGCTAAACGATCGGGAATTAAATGCTCTATATTGTGGTTTATTGTAATCGCAGTAGTTTAAAATTTCTAAAATACTAAAAATGGATTTTATGAATTAAATATTTCATATTATCCTCAGTTTTGATAAGGCATGTGCATGTTTGTGAATTCTTAAAAGAGAAAAATTACAGCTCTAACAAAAATAAATATCTAATGATCAATATACACCCTATAACAAAAAAATCGACGCACCAAGAAGGAGTTGTCCGATTGCGATAAAAATTGGTGGATGTGAAGAACATACATAGAAAAAGAAAGGATTAAAATTTCAGAACAATTGAATGATTTATTGCAGAGTTTGACCGTTACAAAGGGAGGAAGTCAATAAGGCGTTGGTCCACCTCTGGCCTGGATGCAAGCTGTCACCCGGCGTGGCATAGACTGATAAAGATCCCGGATGGTGTCCTGCGGAATTTCTTGCCAAATTGTCTCCAACTGTCGGGCTAAATCGTCAACATTCCGGGATGGTTGCAATCGCCTTCCCATAGCGTCACAAATGTGCTCTATGGGAGAGAGATCAGAAAACCTAGCTTGCCAAGGAAGTGTTGGGCAAGCTTGAAGACAATTCATAGCAACACGTGCCGTGTGCGGCCGGGCATTGTCTTGTTGAAACGTAAGTCCAGGGTGTCGCAAAAGGAACGGTAACACAACCGGTCGTAGAATGTCGTCTACGTACCGCTGTGCTGTAAGTGTGCCAGAAATGACCACCAAAGGGGTCCGGCTATCAAAGGAGATGGCACCCCAGACCATAACGCCCTGTTGTGGGCATGTGTGGCGTGCGATAGTAAGGGCAGGATCCCCACGCTGCCCTGGACGTCTCCAGACACGTCTGCGGTTGTCGTCAGGACACAGTTGGAAACGGGACTCGTCACTAAAGACTATACGTCCCCAGTCAGCGCAGTTCCAAGTTGATCGAGCCCGGCACCACTGTAATCGGACTTGACGGTGTAAAGGCGTGAGAGGTAAGCGGCGTAACGGTCGGCGCGAGCGTAAATTCCGCTCTCTCAGTCGTCTGCAGAGGGTCATGTTGGACACATGTGTGCGGGCCACACGTTGGATAGTTGATAACGACGAATCCGGTGCTGTGACAGCTGCTCTGACAATCGCTCTGTCTTCCCGTTCTGTTGTGGCCCTAGGTCGACCGCTGCCGTCCCGACGCTGACATCTGCCGTTGTTGACCCACTCTTGCCAGCACCGTCCAATCGCCGCATCGCTTCGACCCACATGTCCAGCGATTCTTCGATTCGTCCAACCAGCCTCTTTCAATCCGATAGCACGACCTCTTTCAAACTCTGACATATGCTCGTAATGAGCACGAATCTTTCGGCGAGGCATTGTTACAGTCGACGTAAGATATCCGCAGTCAAAATGCAACAGAAATTTTGACCACATATTGAGAATCGCTCCTTATATACACCTGCTGAATGCGCAGTTCCGATGCGCTGGAGTTCCCGCTATTCATTCATTGGACACCAAATTTTAATCATTTGCATGTTCGGTCAAAATGTCTTTGCATACGAAATTTCATTACAATCGGACAACTCTTTCTTGGTGCATCGATTTTTTTGTTATAGAGTGTATTTGAATCTCTTCTTTTTTTTTCCGTTGTCCTCATCTGAATAGATTATTTAGACGTAAAGAAATAGATACTTCGATGAATATTTTATAAAAGTATTCAATATTTTTCTTTTAACGTTTAATCTACGCATCTTTTAATCGAATCACTCTAAAATTTCAGTAAATGATCTCCTCCTACTTTTAAGAATAACCATCGGTGCTTACATCTTTAAAGGAGATGAAGCTCTGCTCCACAGCAGGGATTAGACGTTGTCGCTCGTTTAAACAATCCCTTTATCTGCTATTTTAAGAGCCCAGTTCGCGAGTCACCCGATCTCGGAGTGAAACTTCAAAGCCATAATTCGGCAGTCAAATTTTAAGGACAGCGATCACAGTTGCTATAAAGTTGCGGTCTTAGCTCACAAGCACGTCG
>QLNU02015360.1:246711517-246725542 GCA_006491805.2 Dysdera silvatica
ATTAACGAATTTGAGCCCCCCCTATAACTTTCAGAATCCCCGTAACAAGTCTCTAACTACGGGCCTGGGCTTACCTTAAAATCTCTCAAAGGAACCCACTTTTAAATGCAAACAAATGTTTAATAAAGCGTTTTTCAAGAGCAAATTTTCATTTATTGTAATTGTAAAGAAAAACTGACATTTTTAAACCTTTTGAAAAAGCGATTTTTAAGGTCTTTTGCGCAATTCCAGTTCTATGATATTCAAAACTATTAAAATTAATATTAATGCTCATTGAAATGAAAATTTGCAAAATATAAATACCACATATACGTGATAAATAATATAACATATTTCAAAGAAATCTCGTTTCATTAATGGCTGATATTTTCCGAATATTTTTTGTGTCATCAGAGAGAAATCGGCTCTCATCTCAGCAGCTACGTCGTATATCTCATTTCGTCGAAAATTTTCTTTAATTATTTTTGCATTATTATTTCCGTTCTCATTTTGCTTGCCTGTTAGCACATGGACCTGTGTGATACCTAATTTAGTTCATCGGGAATTGCGACTTTAAGCTAGAATCCCTGGTGAACGGATAACTGGTATTACGTTTGTTTGTGTTTTTTACGGCGCAAGGATAATAAAGGTCACACTTTGCCAGGACCTGCAGTTTTCCGAGGGATCCGGGGCTATTAGGGGTTAGGGAATTAACCTCCAGACTACGATTCGGACTGTTATTCGGAGAGCGTTCTTTTTTTGACGTCGCTGGGAATCGAACCCGAGTCAGGGTAAAGCTGGGTGAACGCGTTATCACGACACTTCTGCAGGAGCTAGAATTACTTGCTATTTCCTTATGGTTTCAGCAAATAAAATTGTAGATTAATGATGGCAATGGGCATCAACGTAGAATTCTTAAAATTATTGGGGGGCAAGCACATTTTATGTATGTTTATACATTACAATATATGTAAAATCGCAATTTATTTCAGATTATGGGGATCCCATATAACTCTACGTCTATGTCTACGTCTATTACAGAGCAACGCCCTTTTAGCGATTTCATTTTTAATTAAAAAATTAGTAGAAAATTTACGTCTTGCTATATTACAGTTTTAAACCCTTTTAATTAATTGACATTTGAGGAAATTTATACGAAATTAATTAATCGGTTATCTACTCATAGTGATTATGATGCAATTCTCCACAAGTAGTTTACAGCTGTATGTCGCCACTTTTTAACAGCCCTGGGAAGTCATACGGAAAAAAAAGGATAATTTTTCTTCTCTAATGAAATTAGATCAGCAGTCCTATTTTGTCCATCACGGCTTGAAGCCAGTTTGGAAGCTATGGCTACTCGTTAAACTTCTCCGCAACATTTCCATTAATTTTAAGCGCGCCTCGTCACGAAGTACTAAGTCCCTTTTAAATGGCCCATTAGGTCGTACGAAATAGGGAGCGATTGGATGGACGCGAGCTCCCGGCGGTAGAAAAGAGTCCAACTCCCTACCCACGCCCACAAAATTCACGGAAAATCGTTTAAAAACAAATTATCATGAAGCCGATCGCGACGACTTCCACAAGCAATCAAAATTCAATTAAACTGCTCCCTCCCTCCCATCCAAAAGAACGAGTTGTCGGTCGAGAGGAGAAGATTTATGTTATTTTAATATAACTCTTTTCCAGCGCGGAGTCTTAGTCCTCCCCACATTCTCTCTCTCTCTCTCTCTCTCTCTCTTGCATTGCCCCCTCCTCTGAAAACGCCGTTTCCCGAACATTTAAACTGAAACATTTATTCGTTTTAAGTCTTCCGCGCTGCTAGAGCCGCAACTTACGTGGGGAAAGCGGGCTGGAAATCGGGGCACATAAGAGCAGATTGAGTTGGCTGTCGTTGCAGTCGCACATGACGATAATTACCGGGAGCAGGAGGGACGAAGGAGAAGGGATAATGGAAGGGAAGGCGGGAGCGGCCTGGAGAGAGGGAAGAGAAACAGAGAGAATAAAATGAAGTGGGTTGCCTTTATTGGCAACTTTGCAGCCATTGGCGTTTTTATCGTGAAGCCTCCATACATCAAATTCCAGATTTTATTTTTTTTTTCGCTTGTTTATTCAAGAACGATTACATTTTTATCTTTTCGCCTTTATTAAAATGGATAATAATATTCCTTTTGAAAATACGTAAAAGCCACTTTTCGTGATGGGTATACTTAAAGATTTATTCAAAAGTTCATAAAATCGTAAATAACCGTCGAATAATTAAATATTGAGGGTATAATCTGTGGACAATATATGCTTATGAATACCGCGCTTTTAAAAAATATATAAAATGCATTTAAAAAATGAGTTAATCGCGAACTTTCCATTTTGAGGGATTTAATAAATAAATATATTTGATAAATAAATTTAATACGATATTTTCCAATTTATTTATTTTAACGTTTATTTTTATTTTTACTTTACTTATTTATTTATTTTTTTGTTTGTTTGTCTGTTCGTTTGTTTTTCCCAAAATAGTCGTTAGACAGAAATGGATGAAATATGATGACTCCTCAAAATGTGACGACTTCTAAAGTCATAATGGTGTAAGCATAGCACATCGCTAACGAAACCGCTATTAATAAGTGTGTATTAAGCAGTGTGTTGCCAATAAATGAAATATATCAAAATTGGCAGAGGAGTAAAGCAGGGAAGTATCTCCAAAACTTTTTGCCATGTCTTTACAAAAGAGCTTCTGGCTAATAAGCTGGAAAACTAAAGGAATGGGGATAAATGGGGACATTTTAAATCAGCTGCGTTTTGCTGATGACATTATTATTTATTCAAACGGCCCATCAAAACTTTAAGACATGATACAGAAAGAAGCTTTCAACTAGAAGTAGAAAAGGTTGAACTTAAAATAAATTTACAAAAAACTATATGCTTTAAGTTTCTTCACATTTCCTTTCTGGCTAAATAATCGAATTTTTTCGCCTCTATTTTATCATTTCACTTTTTTACACATACACTTTTGGAAGGTATTTGCCTAATTCCAATTACTTAAAGGTTACTTACTTTTAAAGGTTTATTCGTTTAAAGCATTAAAAATTAAAATTTTTGTTTTAGTAGTTCTAAGTAATACTAAATAGAAAACGACATTTCAAATTTAAAAATATCTAAAATACAATATCTACATTATCATTTGGTGTTTGTTGCTAATACCATGAAAAAACCCTACTTACCTATTAAAATTAGCTAAAATGCATACGGAAACATTATTTTATTCGGATGAGTGCAGATAACTACGTTATCTATAATAAAAACTTTTTTATAGATGATCATACACACCCCCAACACCCCTCCAGATTTTTGATATACCCCGCCCCCTTAATGAAATCTAAACACACATCTATACTCACACAAAATCTTATCCACACCCCCTAAAAGTCTCGAACACCCCCCAGTTCATGAATCCTGGATAAGCCCCTGATCATGTTCTTTCACAATCTAATTTTGATGTTATTTAACAATGACATTGACTCCTGGTCCTTACGTTTTAATGCCTCAAAAGCTGCTAATACCTAGTATAGCAGGAGTTCAAACTTTTTTGATGCACCGCTCACTTCATCTCTAATAAATTATTGACGGTGCTAAGATATACCAAAATGTAAAAATTGCATATTATAAATAGTTTTATATAACATGTTGTATAAAATGTTAGTGAACGTCGCGATGCCTTTGACTACAACGCCCCAAGGAGCCGCGACACACAGTTTGAAAACCCCTGCTATACAGTAACAAAAAAGCGCCATTCCTCGTTAGAGAGAGTTCAAGTATTACATAAGCAATATTTTGGCCATTTTATACCCCTCTCCCTCCTAAGCAAAAATTAACATTGGCTAACATAGGAAAATAAGCACAACAGCAATGCCCTCTCTCCCCAAAGGTGCTTACGTAATACTTGAACACTCCCTTAATTAATGACTATCAAACTGTCAACTATTAAACTTCTTCCCCCTTCTTTCAGTGCGAGGCTTCCTTTGATAGCCAGACTACGTTTTTAAAGGGGAAAAAAAGAAAAGACCGCTTTCCCAAATCCTATGTCAAACTGCAGACCCTGTTCTGATACGAGAAAGAAAAGCCGTCTTTCACGTTAATGCCTATCAAATTGTCAGGTATTAAACGTTTCTTTTAATCGTTTTAATGTGTCACTTCGTTTGGCAGGGCCATACTACATTTTTTCCGGAAGGGAAGATATAAAAAAAAAAAGACGGCGTCCCCCAAGTCCGGCATCGAACTCATTATCATATGCATTGACGAAAAGTCATCATTAATGACCCTCAAACTGCCTCCTATTAAACGTTTAGTTTGCCTTTCAGTGCGCTGTTTAATTTGTCAGGGCAAAACTTTCTTTTTAAGAAAAGGAAAAAAGAAAACAAGACAGCGTTCTCAAGACCCATTTCGAACCTAGGACCCTATGCGGTGATGAAAAGGGAAAAGGAAAAAGACGTCATTCTCTAGTCCCATGTTAAACATAGGACTTTATGAATTGACGAAAAGCCAGTTTCATCGTTAATGAAACCTCAAACTGCCTGCTATTAAACGTTTAGTTTTCCTTTCAGTGCGCCACTTAATTTGGCAGGACAAAACTTCCATTTAAGAAAAGGAAAGAGAAAACAAGACGACGTTCTCAAGTTCCATATCGAACCTAGAAACCTATGTAGTGACGAAAAAAGAAAACGAAAACTTCGTTCCGAAATCCCATATCGAACAGAGGACCTTATGCAGTGGTGAGAAGTCAGTTACATCGTTAATGACTTGCAAACTGCCTTCTTTTAAACGTTTCGTTTGCCTTTAAGTGCGCTGCTTAATTTGGCAGGGCAAAACTTCCTTTTTTAAGAAAAGGAAAAAAGAAAAGATAACGTTCCCAAGTCCCATTTCGAACCTAGGACCCTATGAGGTGACGAAAAGGAACAGGGAAAAAAAGAAAAAGGGCGTGATTCCCAAGTCCCATGTCGAACGTAGGACCTTATGTAGTGGCGAGCAGTCAATTACATCGTTAATGGCTTGCAAATTGCCTTCTAATGAACGTTTTGTGCCCCTTTCAATGAATCACTTAATTTGTCAGGGCCAAACTTCCTTTTTTTTAAGAAAGGAAAAAAGAAAAAGACGTCGTTCCCCAGTCCCATATCGTACATAGGACCTTGCAGTGAAAAAAGCTAGTTTAAAATACCAACCTGTATAAAATATCAGTCAACGTCGCGAAGCCATTGACCCAAATCCGCGACGCCCCAAGTAGCTGCGACACGTAGTTTGCAAACGCCTATGTTATAAGCAGAGGTTACTCCTTTTTCCTACAAATTACAATCTACTGAAATTGAAGAAGTTAATCACTACAACTATCTAGGTGTGTCTTTTACCTTTAACCTCAGATGGATCCTTCATATATTTAATATTTTCAAAAAAGCCAAATTCAAATTATTTTATGTAATGAAACACATAAAACAATCTTATTGCCAATCTTAAATTCACCAAACTATATCGTCATAAAGCATATAGTGATTTAAATTAGATTATGCTGCAGAAATCTGTGATCCAGTCTCTACTCTAAATATTAATCTTCTCGAATCTGTGCCAGATTTGTTAATTTGTTTTCCCTTAAAATAGTTAGACATCTCTAGTTTCAATTACCTCTTTAAAAGTATCTCTTTAAACATAATTTTTCTTTCTTTTCACATAGGAAACACATCCACTTTATCCTTTTACAGAGAATTTCACATAATTAATATAAATGCGACTTTTCTCAGTCAGTACTTCAAACCCCCTTATGTTATATTTCTTCACTTATAAGGACTACATACTAAAATTACAATTAATAACTTCCCATACTTGTGATCGTAAATTTAGTTCCTTTCCTCAGACTATGAAGGATTGAAATTATATAAGGATTGACATCAATTAAATATTGGAAGTAATTAAGGATTGGCGTTAATTAGGTATTGCAATTAATTAAGAAATGAAATGAATTAATAATTGAAATGAATTAAGGATTGCAATTAATTAAGGACTGAAATAAATTAAGATCGAGAAATTCGCTTTGATCCAAAAGATTTGTGTGTTTATGTTGTTTATCATAATTTGATGTTTATTCTTTGATTGAAAAGGTATTCGGGATATTTCGACGTCATGTAATGCACTAATATGCCTCTTACTTGGACCCCCGAGAGACAATAAATGAACGGTGATAAAGAGAAATCGCCCTTGTATCTGAAAATGAAGGTTTTCAATTAATGTGTATAACTAGTTCTCTCTTATGGAGCAGATAAAGAGTCTGACGCAAAAAGCAATACACAAATTGCAAACAGATCAAAAGAGTATGGGGAGGTGCATGCTCGAAATAACTTGGAGAGATCGCACAAGAAATACTTGGATGATGACATCGTTGTTACATTAGTTTTATATTTTAAGTGTGAAGGCGGCGCAGCTATAAGTCATCTGGAACAGGACGGACAACCTAACGTGACCTCCAAAACACAACACGTTTTCACACAATCCTATTTACTGGGAGTCGAACCCAGTCCAATGAGTCCCGAGAACGGCGGTCATAACCACTTGACTACAGGGGCACCATTGTTAACGTAAAAAAAGCTGAAATGGCAATGCGCTGGGCATATCGCAAAAATTGACCAATGATAGACAGCCGAAATTCTCAACTAAATGCCGAAAGACTACCAACTATTTAACTATTTATGTTTTATGGCGCATGGGCAGATATAATTTATATATAGTTTTCCAAGGCACTTAAACCTCTTCCGTCTAGGGCACCAAACTCCGAACTAAGGATCCGTAGAAAGAAACCGCAAGTGCTGGGTGCCTACTGAAATCAAATCGAGGTTATTTGCATTGCAGCTAAACGCTTTACCACTACGCCACTGCATGGCGTAAAAAACATCAAAGGCCAAGAAAGCGTCCTCAGGTAAGATAGATGGAAACAGGCTGAAATACCATGACCACGAATTTTTTAAAATAGACGCATATAGGGGTGGGATATATATGAAGAGACGGACATTTATCGAGATTGTGGATAGACAATAGTTAAATATGTACAAAATATTAATGATATTACGTTAAATATGTAATATACATTTTTATCAACAGTGATAAAGTTAACTTTCTATGGGACAATAGTTTCCTTCTCAATGCTTATAAAAGGCTTTTCGCCGGGTAACGATAGATGGCAGCAGGGATTCCACGTTTACGAATTACAATTGAGATTGAACCATCTGAGGGCGCTAGTTCTGTACTCCGTTCAGACGTCTGTTAAGTTTTGAAAAAGGACGACCATTGCCTCCGAAACAATTGCCAGTAGCTTACATTAAATTTAACTGTGTTAGTCGTGTTTTTTATTATTAATCTTAATAGGTAAATATGACAACGATAATATTATACGAGACATACGTATGCAATAATATATAACCCCCTTACGTCGTAGGTGATTCTAGAACTGTCGACTTCAGTCAAATGAACAAATATTAATAGAGTTCTATATTAAAGTGCCATGGCCCTCCGGTGGTGCAGTGGTAACGCGTTCAACTAATGTGCCATTAATCTGGATTCGACTCCCAACGGTGTCCAAAAAACTTATCGAGATTGTGGTCCGGGAGGATCAGCGGATTTAGAGGTCATTCAAGGGGGCGATTAATGACTTGATTTTTGAAAATGATACCTCATTGGACCTTTACCTTGTACTTTTCAATGTTAAATTTTCATTCAAGGGGCTGGCGATCACCCCTGCCCCAAAATCCGCCCCTTGGGAGGGTTTGGTTTACTAGGCGTTAAGAGGTTCAGATTCTTCAGGAAAATGCAGGTACACTGTCCTACAGTGGCGCAATAGTAACGCGTTCGTCTAGCGTGCTATTACCAATTTCAACACCCAGTGATATCGCGGAAGACGTGCCCTTTTTTTTTCTTTCATCCCCACCGTAGTCCGGGGGTTGGTTTCCTTATTCGCAGAGATTGGTATATCTCGGAAAAGTATAGGTCTCGGCGCAGTATCACCTTTACAGTCCTTGCGTCGTAAAACACAAACAAATAAGGTCGGTGAACTAATGGTGGTCATTGTTAAGATTTTAGAATTTTTAATGGTTTATTGGTAAAATGTAAGTGGATGAAATTTTTTGTGGTAGACTTACATGTAATCCTTGATATATTATTTGTGCATTTTTATAGCAAAAAGTATTTATAACCCCTTTTTTCACACCAATGAAAAAGTATTGCCTAGTGGGCCACCTTGGGAACAAGTGATGCAAAGTGGCCCAAATATGGAAACCATATTTGAAAATATTTTTGAGGGTCTGAGAAAGACTGTCTCATGTTTTCTTATGAAAAAATTATCTTTACTTTTGTAAGAACATTTCTGTTTATTCATGCCATATAAATTATGTGCAGAAATAAAAAAAAAAATCTGAAATAATGATTGAAAAGTCAAACTTAAAGGAAAATCTCTTAATCAGAATCCATACAGTAAACGCATTATACAACCATCGATCTTTCCCTTTTTCGTAAGTCCTTCACGTCCCTCATACACATACCGTAAATATTGAGTATGGAGTCTCATGTTGATCATTCTGTCGGTCTTGAATAAATGGCAATACCAAATTTCTTTCGTTTTTGTAACACACTTGTGCTAATCATAGCATTATCAGTTTGTCTGATAGTCTCCTTTGGCCGTTTTCCTGGTCTTTGCTTGGTCTTTGATAGGTGCTTCTTCGTCTGCTTTTTTGCTAATGTTTTCTTCTGATCTTTTGAATCGAAAAGGGATGCAACTATCTTTTCTGCATGAGAGTTTAGATCTTTTCTTCTGGGAATTACACACTTCTTGGGGGAAGCCTCAGGTATTCTCAGTAAATCTAAAATAGTTGGTGAAGTCTTCTGATTACTGCTGAACTCGGTGGAATCATAAAAACCATGAAATGAGTAATCACTATCGAACAGAGAGCTTGAATCTTCTTCCAAAGAGGTTAATCGTATGCTAAAGGGTTTCTTTCCTTTAGCTTTAGTCTAGAGAGTTTGGACTCTTCGTTCAACGCTTGGTTGTTGAACTTTTCTTTTGTCAACGTCTGGATACTTTTTCAGAAATAAATTCAACCATTTCCTTCCAGCCATACTTAGTGATTTGTTGGATGGGTTTTATATTTTATTTGCTGCACAAAAATTAAAAACTATCCATTTTAGACATTTAGGGGTGATAGGAGCTCCAATATTGGTAAGTTTCTTTATCCTTCTGCATGTTTCTATTTTTTAGCTCTTGAGATAAAATTGATTTCCTATCTTTAATTTTTTTTCGACTACCTAAAACAAAATAATTTCATAGTGTTGTTCTTGAGACTTTCAAATCTTGAACTGCCTTTCAAACAGACATGCCATCCTTAATTACAGCATCCATTTCTTCATTCAATTGATCTTGAGCCCATGTCAACCCAAGCTTCTGGCTCTTCGTAATCACAACCTCTACAACAATGTTCTTAACCTCATCTACAAGGTTAATAATAATAATGTGGAACTTCCGTATCCAAACTGACAAACACCTTACACATAATACCCCTGATTTAACAATTGTGGAAATAAAGTAAATTTGGATAGTAGATATAGCTGTTCCAGGGGACTCAAAAAATTCAGGAGAAAGAATTTGACAAAATCTCCAAATACAAAGATCTGCCAATCGAAGTCGAAAGGTTATAGGGGAAAAAAAGTAGTTGTCATTTCAATAGTAATAGAAGCATTGGGAGCAATTCCACCAAATCTCGACAATCATCTTAATGCAATAGGAATTGACAAAATGGTAGTGCATCAACTCCATAAGGCTGCTTTACTCGGAACTTCCCACATCCTAGGAAAATAGCTTTGATATCCCAGGCAGGGAAAGGCCCGATATTAAAGAATCTGCGTAGTCGTCAAATTCAAAATGATCAGTGCAAATGGAAGATAATAATAATAAATAGATAAACCAAAAATAATGATGAACTTTGCAAATTACGATATAACTTAATTGATATGATATTGTTTACCAAAAGTAGCTCATGTGTTCCCAAGGTGGCCCGTCACGGGCCACCTTGGGAACGTGTCTTCGGACCACGTTTTTATATACAAAGTTGCTAAAAATGCGATACTTCTTTAGAACATGTGTAAACGTTCTTAAAGAGAAAGAAATAAGCTTTCAAAAAATGAGTAATAACTTGTACTTTTCACAACTTAAAGACATGCAAATTTAAATATTTGCGTACCTCAAAATCAAAACCACGAACGATTGCGGTTTCTCACACTAGAATTATTTACATAAAATGGCTGCCGTTCATCCAAATGACTTGATTTTCAGCACACTGTGCTAGAAAGTAACTGCGTATAAGGACATGGGCCTATCTATTGGATTAAAATTAAATGCGTGCAAAATCCGCGAAGTGGGCCTACTTGAGAACTCTAGCCACCATTGGCTCACCTACCTTGTTTCCACCCCGAGAAAAAGCCCTTTAAAACCATCCATATGGTGAATTCCCAAAATACAAACCACAAAACATAGTGCCCTGCGGTGGCGCAGTGTGGTAACGCGTTCTCCTATTGCGCGGCTAATCCGGGTTCGACTCCCAGCAGTGCAAAAAGAACGCTTACTCAGAGATCTCATAAAAGATCGCACTGCTCACTGTAGTCCGGGGTTTGGTTCCCCAGGCCTTAAGAGGTTCGGATTCCTCGGAAAACTGTAGGTCCCGGCGCAGCATGACCACTGTAGTCTTTGAGCCGTAAAACCAAAAAACAAACAAACAAACAAACAAAATATAGTAAAACTCCACTCGTAAGAAAATTATATTGTTTTTTCGTTGATATTTCATGCCTTTAAAGAAAATTGCCTAATGAACATCATAACTTAAGTTTATTATTCGAATCATAAAAATAAATGAATCTTCATTTAATCAAAATCTGTCTTTTGTTTTTCGTTAGATATTAAACCGCACATGCGCATAGAAACAAAAAGTGTTTGGGTGCTTTTCCACATCAATGTAAGGACAGAGTTTTAATATTTATGGTCGTCTGTTTGTTTGTTTTGTGGTTTTACGGCTCAAAGACTACAATGGTCATGCTGCGCCGGGACCTACTGTTTTCCGAGGAATCCGAACCTCTTAAGGCCTAGGGAACCAAACCCCGGACTACAGTGAGCAGTGCGATCTTTATGAGATCTCTGAGTAAGCGTTCTTTGCACTGCTGGGAGTCGAACCCGGATTAGCGGCGCACTAGGAGAACGCGTTACCACACTGCGCCACCGCAGGGCCTCGGTCGTCTGAACAAGACTTACCCAATAAATAATTTTGCAGGCTTTCAATCCGCCTTCAAAATTTGTTTCAACGTGATAATTTAGATTCCGAAATATCATCAAATCTCAAACAATCGTTTTCAGATTAGCTGGACTGATAAAATATAATATAGGAAAAAGTTGGGACAAGGTGGAAACGAATTACTCAAAACAGAGGTGTATGAAGAACACTCACAGAGACTTTCGTTTATCAGTAGATAAATAATGTCAACTATGACGACGATATTCTTCTTTCATATATATGAAAAGATAAACTTCGGAACTTTGCAAATTTTTAAGAACAACGGAGGCAACTTTTTTTTTTTACTTAATCATTTAACTTATCGAATTTTTCTTTTGACAAACTTGCTTTACATAAGATTGTCTTCTAAAATTGCGCCATTTTTTCCTTTTACTTATACATATTTGTATATTCATAAAGAAATTTGCAAACAAGAAACGCCTTTCGATGCTGCTTATAAATATCGTTCGTAAACTGACCGCGCTTCATATCATTATAAAAAATAATTTCAACATGTATTAGATACAGTTTATTCCCATGCAATATAAAATACATCACTAGCAAAAATTTACTTGCTGGTCAGTATGCGAAAAAAAAATGAAAAAGAAGAGTATTAACAGTGAAGAAAACGGAAAAAAGTAAGGAAAGTGGAAGAAAAAAACAAGAGTAATAAAGTTGACGGAAGGAGAGAAAGAAATGAAAGTACGATATATCAGTTAGAGCAGGAGTCTTCAACCTTTTCCAGTCCAAAGGCCAATTTTGCTTATACCTGTTGGCTCGCGGGCCGCACTACTGCACCGGAAATATTGGGACTAAACAAAGGCGAATTCGTGGGGAGGGCGTAGGGGTGAATTCCCTAGATTCGCTTTTGTTGCCTGTTTTTTTTTATCTCTATATTGGTCTCCCCCCCCCACACACACACACCGAAAACATCTTCTAGATCCTCTGATGAAACTGACTGTACATATATTACAACGTAAAATACGTATGGAAGCAAAAAAAAAAAATTTACAATACTTTTAGTTGTTAATATATAAAGCGAAATCAAACCTTTTAGTGAGATTTATAGCACTGTTTATTTTTAACAAGCCTGTCATATCTTATTTTTGACGTTGCAACCCTAAGAGTGTTTTTAAGGTGGAAATCGGTTATTCTGGTCCTAAATTTTGATTTTACTAACTTCGTCCTTGAAAAGAACTGTTCGCAGACGTAAATGCTCCCGAATACGTAGGCTAGTGTTTAAGTTTTTAGAATCTGGCAACACAAAAGATCATAGCTTTCATTGTTGTTGATTTTTAAAATTTCAACTTTCACGTAAGCATTGGGTGTTACAGAACCAGAATTGCTCTAAGATTCTTTTTACGGCGTTATTTTAAAAATAATGAGGTAGCGGAAAACATGAATTTTAAGTTGAAGGGATTTTCGAGCCATGGTTTTGTATGAATTTCGACAAGGTTTGACACAGCAATGTTTGTCGATCGTATGAATTCGACTTTTGGTAATGAAGCACCATCTAAAGCAACAATTTACAACCACTTTAAATAATTCCATTTTGGACGTAGGAGTCTCAGTTATGAGTTTCGTTAAGGTCGACCAAACACTGCTGTGACACCACAAAACATTGATGCTGTGCGACAACTAATCACTTTAGATCGTCATGTCGCATCTGGTGAAATTGAGGCATCTTTGAACAGTTCAGGGACCCGAGTGCATTTAATTTTATATGATCATTTCAATAACAAAAAGATATGTGCGCGTCGGTTACCATACAATTTAAATCAAACTCAAAAGGATGCTCGTGTCAAATGATGAAGGGAAAATTTGAAAAGATAAAACTGTGGTGCCTCAAAACGTATATTTGAAATCGCAATATGTTATAAAACCTGGATTTATTCCTATGAACCCCAAACAAAACAACAATCTACTGTTTGGGTGTTCGAAAATGAACCGAATCCTACAAAAGTTGTTCATGCACGAAATGCTTCAAAGAAAATGATTGTCTCCTTTTTTTTGGTAAATCCAGCCATGTTGCAACCGTTGCATTGGAGGATCATAGAACAGTAAATGCTGATTAATATACGACAATTTGTTTGCCAGAAATTGTTGCTGAGATCAGAGAAAACGATTCGAAACGTAACATCGTTCTTCATCATCACAATGCAAGCTCACATAGTGTATTTCAAACTATCAATTATTTGAGGCATCAAAACATTGATTTAATGAGCCTTTGCCTAAACTGCCCTTATTCGCCTGACTCAGCACCCAATGATTCACTTTTGTTCCCAACGATCAAAAGTAAAATGCCTGATCAACGATTTAACATCCTAAAAGAATCAGTCGAAGCTAAAAAATCATGTGTTTCTGCTATACCAAACTCTGAATGACATAACCATTTTGAAAATAGATATATTCGAATGAAAATGTGCACTAAGAGTAAAGGCGAATATCTTGCAAAGCTATAAAACAATTTTTTCGATATGGAAATATTTTGTATATTATTTTCTAAAAACTGAAGTATTGGCCCTTGTAGTAATATCGTTTTCAGAGCATGCAGTCGGATGGTTGGGAAGATGTTCTTATCGATATATTTAGAATAGAATTCAATAAGTACAAAGCGGAATTTTATTTTGAAATCACCGTTGCACTGTAAATCCATAAAACTATAATATACATATAAGCAAGAAAACTAAAGTAAAACATGTTTGAG
>QLNU02015360.1:246748502-246766719 GCA_006491805.2 Dysdera silvatica
CAATCCGGATCCACAACATACGTCTCATGCGGCTTTCAATCCGCTTTGTGAATGTATCCTATGCTGGGGCTGGGGTCACTAACAATTCATGTCTTTTGGCTTACTCGGACATCTACTCCTTAACACTATGGTGGTGGTCTCTTGTAGAAGTCCTATGTTAAGATAAGCCGAATATGTAGCCAATAAGATCGCCAGAATAAATGGCTAGTTGAGGTTGCGTTTTGGCTAAAAGTCGAGTTAAATAAACGTTACCAAATAATTCGCACCTTGTGACGAGAATTACGATATAATTAATAAAAAACTTCTAATCACTGCAAAATTAAAACATAAACCAGAAATCAAAACTATCCATTGAATGTTAACGAATATCTCCTTCTTGCAAGATCTACTTCCGTTTTCTACGAAGTTTTCCATTTTCAGTTGGAATCACGTTAAATTAAACCATCATTTCACGCAGACTCTTGCGTATATTGAAGGCATTTATAGTAGATTCATCCCATTTTAAAATTACATTATCTTTTTTGTTTCCTGATAGGAAGTTGTTTAGTACTCTTTGGTGATGTGCAGCGTGAGGCAAACATTTTCTATAAAATTTCAGCATTCCTAAAAATCTTCGCAATCCTTTTGTTCGTGCAGGTCTAGTAAAATCCCTGATGGCTTTAACTTTACAGGAGATGGGAAAAGTCCGGCGGAAGATATCCGATGATCAAAAATCAAAACTTTTTTTTGTGCGAATTTGCATTTAGAAATCTCTAATACCAAACACTATTGAGATAAACGAAATAAAATTTCTTTTAAATGAACAATATGTTCTTCCATATTTTTAGATGCGATTAACAAATCATCGATATAACTAAAATAGAAGGGTAGATCTCTAACTGTTGAGTAAACAAAGCGTTGCAGTGTGGCTGCTGCATTACGTAAGCCAAAGTTTATTTTCATGAATTCGAAAAGTCCGAAAGGAGTTACTATAGCGGCTTGTTCGATATATTGTTCGGCAACAGGTATTTGCAGGTATGCCTGAACTAAATCCAAAGTCGTAAATATTGTACAACTTTCAAGACTATAAGTGAAATCTTGTATGTTAGAAATTGGATATTTATTGGATTTAGTTCGCGCATTTAAAGCACGATAATCTCCGCAAGGGCGAAATGAGCCGTTCCGTTTACGTACCATATGAAACGGGTTGGACCACGGACTATTTGAAAGTCTACATATTTTTTGTTGGACCATAAGATCAAATTCCGCTTTAGTTATCTTTAACATTTCCGGTGATAACCTTTTAGCTTTACAAGAAATGGGTACACCGGTTATTTCAATTCGATGTTCTATTTTGGTTTTTTAGTTTGACAGAATCGTAATTTCAAATCGTAACCTATTTAAACTTCGTTAACAACTTATTATATATATTAGGTGAAAATTCACGAGAGTTAATTGTTGTAACGAAAGTTGAAGCAACAATGGTTTTACAAGGAGCAGAAAATGAATTGTATGGATGAATTATCTTCTTGTTTTAACATCAACTAATAAATTAAAGCGTCGAAGAAAGTCAGCTCCTAATACAACTTTATCAACATCGGCAATAATGGAAGGCCAGTTAAAAATTTTGTTTGATCCGAAATCCAATTTTAAAACTTTAGTGCCAAAGGCGCAAATTTCTGATGAATTGGAGGTAAACAGTTTGAGATCGGATTTTTAAAGTTTTTAAATCGACTACGGAGATGAACAGAGAGGTCAGTACCGATATCTCTCAAAAATGAAGTCTTAGATATTTATCAAATATAAGAAGAGGCGGGAATGAACTCCGGAACCGATTGCCTCAGGTTCCGATCCGATTATTTGCTTCCCGACAATGCTTCATTAGTACTGTAGTTACAAGGAAATATACATTTAGTTGCTTTATCGGCAAACTTAGCATGATACCAACAGAAATTTCTAATCCAAATTTTTTTACATTCAGGAAAACGTCGGCGTTGACTACTTCTAGAGGTTCTCTTAGAAAATTTGTTACCTACGCGATGATCTAAATCTTCAACTAACTTTTCCAAATTAGCTAAACGGGAAAATAAAGATGACTTTTAGTCGGTAGAAAGAAAAGTGTCGAGCAAGTTAATCTCAACATATTTGTTGTCGTAAACGGTAATAATTTTATCAGCTAAATCAGCTAATCTGCTTAATTAAAGAGTCGTTCCTTACAGACAGGATCGCTTGAACTTCACTGGGTGATCTCTGCATCCACAAGGTTTTAAGTAATTCTTCAGGGAAAAGAGAACCAGCAAGATTCGTCATTTTTCTAAGTAAATCGGAAGGACGTTGGGCTCCGAGATCCAATGAACTAAGAAGTTTCTTAAGACTAATTTCTTTAGAGTCCGATAGGTGTAAAATTAAGGCAGACTTAAAAGCTTCCTATTTGTCTGTCGTTAGAAGGCTCGTTAACACATCATCTATGAAATCTAGGACATTTTCATCTAGGCCAGAAAGAGTAATGTTGAACTTCGTTTGATCCGCAGTGATACCACCAAGTACGAATTGGGCTTCTAATTTTAAAAACCAAAATTTCGGTTTGTGTCTCCAAAAATTGGGTGGTTTTACCGAAACTCTGTGCATTTCGAAGTTTGTTGGATGCTGTGCGTTCAATTTATTTCCGTCTACGTTAGTGAGAGCGCCATTGAATTTCAGATTCGGCATATTAGTAACGTTGAATAACGATCACGTCCGGGTCACGAGTTCATGGTGGTGGTCTCTTGTAGGAAGTTGTATGTTAAGATAAGCCGAATATGTAGCCGATAAGATCGCCAGGATAAATGGCTAGTTGAGGTTGCGTTTTGGCTAAAAGTCGAGTTAAATATACGTTACCAAGTAATTCACCCTTTATGATGAGAACGACGAAGATCAAAGAATAGACGATATAATTAACAAAAAGATTTAATCACCGCAAAATTAAAACATAAACCAGAAATCAAAACTATCCATCGAATGTTAACAAACATCTCTCTTGCAAGATCTTCTTCATTCTCTTCAAAGTTTTCTATTTTCACATAAAATCACGTTAAATCAAACCATCACACAGTTTTTGTTTCACACAGTCAAATACGAGAAAGCAAATTGAATATTACATAACCAGTAATATTTTAACAACAATGGTTTTGCCCACAACACCCGTGGCTTCTATAGCCAACTTATACATTTCTGTATCACTGAATATTGAATAAAATATGAAAAAAAAAGAGGTAGAGCGTCTTTGCTGCGGCACTCAGAGCAAAACCATCACTCTTGTACACAGTTTCTATGATAGTATAGACTCCTCGAATATATTCCTCGAAAAATTGTAAATCCAAACACAGCGTGACCTTTGGTATTTTGCTCAGTTAAAACAAAAATAATCCAGCAGGGTCAAATAGAGTTAAAACCTTATTTAAGGAAATGTTTTTCTTAAATAATATTCGTTCTGAGATTTGCCTTTATTTAATTATGGGGAACTCAATAGTAAAATATAGTAATTAACAAGGGTTTTGGAGAAAATTTTAGAGTCAATATGATATCTTTAGTTATTTAATATTGTTATGTTTTCTAAAAGCAGATATATAGGTATTGGTTTAGACGTTCTCTAAGGTACACTTCACTGTTCTAATATCATTATGTACAGTGAAACCAGTACATAATAATACTCTAGGGACGGAAAAGGATATCCTTATAAGCACTTTTTCGTTATAGATAGATATTACTGTATGTTATAAATGATGATATTATAAATAATTAATGCGTTATTTATAATTATTCGAAACTCTGTTATGGGTGAATATACACCCATAAAACCAAGATACTGATATTGTTCACAGTCCGTATATACAATTTTTGCTGTCTTTTTTTTTAGTAGTAACATATTAATGTCAAATGTAGCAAACTGGGAAAGAAAACTTAAATTCTATGTAAGATCTATGCGAATAACTTTTAGATTCCCCTCCGGAATTGTATTTATACACTGAATAACATTATTTCTAGATCACTGTCTCACTTGCAAATGGCAATTAACAACTTAAAAAAGTGTAGAAGAAATGCTTTACAATAGAAGTGAATTGTTGCTAATTGTTTACTTCTTCCGATTTGTTTTTATGTGCAGGTAAAAGTATGTCATCCATTGCTTTGCAATTCTTCTCGCATCGTATGAAGCTATTTATGTATTCAGATATTTGTTCCGGCACAGTCTGTTTTTTTTTTTATTAATTTGAACACACCACTTCTAGAGGGTTTTTGTTCTTCATGTGATTTCGAGTGCACAGTATCGCACCTTATGAGTTTTTGTGGAAACTACACAATTTTTCTCCGTTGAACAAATCTTGGTCTACTAATGACTGAATATTGAAGTAACTCGTTTTTGTTGCTTTCTGGAGAATTTTTCTTTAAGCAAGAGAATGAACAATGGATTACCAGATACAATCCAACCAAATTCAATAATTCTATTGAATTAATACATATTTCATCCCTCCAAGACTTTTACTTTAAAAATGGACTTATAAGAACATATTGAATATACACGTAATAGTGTGAATTCTAACGATAGTTGTTGTTGTATAAGTCATACCGCAAGTTTAAGTTGTTTATGGTCGACGTATTTCCTTAATTCCTTTTTTGTTGAAATTTGCATATTCTGCCAATGTTGGAATATGATGTTATTACTTTACTTTTGTATTTTAGTTTCTGTTTAAAAAAAATTCTTTTTGTGATTCTTAGAAATCCAAGGGTTTAATTACAAAAATAGCAACGATGTTTAAAATTCGCTATTAAATAAACAGTTTCCACTTGCCTAAATTTATTCATTACAAGAACTGAAAAACTTTCTGTAGAATTAAAATGAAAGGTTTGAGGATGTGGTATTGCCTCATCTTATACGTCTTCCAACAATTATATTCTTTATCCTTACATTTTGAGATTTTGCTGATATGGAGCTGACGTCTACGTTGAAATACTTCCTGTAAAACTTAAGTTTACACGAGTAGCTCACGACGCAAGCACTTTTAACGCCATTGTCGTATGCAGTTTTAGACATAAGCCCACCTTTCCATAAAACGATGAATTTTATCTATATAATATTTAGATTATACTTTTTAATTGCAAACAGTACATGCTATTCTTTCACAATTTTTTAGCCTCTCTATTTCTAACTGGAATTAATGATATTTTACTGGCATATTAGGAATCTAAATATAGCTAATAGTAAGTTTAACTAATAATAAGGTTTAATAACAAGTTTAATTAATATCTTTTAGATAAGGAAAGTTACACTTAAAAATGTGATTAAGAAACAAGGATTATGAATTAGATCTGTAGTTAAATATGATTGTTAGGAAGCATTAGGATAACGGAACGAATAGAAACAATAATAAGAGTATTTTTCGAGTAAAAGCAGTAGGAGTATTTTAATGTAGAAGCAGCAGCAGTATTTTAGAGTAGAAGCAGCAAGAATATTTTATATTGTTATTTGGAAAAATTAATGTTGGTTTGTTCGTTTGTTTTTTGGTTTTACGGCTCAAAGACTACAGTGGTCATGCTGTGCCGGGACTTACTGTTTCCGAGGAATCGAACCTCTTAAGGCCTAGAGAACCAAACCCCGGACTACAGTGAGCAGTGCGATCTTTATGAGATCTCTGAGTAAGCGTTCTTTGCACTGTTGGGAGTCGAACCCGGATTAACGGCGAACGCGTTACCACACTGCGCCACCGCAGGGCCTATTTGGAAAAAATTAATGTTGGAATAGTAAATTGAGTACATACAAAAACCAATGTAAACAAATTGATTTATTGAATTTTATTAGCAAAAATATTCGCAAATTATGTAATAGTTGACGTCCGCATAATAAAACGTCTACTAATTTTTCGCATCGTGTAAGATTTGATAAAATATTCCATTGTTCTCCCCACGGCAGTACTATCGTTGTCCAATATTAGCGCATCTAAAGTAAACAGAACCATATATAACTCCAGACAAAGCCATCATCTTAAATATTTTTACAGCTATCCATTTATGTTAAAATACAAACGCTTGAACACACCTGGTTACCTGCTCGTATGTACTTACAATAAATAACCGAATTCATATATTTTCCTCGCAGTAGTATCCATCTATTTATATGCTATTGTGTTGGGTTTCCTGTTATGCAGTTATCATATAATTTTACTTCTAATTATTTTCCCTGTAAGGAACTTACTTCATTACACTTATTTTTCAACACTTTTATTTTTACGGATACTTCATCTCAAACCACATTCAACCAACACAAATGAAATAATTAATACATACCAGGATTCCATGTTTATTGACATTTGTGTCGCTCATCATTTAACTTATAAGGTACATTAATTATAAACACGCGAGGGCGACTGGATATGTTTGCTATGTTAAATATACTGCTCAGCATTGAAATTGCAACAACAAAAAAGGAAAGTTCATAAAGTTATGCAAATTGGTAAAGTTGTAGGTATAGCTAAGATATGCAAATAAACAAATTTTTAAGTGCCTAGCTCCAATAAGTGACTTAGGGGAGGGATTTAAATGGTATAAGAGCCTGTTTGATTGAAAAAAAAATTCTGCCACAAGAGAATTTAGAAATCGAATTAAGTCTTGTAGTTTGATTGTGCGATGCCTCATGTTTGACACCGAACCAGTTATCATCACCTATCACAAACGGTGAGGGACAAAAGCCTTGAGCTCAGCAACGTTGTTTTATCACTCCGGCAGATCGCTATGCGTTTAGGCAAATATGTCAGCACTGTTCAACCTTGCGTATCCCGGTGGTTGCAAAAACAACAACAAACTCCGATGACAGCAAGAGGTGACAAGAGACGAACATCTGCTTAGTTGGATCATTGGATTAAAAGAATGAGGATTAGTGATCCTTACTTTACAGCGAGTGACCTTCGATGCAACGTTCTAAGCTCAAGAGGTTCAGCAGAGTCTACACAAACCATCAGGAGGCACTTTCACAATATTGGGCTACGAACCAGACGTCCAGCGACAGGTATTCCATTGACCCCAGACCACCCCTCTCAAAGACTATCATGGTGTACATCCAGGCGGCAATGGAAGCTAGAATAGAGAACTATCCTCTTCAATGATGAGTCTCGCTTCTGTCTCAGAAGCAGTGGTAGTCGGAGAGGTGTCGGACGACCACGCGGCCAACGCCATCAACAAGCCTTCAAGAGAGAATGCCAAACCAGCCCTACTCCTGGAATAATGGCATGGGGCATCATTATATATGGTAAGCGGACCCATTTAGTCTTCGTTCCAAGTACACTGACAGCTCAACGTTATGTTGATTGGGTCGTGGAGCCAGTGGTACAACCATTCCTACAAGGTGACCCAGGAGACTGTATTCAATAACACAACACTAGGCCGCATATTGCTCATGCCACTTTGAACTGCTTAAGCAGAGTTGACATTCTGCCGTGGTATGCCGCATCTCCTGACTTGTCTCCCATCGATCACATTTGGGACATTATTGGTCGATAATTGCAAAAGGAAGTGCCATCTACCAATCTTGATGATTTATGTAGCTATGTGCTTGCTGTGTAGCATAACATTGCTCAAATAATGATTAATATGATTAATACCCTTATTAATAGCGTGCCAAGGCGTATATGTGTGTGTATTTAAGATCATGGCGGTCATGTTCCATACTGAATAAATCGAGATGATTTGAATATTTTGTTTCCAATTTTTAATCATTTACGTATGATCAACGTGTCTATCAATCCTGAGAATTTCAAATTTATGCGACCTCTCTGTCTTGGTGTTGCAATTTCGATGTTGAGCAGTGTATTATTCGTGGATATCTTACAAGCTTGAAAATACAAAAGCAACACTTTTCTATAGGAAAGCGCTCGGAAAATGTTGTTAACGAAAAGCATATAAGATCGATATATCTTGAAATCTTCATTTCCGGTTTGTCGTATGATATCAATAGCAAGAGATATGATTAAAATTCTCACTAACAAGATTACAGACAATTAATGAAGTTAAAATCCACGTTTTTTAACTCATACTAGATTTTTTTTCGTATATTACTTTAGTAATTGTAATAAATATCCCCCACGAAAAACTCACAAAAAACTCGCCCCGGTGGCTTTGTGTGTTGACCATTATTTGGCAATTGTGTTATCCCTGAGAAGGGTAATAATATCTTACATCCTTATATATGGAGAGAGAGAGCCTCCGCCCAGTCCTCGTTGGTCTAGCGCTAAAGGTATTCTGTTCTCAATGGAGGGACCCTGGTTTCACTTCAGGACGAGGACGGTGTATCACTTTCTCTTATACCAAAAAAAAAGCTCTAGTATGAGCTAAAAACGTGCGTGTCAACTTTATTAATTGTAATAAAAATTGCGAAAAACTCACCCCGGTGGCTTTGTATGTTGACCATTATTTTGCAATTGTGTTAACCCTGAGAAGGGGTAATAATATCTTATACAAGAATTCAGAATTCAGTGCAGAATTGTTTTGTTAAAGACTACAGCTTCTCACAAACATCGTTCCACACACTATTGTATAATGTACGCTACGTAGGCCAGTACTTAAGTTTTTGAATCTGGCAACACAAAAGACCACAGCTTTTATTGTTGTCAATTTTTTGAACTTCAACTTTCACGTGAACATTCCGTGTTACGGAACGAGAATTGCTGTAAAATTCTCTTTACGGAATTGTTTTGAAGTTAATGAGGTAAGGAAAACACGTGAATTTAAGTCGAAGGGGTTTTTAAGCCATGATTTTTATGACTTTAGACACGGTTTGACACAGCAACGCTGTGTCGATCGTATAAATTCGACTTTTGTTAATGAAGCACCATCCAAAGCAACAATTTAGAATTGTTTTAAAGAATTCCATTTTGGACGTAGTAGTCGCAGTGATGAGTTTCATGGAGGTCGACCAGAAACTGCTGTGACACCACAAAACATTGATGCTTTGGGACAATTATTCATTTTAGATCGTCATGTCACATATGATGAAATTAAAGTATCTGTGAACATTTCAGGGACCCAAGTGTATTCAATTTTACATGATCATTTAAACATCAAGAAAGTATATGCGCGTTGGATACCAGGCAATTTAAATCAAACTCAAAAGGATGCTCGTGTCAAATGATGCAAGGAAAATTTAAAAAGATTCAATTGTGGTGCCTCAAAACATATTTTTGAAATTGTAACAGGTGATGAAACCTGGATTTATTCTTATGAACCCCAAACAAAGCAAAAATTCACTGTTTGGGTGTTCCAAAATGAACCGAATCCTACAAAAGTTGTTCGTGACCGAGGTGCTTCAAAGAAAATGATTGCCTCGTTTTTTTGGCTAATCCAGCCATGTTGCAACCGTTGCACTAAAGGATCGTAGGACAGTAAATGCTGATTGATATACGATAATTTGTTTGCCAGAAATAGTTGCTGAAATTAGGAAAAATAGTTCGAAATTTCGCATCGTTCTTCAACAAAACAATGCAAGCTCACATACTGCATTTCAAACTATCAATTATTTGAAGCATGAAAACATTGATTCATGAGTCATTGCCCTTATTCACCTGACATAGCACCCAATGATTTCTTTTGTTCCCAACGATAAAAAATAAAATGCATGAACAACGACTTACCAGACCAGAAAAAGCAGTTGAAGCTAAAAAAGCACATGTTTCTGCTATACCAAACTCTGAATGGCGTAACTATTTAGAAAATTGGTTTGTTCGAATAAAAAGGTATATTAATCTTAAAGGAGAATATTTTGAAAAGTAATAAAACGCTTTTTCCATATACAAATATTTTGTATATTATTTTCTAAAAACTTAAGTACTGGCCCTTATACGCTTGCCAGCGGTGTAAAAAAGTTCATATATCTCTACTGCTAAAAAAAAAGCATACTTTCATTTTCAAAAATTCACAATTTTCATTTTTTATTTCTATGGACCATGATATTAGGAGTTTTAAGAATGGCTTTTGCTCTTGAGTCATTCACTATCTTCAATACTTAATTTAAATTTATACGATAATTTGTCCATAACATTCATAGCAGCATTTTTGATGATATTCACTTGAGCTATTGTTACGGCCAATCCATATTTTCTATAAGGTTAGTTTTATTATCTAAAATTATATATTATAATTTTATTTTTGCAACCTCACAACTGTCAAGATGAAGATTGCCATTCCTATACTAGTTTTAGAATGCATTCTATTGCGAAATTTGTACGAATATGTCTTTATCCATATAACTGAGTGAAGGCAGGTAATAATGTATTGCATCTCAACCCATCTAACGACTGTCAACCAAGAATGCAATTATTAGAGGACAAGCGCTGACAGGAGCAGGTGTCAATGACAACACATGGATTCGCATATACAGTACGTACATTTCGTTGATGGCGAGTCCAAGATGCATACTGGTAACGGAAAAAAATATAGAATTGGAAGATAGATTCAAATTTACTCTTTAAAAATGGGTACACGAGTTCAAGACCTGGAACAGTATACATGCATATATTGCACTCCCACATCATGCATACATTTCTTAAAAAATGCATTTACATTTTCAACAGAAAGTTTCATTTATATAGTTCAGAACTTGCTCAGTGGACAGTGCCTACTATGTTTCCCATAGGTCATTAGGTTGCCGGGCCTTACTTTTGCTTCTTATTTGAAATTTACCTGTACCGAATTCTATTGTTTTTGGTGCAAGCGTGCGTTATATGAAAGAAAAATAACAGCAAATTATCAAATATTAACTCCAAAAATAAAGTATACCAGACACAATACAACTGCCCTTGATATATCTTTGATATGCAGGGCAGTGATGATATTAAGAAAGGGGTAAATGCTACTATCCTGGATATCTCAAAAAACACAAGTTAGTAACTTAATAATGCGGGTATGATACGCTACCTGATGAAGAACCATGTTTGTGTTGTTAAAAAAATTGCGCAAAAGATTGAAAAAGATGTGAAATGTTGAATTATTATGTTTATTATAATTATTAGTATTTGTATAATAATTGGTTTATAGATTATACTTTATTACATTATTTTCTTAATATTTAATTGCTCTTATTATGTTATTTTGCTCTTATCAATTTATAAAAAGCTAATTTATATATATATATATATATATATATGGCCTGCAAAAGGGTTGCTGGTATCTAACTGGAAGGAGACCCACACGCTGAACGTATGTGACGATGTGTGGAACCGGCCAGGCCAGTAACCTAGTGTCCTACCCCGCCTTCAAGTGGTGCAGGCTGAGCTTTCTATTTATGTGGCAAATTAATATTTGCTGCACGGATAGAAAGGCGGAAGGGGAGGGCTAATTCACCAACCCGTCTAGCCAGCGTGGTGAAATTATGGCTAATTCCTCCATTATGTTGACACACCAGAAACCATGGCCCCTAGTCTCCAGGTGCTGGAGTGCTCCTGATCAAGGCAGCGGTCAGTGTGGCATGAAAGCAGGGGGTGCTAAGAATCACTGGAATGGCCCAGGCTGCCGTTTGTTATTGACCTTGGCTACGTTTAATGGACGATCCCTTGCTTCTGAAGCAAAACTTCAGGAATTGGAAGAAGAACTTGACAAGATCAAATGGGACATTGTAGGACTCAGTGAAGTTAGAAGAAAAGGTGAAGAGTTGGTGGAACTTAAAAGTGGACATTTGTTTTATTATAGAGGAACGGAAACTGGAAGAACAAGTGGTGTTGGCTTCTTAATCAACAAAAGAATTAAAGACTACCTTCTTGAAGTCGAAAGCACGTCAGATCGAGCAGCGAGGCTCGTTGTTCAACTAACCCAGCGATACCAACTTCAAATAGTACAGGTATATGCACCAACATCAAGCCATACCGACGAAGAGGTTGAAGAATTTTATGAAGAAATCAAAGAGTTACACACCAAAGGGAAACAACATATCAAGCTCATCATGGGGGATTTCAATGCAAGAATTGGACAACAGGAACAAGGAGAGACATCGGTTGGTAAATACGGATATGGGGAAAGGAATGAACGTGGCGATCAACTCATCGAATTTGCAGAAGCTGAAAATCTTAGCATCATGAATTCATTTTTTAAGAAGAAACCGCAAAGAAAATGGACATGGAAACACCCAAATGGGGGAACTAGTGAAATTGACTATATCCTGGCAAACAAGAAATCAATTATTGAAGATTGCAGTGTACTGAACAGATTTAATACTGGAAGTGATCATCGAATGGTGAGATGTAAAGTGCACTTAAATACTAAATTAGAACGACAGAAGCTCATTAGGAAACAAGTAAGTAAGAGGGTGGATCTAATGAAACTGAAAGTAAATACCGAGGCATTCAAGTTGGAATTAAAAAATCGCTTTTCTGCACTGGAAGGACTTATTGATGAAAGTGATATCTCAGAAGCAAATGAAAACATTGTTAAGACAATAGTTGAAACTGCTGGGGAAATTGGTGGTGTAACCTGTAAAAAGCACAATAGCAAATTATCTGAGAAGACGAAACAGCTCATGAAAAGGCGAAGAGATATGAAGGTGGACAATCGAAATACCAGTTCCAGGATTGAGTACATAGAACTTTGTAAAACTCTGCGCAAAAGCATGAAAGAAGACATAAGAAAATTCAACTGTGAGCTAGTAAGGAAAGCCATTGAAAATAACAAGAGCCTTAGGGTTGTTAAAGGAAGTTTATCTGTTGGGAAGAAACACATCATTGCATTAAAAGGAGAGGATGGCACCGTAACAAGAAATAGGGAAGAAATACTTAGAAGAGTTGAAGAATTCTACAAAAATCTATACGAAAGTAACAGTGAATTAAACGAAGACATTGAAATAGTCGAAGGAATAGCTCCTAAAATCTTAAAAGAAGAAGTTTCATTTGCAATAAAAAGCATGAAGAAAGGAAGAGCCCCTGGTGATGATGGTATTACATTAGATATCCTAAAAGAAGCTGGAGAATATGTAGAAGACATACTTGCAAAATTCTTTACCAAATGTCTTAACAGCGGTAACATACCAAACCAATGGGATTCTGCAACAGTAATTCTTTTGCATAAAAAAGGTGATAAAGAGGATTTGAAAAATTACCGACCAATTAGCTTGTTACCTGCTATTTATAAAATCTTCACAAAAGTGCTAACACATCGCCTGCAGAAAAAATTAGATGCAGCTCAACCAAGAGAACAAGCTGGATTTCGAAGTGGATTCAGTACAGTGGACCATATTCAAGTATTAAGAGAATTAATTGAAAGAACACATGAATATGAACTTCCATTGTGTGTTGCATTTATTGACTATGAGAAGGCCTTTGACTCTATTAAAACATCAGCAGTCATCAACTCTTTAAGATCAACAGACATTGAGGATGTGTACATTGACATGGTGAAACGTGTGTATAAAAATGCAAGTGCAAAATTTCGGTTACATAAAGATACCAAAACTATCAAACTTGGCAAAGGTGTGAGGCAGGGAGATACCATTTCTCCAAAACTTTTTACTTCAGCTTTACAGATGATTTTTCAGCAGATAAATTGGAATAACAAGGGAATAAAAATAAATGGTGAATATTTAAATCATCTGCGGTTTGCTGATGACATTGTTATTTTTTCAACGGACCCATTAGAACTCCAAGACATGGTACAAGAGCTCTCAACTAGAAGTGAAGAAGTTGGACTCAAGATGAACCTACAAAAAACTAAGATCATGTTCAATAATTTTGTAGAGGAAACAAAAATACAAGTTGACAACACTGAGCTAGAAATTGCTGATTCATATATTTACCTTGGCCAGCTGATTTCAATGGATGGCAACATTATGAAAGAACTCAACAGACGTATTAAACTTGGCTGGAGTGCATTTGGAAGAAACAGTTTTATCCTGAAGGGGAAATTGCCTTTGTGTCTAAAAAGAAAGGTCTTCAACCAGTGTGTATTGCCAGTCCTCTCTTATGGATCAGAGACATGGAGTCTAACAGTTGGAGCAATACGAAAGTTACAGACAACGCAAAGGAGCATGGAGAGGTGCATGCTTGGAATAACTAGGAGAGATCGAAAAAGAAACACTTGGGTGAGAGAGCAAACTAGAGTAGAGGACATCATTGTTAAAGTAAAAGGACTGAAATGGCGATGGGCTGGGCATATTGCAAGAAGAACTGATCAACGATGGACAACAGAAATTCTGAACTGGATTCCAAGAGACCACCGAAGACCTAGAAAACGTCCTCAAACTAGATGGGTGGATGAAATAAGAAAAGAGGTTGGGGTGACGTGGAAGCGAATTGCTCAGGATAGACTTGTGTGGAAAGCATTTGGAGAGACCTTTATTCAGCAGTGGATAGAAAATGTTGAATATGATGATGATGATATATATATATATATGTAGGCTTGAAAACCGCGAAAAAATTTTACAATATGTACTCAGAACAAATTATACAATAGTAATAACATTGTTTTTGAATAGTTTTATCATTAAATATACAAATATCACACCAACATAATAAATTTATAGTACTAAGCATTTAAATCCCATATCAATACCATTAACCAATGCCCAATATGTACCCATTTTAAATGATGCAAATGGAGTTGTTATAAAACACAGCATTTATAACACTCCATTTAATATATAAATGAAGAATCAATAAATTTAGACAGATCATAGTTGGTCTGAATAAGAAAGAAGAATTGGACCTGCAATGTACAAATCTTGATAGGCGTTATGAGCCAATAATCATGGGTTAAAGAGTGTTTTAAGGATCCAACATTCCCCATTCAATGCAGACATTATACAGGAAGACCTGTTTGTTTATAACCATCCATGTGGCAGAGATTTAAACAATTTTTTGTGTTTGAAAGAGACAAAAAATAGAAAGAAATAGAAAGTCGTATATACATCTCACATCAAAGTAACACTGTTGAATAACTTACAAGTAGTAATTCAACAAATTCAGTATGGCCAAGTAATACCACAAATGTAAAAAAAATATAGATGAATTTATTCAGTGTCAGAAATTTTTTATTTTTAAGCATTTTTAGCCGAGTTTTTGCAAGCATATTTTATTAATAATAAAATAGGAAGTGGTTAAATTACCTTGTAATAGCAGTAATGTAGAAATTAAATTCAAACTCGTAACTAAAAAGATAGCACATGATCAGTTGAAGGCAGTTTTGAAAGTGTTTCCACATCTTATAAATTAAGCAATACCAGATATCCAAAAGGAGTAATGAACAGGTGCTTCCATCTATATTTGAGAACTGCGATTAGATGTATTTAATTGCAATGATTATTCTTTATAAGAAACATTTAAGATTTCTTTCTAGGGATGAAATTTACAAATGTTCTATTTATATAGTTCATTGGAAAACCATTTAAAACCAAACATTTTGAAGATGCGCTGGTGAGCTTAAATATTTGAGAAAGCACTGTGGAGAGTTAACCTAAAATCAAATTTTTTATAACATGTTTTCTGAGACATGTGTCATATTATAAAGTAATGAACAAAGCAGGTAATTGTTTTATTTTATCGTATATTTGAGAAAGACAGGGTAGAAGTTTATCAATTTTACAAACGAAATTTTGTCAATTGATTTTATATCATACTCTGTAAATAATTCTAATAATACACGATATAGGTCTCTTAAATTGATTTGGTTAAATAGATCCTCAAAATCAAAGCACTTAATGAAAGTGGGATTCCCATCGCTGGAGTTCGAAGTCTTCAAAAGTTGAAAACTATTTTTTAAAATAAAGGTATTTAAGGAAATTTTAACATAAATCTCACTAAGTGTTCGAAAAAGCAGTTTAACAGCTCTAACACTATAAGAGCTAGTAGCACATCTAACAGTGCGAAAACCAATTGGATTTTTATGAAATTTAACAGTAAGCGTCATGTATGGGAAGTTGATTGGAGATTGGATGGCTTTGAGATTCTCAAAAGCACCCTGTATGTGTTTGAAGACAGGAGTAGAGTTTGTACCCAGATTTCTGTATTGCTCTGTATTATCAAGAAATTTCTGTATGTTTGAAGCATAGAACCTCTTGCATATGATGGTAAATGTCGAAAAATATTTATCTATGTTCAATAACATAAAGCGTTTATAAAAATCCTTCAAATCTCTTTTGTATTCTGCAATGCTCTTGAAATTTTTATGTGTTCTATCCCATTTTTTATACCAGACAGCGTGTAAGAAAATTTCACAAATGCATTTATTGCTTCAAATGTCAAATGATTTGATTGGTATTGCATTGTAATAGACACATTGTAAATAAAACCATCAATTTCTCTGATGATATTCTTCTGTGTTTTTTTGCATATATTTTTATAATCTAAACTTAGTTCTTTTTGACGAAAGTTTTTTAAATCACTATTACTGAAGAAATTTATATCACCTGTTACGACATGTTGATGATTACTGTCAACAAGTTCAGTGTATCTTTCACATACGCATGGTATATCAACAGCCTCATTAGTTTGTTTAGAAACACAGTTATAGTTGAAAAGTTCGCGACCTATAGTAACATTGTATTTATAGCTCACTTCAATCTTAGTGATTTTTAGGGGGATAAACTTTTAAGAGTTATTGAAAGATTTTTTTAAATTAACGTTGTCAAATTCAATATTGGGAAAGCTAAAAATATAATAGGTACCTGTTGTGAGAGATTTTAGTCTCAATGTTGATCTCGTTTGATTTTAGTTCTATGATTTGAATACTCAATGAAGATATGTAAATGGAGTCATCAATATCTGGCTTATCATCAAATAGAAAATGATATAATTTTTTACAAGTGGGTTTGTTAAGTGTAAAAATAAATTTTTTAGGACTTAACAAATTGAAGGTAGTTTTAAAATCAGAAGATATTTGAATAATTCTACTGCTTAGTTCCTCTGTAGACAATTGTTGAGATTTCTTAAATAAAAGTGCATGCCTTTTCGTAGTGAAAACTGTTGTTTTGTCAAAATATTTTAAAATGTTTCTATGTTTGAAAACAATTTTTTCGTAGATTTCCTCTCTTCCAAAACACCGGGAGTTGAGAGCAAAATGAAACTGCGAATTTAAAATCTGAATGTAATAACTCTGCAAACACAATCTTTTTCTCAAGTCTTTAGCTAGGTTCAATATAGAAATTTGAACATTTTTAAAATCATGAATATAGAAATGGTGTAATTCATATTGGTTTTCAGATATCTCACCTACTCTTTTGACCAGAGATCTGTGATTATTAATTCTCAAATTTAGTTTATTAGAAGTCTGTTCAACATATCTCAATCCACAGATCTTACATGTTATTGGATAACGTTGAAAGCTTTACAAAAGTTAGTAGCATATTTATCTTGCATTTGATGCAATTGTTCATCATCATTAGCTAGAGGACAGATGCCACATCTCTTGTCTTTGCATTTGTTAAATTTCAAATGATTAGACAATTTAATTTTTTAAAAAAAAAATCTTCACTAATTTTAAAATGTTTAGTTATATGACATGAAAACGCCTCATCTATTTTTGCCAAAACTAAATCTATAGCTAATGGGGATAACATGCTGACGGTGTGGCCTCACTCCTAATAAGACAACCACACCGGGCTATGATAGAAGGCAAATCACCCTCTCTAAATGTAAAATTTGTAATATGCATAGATTTAGAGTGTTTTTATATAAAGCATTAAACGTACAAATCATATAGCATAACAAACATTAAATATATATAACGATCAGCAAGATAATAAAGAAACGTGTATGCAAAGAATTATGTGTAAACCATTGCAGGTTCTTCCATGGAATCTTGATGAAGTCTGATGAATCTGAATGAAGTTAAAAGTTTGTTATTTGATGATATTTCAACCATACAAACAGTTTCTACGCATGCTTTGGAGTCACTTCTGCAAAATGAACTGGAACAGGCATTCGATCCATTATTAAATCGCTGTAACAAGTGATTTGAAGCCGCAGGGGCTTACTTTGAATAAAAAACAAAATGAATCATAATTTCTTGTTTCGATTTCATTTTACAGACGCAGTCTTAAAAATTCTTTGCCACACTGTGTACTTCACAAATTTTTTTATATAAGTGAGGTAATGAGATTGTGGAGGGCCAGGGATTTGTGGAGATGCAGTGGTAACGCATTCGCACAGCATGCCGTTAAGTCGACTTTGACTTCCAATGATGCCAAAGCCAGACGCTTACAAAAAAACCTACTCACTGTAGTCCGGAGGATTGGTATATT
>QLNU02015360.1:246775364-246806475 GCA_006491805.2 Dysdera silvatica
CAATGTTGAGTATTTCCACATTCGTTGCAAACGTCTTTGGTACTACCCCTGTTGCTAAGATGACTAACGGGATAACAAAGATCTTTTCCATACCCCACATGTCTCGTACTTCATGTCTAAGGTCTTGGTACTTGGTGATTTTCGTTGTGTAGGTTGCTGTCTGTTATTGGTGTTGGGTACTGACGTCGATTAGGTATGCGATTTTATCCGATTTATGTACGAGGGTTATGTCAGGACGGTTTTGTGGGGCTGTCTTGCCTGTTATGATTGCTCTGTCCCAGTGAAGCTTGTATGTTTCGTTCTCAAGCACGGTCTCTGGTTCATATTTGTGGTATGGGCATTTATTTCTCTGTTAGAAACCTAGCATTTGTCGCCAATTTCTGGTGGACTATTTTTGCCACTTGGCCGTGTCTATGTTTGTAGTCTGACTACGCAAGGATCTTGCATCCTGCCATCATGTGTTGGATTGTTTCCGATGCCGCATGACAATGTCTCTGCATTTGTCGCTTTCTATGTCTTTTCTCTCCCTCTCTCTCTATGTATATATATATGATTTGAGTTATTTCTAATTTAAAGCGCTCCATAATGGAAAAATTTCCTTTTTATGAATTCATGCTTTTTTCCAAGTCGAATTATAACATGTATGCTCAAAGGACTTCTATTTAAATACGTATAAGATTTATTCATTTTGTTCTCAAGAAAAATATTTCCATTACAATTTCCAATTATCTCTATTATTTATATTGCAAATACAATTTCGAAAGACGTTATCAATACTCCTCTACAATATATTGACACGATATATTGGTTTTGATGAAGAAAAGTGCACGAAACAAAAATGTGCGAATAAATAAAATAACAGAATTAGTAACGGAGCACTATCTTAGTATGAAGCAAACATATAGGAGGAGGTCTTTCTTCATGCGCATTGGCTCTTCTTCCTCTATGGCGAAACTACTTCTTAAATGAGATGACTTCATCCTTACAATGCTTTTTTTTTTTTTAACTAAAACGCGCTGAAAATAACTTTTATAATATGTACCTAAGCACTATTCACAAAAAATTTCAAGAAAAAAAGGTTACGAAAAATTGTTAAAAGCAAAACTATAGTTGGTTCATTTGCGATTAACCTAGATTCTATTGAATATGCGTCACTGAAAAAACATTTTCTTATTACGTTTTAGAATTTTTCATAAAATAATTCTCGTATCAAATTCCTACTTCAATATGCGGCAGATATCCTGAAATTTTGTTTAACAGCTGAGTTTTTTAAATACAGTAAACGGCAATGTCAAGGTTTTAGTTTCACAGTTCCGAATCCCGCAAGCATGAAAAACCCAACACAATCAAAACGTAAGATCTGCTATCATAGGCGTAGAGTTATATGAGGCCCGGTGCTTTGAGCCCATCAATATTTTGAATTTTACATATATTGTAATGTTTAAATATCCATATTATGTGTTTGGACCCCAATAATTTTGAAAACTCTACGCCTATATCTGCTATGTAAGAAAGCAATCAAATTGAGACGCTTTACACTAATAGATATATGTATATTACCAATGAAATAATATTATAAATATTAGATGCATGTAGATTTGTTATTTGGAACAAAAGCAAATTATAGGAATATTTGATATTACAATATTTCACACTTATAACGACAACACGTGAGCAAATTGAAAAAAAAAATCGCAGTTTGAAAAAGATCGTGAGTTAGAAAAATCGAATGATTGAGTTTTTGCTTTCACTTTGGATAGCCATTCTCCTTAGGAAGTACGCATGAACTGACTGGGGGCGCATTCTCGAAGACAGTTTTTCTTTTCTCTTTACGGAAACACAACATATTACTGGGAATTGTAACGCTCTAGAAGAACGTCCATGTAGCCCATGAATAATGGAGTGGCTACAAGAATGCATTAACCATTGGGAAAGATTAGGGTGGAAAGGTTGTCATCGTCGATAGCTTTCTCAAACGAAAAATCTTCACATCGTTTAAAGGCGGTCGAACTTTTCCGAGCTTTAAAACGATTGGTTCCTCGGAGTAGTAATGTTGTTTGTGTGTGTGGTTACGGAAGTGACGTCACAAATCACGGTAAGGAAGAGGACATAAGTTTTCTCTTTTTGTCGACTGATATATTGACTGCAAAAATGGAGTAAGATATCAAAAAGATACGAGTCCAGAATCCAAAATGTGGTATCTTTGCCAAAGATCTCGATTCGTGCATTCTTAAACAGATATTGAAAAATCGTACCATGAAAAAAATGATTAGATTTCGAGTTCAGTATTAATATTTGCTATGTACTGTTGATGAGATGAAAAATCGTTATGATATAGTGGTGTGAAATTACTTGCCTTACTTTGGTTATTGCACTAACAGTGGTAGCACATTCTAGTGGGAAAATTTCTTACAATCTTTATATAGTCCAGAGATATAAGATCACAAATTATTCTTAGCTTAGATTTTAAAAATTATAGTGCTATGCTATATTTTGCATATATATATATATAAATAAAACTTTGTCTTTTGGTAAGAAACAATTGAGTGTTTTTGGTTATTGGGGTCAAGGTCGTAGTTTAGGAAGTTCGAAAAGTTTTAAATCATCTGTCGTTGGTTGGTTGTATTTTTATGGCGCAAGGACAGCAAGGGTAATTATGCGCCAAACTAGGTGAAAATGTCCACACAGGCTTAATATAAAAATAAATTAAAGCTAAAAAGGTAAAACATCGTGTATCGATACAATTACAGCATGCAAGTCCGTAGCCAAGTCCCATTAAAAATTTAGTTTCGGGGGGACCGGTCCCTAAGATCCCCCCCTATAGATACGGGCATGATAGGGGTAGCTTCTGTGGTGTTTTAAAAAAGCGTTATTCTCCAATTTGAAATATCCGGATTTAAATCGCGATGTATTGAAAAGGGTTCATCAGGTAGTTTCCTTCAGATCCGTGACTCTGGGTTTAGAAAATAAAAAATGAAAATATAAATGAAAAAAGAAATAAAATAAAAATTAGAAACGATGCTAATTATTGCCTCATTCTATTTATAATTCGGCCTTACGGTAGTGTAGATGTAACGAGTTTAACTATCGCGCAAAAAAACCTGGGTTTACTTCGCTCTGGTACAGATACGTAGCCAAAGGGCGTCCCGAGGGGGTCCAGACCACCCTTCAAGACAAAAAAAAAAAAAAAATTGAAAATAAAAAGCAACACGAGGAATAATAATGGACATAGTAAATCTATTTTTGAAAATTTTATTTTCTTTAGCCGCTTTCAGTTGTTATTTCAATCCCCCCCCCCTCCTTTTTTTTGGATACAATTGAAATCGTTAAATACGTAACTAAACTGGAAATGATCATTAATATGTTTCTATATAGTCAGTTAAATATTTGATGCCCGAATTATCATTAGATCCACATCTTATCCGGCAGCTATTGAAGTAAACGTTCGCTTACAAGCTTATATACAAATCAATCACGGTTGCTGAAACAGCGGAGCCCCGATTGCTACGACGATCGTGGTTGTTCTATAAGATCGTTCTAATAGCGATCGGACAGGAACTAGGGCTATTGCCTCATTGTCTCCTACTCCAGAAACCTTGTAGGAATCATTGTTACCATTTGTTGGTCTTTTTTGCAAAAAGTTTTAGTTAGTGGTTTCCGTCATTGCAACCATTGTTCTCTGCTCCCGAAAATGGACGACAAGTTTGTGACACGGAAAAAAAGAAAAACTGAAGCTGATTCTTCTATTACTATAGAAGTGGAAACATTATTATATTTTTAATATATACATGGTTGTTTCATATGTTTCTTAAGGCAATGGCATAGATAAATTTTCTTTCGGGTGGGTTAAGGCAACTGCAAAAAACGTAGGATATTTGCATGCAAAGAAAAATTTTATATAGCTAAAATCAGTGTTAATTTTCCTGTTCTGGGAGGGGGAGTCGACTACACGACCACCTTCCCTCCAGTATCTACGCCACTGCCTTAAGGTTATTAATCCCTAATTACACGTGGCACAGCGATAGTTCATTTATGTAAGAGTACTGTGCATTTGCGCACAGTTGGCGCTTGATACCGTTAGCAGACGGGTTAGTTCATTGCAATTTAGGGAAGATCATCTTGGAGGAACTGGTTTTTCCCGCGCGAAAAACCAGTTTCGGCAAGACGTCCTTCCCTAAACTGCAATGGACTAACCCGTCTACTAACGGGATCAGGCGTCAGATCTGCGTGAACGTACAATAAGTGCTGAAACATGGTCTTCATCCAAAGAACATATATTTTGTTTGTTCATCGTATAGCTCTGAGTACAGTTGTAATCGTTAATTATTGTATTTATTGTATTATTATAAAATTGTTAATTTGTTAATTTTCTTCCTGTTTGGGGAAAAGAATATGACCCATATGCTCTACACGTGGACCAGTTTATGGCCACAACTCCAGTAGGGATATTGATTTCGTTATGACTGACCGTGACGTCAGAAACAAAGAACTGTAAAATTCACAGTTTTTATTAATATAACATTTATTTAAAAGCTTTTCGCCCCAATGCTACGACGCCCTGTGCGACGATATAGCTCGATTGTACACTGAGTCAGCTTTGATTCGCGGGAGTCAATCACTAATTTTCGAGGTTGAAAATTTACGCTAAAATTTCCAAAAAGAAACATATTTATCATGTAGTTTTAAAAATGCATTTCTCAAATATATATTTTTACTTTTTGTATTATTATCAAATATATCAATTTTAGGTTCGAGGTTATTACATTTCCACAGTGCTCCGCACAAAACACTTACATTGTCAAAACATTTCTGCAGAAATTCACTATTAGCAGCTAATCTGAATAAACATTGTTCATATATGTAGTTTATCTTTTTTTTTCTTGGTTTAAACTCCAGAAAATGAAGAAGAAACATCTTTTCTCAGGCCTCAACCTTCATTGAGCCTCAACATAATCAATGCTCTATTATAGAGGAAGAAACATTGTATCATCCTTCTTGCAGTTCATTTTCCGGGAACTCACGAACCAGATATCAAGAAAATAGTGTCTGCTCAGGTAAGCTAATTTAAAGTTGATATAGATTCGGTTTCCGAAAATACTTTTCAAGCATCTGTCAAACCATAGAGAAAAATAAATATATATTAAAGGAACTCTTTATACCAGACCGTTTAAATCTTCTGTGACCTAGTTTCAGAAGAAACTTTGAAATTTCGCATATTTGGCTCCAAAGATGGCAATAGCTTGCATACTTAAAGGTAAAAGATGGAACTTATTGTAACCATTGCATTCTTTTTGCAATGTAGTGTGTAGGGAAAGGTGACCTATCAGTTCGAACTGCTTTGTTGGTAGGCCAGTCCTTTATAAAGTGGAAGGATGCAGTGAAAAATTTTCAGGATCACTCGAAAACAAAATGCCACAAGTCAGCAGTAATTTCTGCTAATAATTTTTTTAAAGTAACTTCGGACAAAATTGAGGACTCAGCAATTTGGACAATGGGAGAAAGGGTGAACGAGAGAAGAATAGAGCTGCCATAGTACATATTATAAAATCAAAAATATTTTGTGGCGAGAATGAGCTAGCTCTTCGAGGAGGTGATGACAATGGTCCTGTCACTCTTGAAAAGCCTGGAAAGAAAGATGGAAAGTTCAGAGTTCTCGGTATCGAGCACCTGTTGATGAAAATCTAAAAAAATACATACTTCACAGTTTTAAAACTGCATCTTACTTCAGTCCAGGAATTGAAAATGAAATTATAGGCATTTGTGGATAGCTAATTCAGGAAGAAATAGTTAAAAATATCAACAATGCAGAGAGTTTCTCTGTTATTGGAGACGAAATTCTTGATGTATCTGATCAGGAACCGTTCTCAATATGTATCAGTTACTTAAATGAAAAGCATCTTTCACTGAAGGAAGAATTTGTAACCTTTTTTCCATTAACTGATTTATCTGCAGAGAATGTGGCTGGAAAATTTTTGGGTACCTACATTGACTTAGGCATTGACCTAGAAAAATTAACTGGATGGAGATCCTACAGTGAGCTGATGTACAACAGTGAACACTCTAACAGTGAGCAAACATGGTGTTCAAACAAGAATTCTAAAATGTTAACCAAAAGCGATATACGTTCATTACGCAAGTCGTCATCTAAATATAGTTACCACTGAGTCTTTTAATATGCCTTTAATCTCAAACAGCTTTGGAGTTTTAAATGAGGCAATTCAATTATTTAGACACAAGCAGGGAACCTTTTAGAAGAAAACGTTTCTAAGATATTACCAGAATAAAAACAAAATCGAGATTGGGGTGGGGGTTTTGTAGAACAAGGTTTGTTGAGCGTCGGGTCACTGTAAATACTCATATTGAGATATTGAGTTTTTCCTGCAATAGTTCCAAGTCTTCAACAGCTTGCAGAAATGAACCGGTCATTTTCAAGTACTGCGTCTACACTTCTATCTGCCATGGAGAAAGGAAGCTTTATTGTATCTATGCTTGTTTGTAACTACATTTTTAGCCTCACATTATCACTTTCAGTATACTTCCAAGATCTTTAGCACGAACTAGCTTCTGCGGCAAGTTCAGTGAAGATATTCTGCAAATATTAAAGAATCTTCACACTGGCGATAAAGGTAAGAATGAGTTTCATAAGATCTTTCAGAAAGCTGTAACTGTTGGTAAAACTGTTTTCGAAACTCATATTGATGTCCCGAGTAAAAATAAAAAAAAGAAGAAGAAGAGGGGTACTTGCCTATATAACTCTCCCGAGGAGTATTATAGAAGGTCAATTTTTTACCATCTGTCGATGAACTCATTATACATCTCAAACAAAGATTCAGTCAAAATAAAGAATTTTTATCTGCCATTGACATGTTGTTTCCGATAAGTTTTACGCCGAACAATGTATAAATGATCAAAAATCTGGAATTTACTATTAAGATAGGATTTCCGAAACATTTCAAGCAGAATGCATCATGTAGTATAAAAAATGGAATGTTACAAAGAAATCTGCTTTAACATCTCGAATGATGCCCATTTTAGATGCTTGTAATAAAACGTCTATCCAAATATTCGACATTTAATCTGGGTCTTTGCATCCATGCCAGTCTCTACATGCAAAGCTGAGAGATCATTCTCAGCTTCCAAGAGAATGAAATCTTATTTAAGGAAGAGAATTGGTAATGAACAATTAACTGGCTTAGCACTGATGCCTATACGTCATCACCTATCCTTTAAAGCAAACGAAATATTAAGCGTTATGGCACGAAAGCTGATATTGTAATTTTAATTTTTTTATGGCTTTCAAACATGCGCAATGGACATTATGTACTCAATAATATAGGATAATTTGTAATTAAATTCATACAAAAATGCCTTTCCCATTTATTATTCAAAGCAACCAATAAGCTGTTACTTGTGTTCATGATGAAATTAGAAGCATTTACTTTCTCTATTAGTGGCGTATGCACTATCTGGTTGAGAAGGATTTTTTTTTGGGGGGGGGGCGAACCGCTACCTTGTAATTTTTAATGTTATTTTTTTTCATTTGGTTGTGGGGAGGGGGCTCTGTAGCCCCATTAGCCATTCCCCTACGCACTCCCTTGCTAGTCATGAATCCTAAGTGTTAAGAATATTTCACTTGAAGAAGTAAAATTAATTATATTTTTTTGTAATGGACCCCCTTTACCAAAATCCTGGCTACGTGCCTGTCTGTTATCGAGCAAATGCCACTTTTCATCGACCCGTATTCCGGGGTTATAATTCTATAGGAGATAGAATTTCGGATCTCTCTGAAAACTATAGGCTGTGGTTCGTCACCATCTGATTTTTCTTTGAGCCATGCAATGCAAAGGATTAACTATTTATATTTTGTTATTTATTATGCTGTCTCCACACGTGAGTTGGATTTCTACATAATGCTCTGACTTTTGTCAGAGGAAGATTTATATTAGCTTTTTTGTTCCCTCCCTCTTAATTAATTAATTAACAACAGTAAAACTTCGATAATGAAAGAGAATTTGATGTTATAAGTAATAGCTTGTGTCATAAACTTTGCTTTAAATTAAAGGATAATTTGCAAAATCTTATGTAACTCGTAGGAAATGCCAGGAAATGCAGTGCCATTCTACATGAAGGTTTATTGTTACCTAATTTATGAAGTTGGTAATATAACCATTGTGCAATTTTCGTGAATTATTTGAATGACGTCAAGAGAAATATTAGAGATATTCAATATAGGAGGATGTGTAAAATATCTATATATGATGTAAAATTATCCTTGACCTAGTTATATTGCAATTACAGCGATTCTGTGTACCATTAACAGACCCTTAAAGATGTTTTGCGATCACAAATTCCTTTAGAGAAGAGCTATATTTAGTTCTTGAAAGGTTGTGACAGACGGCCAATAGGACCTAACTTTCCTCTCTGAGGCATCCCGCAAATATTCATTAGAATTGTGGTCCTGAAATCTGAGTATATATTCTATTCGGCGAGCATTTTAATTTTTAAGAAAATTATCAACACGGGGTTAACTTTGATAGAGTTGGGATGTAGTTGCCATTTCTAAGAGTAGATTCTTGAATAATGGTACTCCGAACGCTCTTTCAGAGGAGTAGAGGGTCTTTTTTGTCTCTTTAGGTTAGCGTTTTCTCAATCTTTCAACTTCGGAGGAAATCTTGAATCGATTTCTAGACCTCAGGGCCTTCCTGCATAAAAGTTACCAAGCACTCTGGTTCTCATATTTATAAAGACAATATAAATTATCATATTATATCTTATCATCAACCGAAAAAAATAAATTTCTATCAAAAGTTTAATCATGAAAAGCATGAAATAAAAAGTATTTGTATATTTCCTTTGTCACAAAATGAAATAAAGTAACAAAACCCACTTCACGTGAGAAATTAGAAGGAGAATTTATTTTTTCTTCAATAAGTCCAGTTACTTATACAGTAAAAATTGCTGAAATAACCATTCTTAACAAAGCATTGTGTTTTTCTTTGTGGTATTCTTTTAGCTAATTTTCGCTAGTGGTTAGGGACAAGTTTATATCATGAAGTATATATGCTTTTTTCAAGTTTATTAAGGAAAGAAATTTTCGTCAATTTCACAAACTTTTTCCAATAATAAATTCTCAGGTATTTTTCATGATATTAAAGTCTGGGAATTAGCAGGACAGATCAAAAGTTTGATTTTTTTTTTTTTTTCAAAGCAACGTTTCGTAGCTTTGGAGGTATGACTCGATATACCATTTTGTTGAAACAAAAATTTTCACCTTTTTTCAGAAAAAGTTTATTCTCCAGATCGGGGAGTAGACTTTTTCTGGAATCATGGGAAACCTACGGTTTGAGGAGTCGTGCAATAAACATCGCAAAACCTCTACCAGAACCTTACAGGATTTTTGCAAAACCTCGAGTTGGGGGTGTTCATCTGACATCGTCGGGTGCGGGGGCTTTCCCGGCGAGGGTTTCCCCGATTGGGGTTTCCCCAGCTGGAAATACTTCGCACCAAATGGCGTCAGATGGGGATTCCCAACATGCGGGTATATAAGCTTAGGACTTTCACGAACTCTTCATTCTGCCTTCACTTGACAAAGGGAGCAGTTGGCTCCCGAAACGTCGTGTTTTTAAACCTTACGCCAGTGTCGAAATAACTGTTTGTTATGGAATCTCCTGGTGAAATGCTATATTGTTTCCATACAAAATATCCAAAAATTTATATATTTTTTTACCATTTGAAACATAATCATAAGTATTCTATAAATTACATTGTAATCGAAAGAGAGAATACCATATTGGTTATTACAATTTCTATTGAAGTTTTGCAAAATCCATATAAATATTTTCTGCAGAACCTTGATTTTATTAATACTACATTTTGTTATTAATCCCCTGACAGAAACACAAAAGATTAAACGAACGTTAATTAATGCATTACGCATTCCAAGTTTAATCTTTGTTGTTAAATATTCAGATAATTTTTTAATCACTCTTATACTTTTACCAATTTTAGTAAAGCCATTGCACACCTGTTCATTCCATGATAGATCACTCCGTGATCTCAACATCCCTTAAAATTGGTATCTATTAACCATCTCTACAATGATGTCATTAATAATTATATTATTATTAAATTTTCTTAACAATTCTTTTCCGAAAATCATGGCTTTAGTTTTATTTAAATCTTACTTAGTTTTAATTTATTTGGCTCACTTCTATAACGTAATTTAGATTCTCTGATTAATTATGTTAAATTATTTTACAGGTTGCAAAAATCAACATCTACGCATACTACACAATTCGAACTAATTAGGACCGGGACCTGTTCGGATTGACAAATTTTCGGATTAACGAAATTTTTACTACAGAATTCACTGCAAACTATATTTGTTTGATGTGCGTATGTTTTGGTAATTAAGCGTAATTGCCAAAAGATGACGGGCAGGCGACGTAAAATTTCCCCTTCCTTTATGGGGAAATTTCAATTAGTTGGCAACACACACTGCACTGTTTGTTTACGTCTTGTCAGTCAGCTGCCGTTGGAGTCGACTGAAAAAGAAATTCAGATTAATCGGATTTTCGGATTAGCGTGGTACAAATTAATGAGACTTTACTATATTTCGGTTGAAAGTACGGGAAAAATAATGGCCCATATTTTAAGAACCGAAAACACTTGACAGTGGTGAAACGAAATGATAAATAAAATAAAAATATTCAGTACGAAATGTAATCTTTTCTCGGAGACACACGTTCCTTTTGTTCTTTTTTCCCCCTGCGATACAGCGTTGTAGTTCGACAAAAATTCCGTGGGTCATCAGATAAAACTGGACCCTATTGGCGTCTGGTGGTATTTTTCTCTATTTCAATTCGAAGGTCTGTCACGCTTGTCTTTTTCGTGGAAGGTCTACCACAATAATATTTGTCTTTTGATATGTCACTCATGGTTCGTAGATAGCTACGTATATATTCTCTTCCGGATATTTTGACCTGCAATAATAGAAGTCTGCGCGTACATATTTATTATCTTCTCCATTAAATATCTAACTTTATGTTATATCTCGTTTACGCATATATATCTCTATATAGATAGATTTATAATACGTAAATGATAGTCCTCGTCGTAAATCTAAGTATATATGTACTTTCGTTGAAATCTCCAGTTAAATGTAAGTGATGATACGTTAGGTTAATTAGCATTATAATTGTAGATATTATATATATGTACACATACGTTAATTTCACAGAATATGATTAAAAATATCCAGTTAATCATATTTGGCGCATTGAAAATTTGAATTTATTTAAAACCTGCGCGGTGACTGAATATATTTTAAAATTTTAGATTCAGAAGGGCCCATTCGAAAAAATTTATGTGGATGTAACTTTAATATAATAATAAATTATTATGTAACATGAAGATTGTACTAAATATTTCCATATGAAATTACTTAATTTTTCATTCTTACCTTTAACTTTTGCACGCATGTGAACAAATGGATACCTTCCTTTTAAATAACAGCGAAAATTAAGTTAAATAGTTTCAGAATATATCGATTGACTCGTAGTCGTTCATCTCCATTGCCGTTTTGAAATTCTGCGTATATTTTCATAACAAGCGCAAAATATGTTGCCGTATTATAAATTCTAATTCTAAATTTTTGGAATGCTGTTGAAAGGTCTGTCGAAGTTGCTTTTTGACTTGGTCCAGGATATTGTAGGAATCATGATCATTTGTTAGAATAATCTTGATGAAACAAGGTACGAAATTTAAGATTATTGCTTTCTAGTAGGTGTGCGTATGTAAATTTTGATACATATCTGTTTGTTTATAAAATGCTAAGGTAAATTTTAAAATCACAAACTTGTTAATGAAGGTTCACGGAAATCAAACATTTAAATATAGTTAGAAAAATGATCGTGTTTGATCAAATTACAGCAATTAAAGTATATTTACACTAAAACACTGCTTAAGGTTAAAGACAAAAGTGCATGAAGAAGTGTACATGCTAATGATTAAACTGTAACATTTTTATTTCGAACAAAAAAATGTGGTTTGATAATTAGAAGTACCTTATATTGGTAGTGGCCGAGGGTGGGGAAATGAAGCAGTTGCCTTCGGTTGGAAGCTGTAAGAAGTATTCTATGCAAACGTTTATGTGTTTGAATTATAAAATAATATATAATTAATAATTTAAACTATCTATAGAATCCCAAAATTAATATTTTTATGACGATGAGGACGCTATTTTATACATTCTGGTACAAAAGTTTCCATGCAAGGCCCTACTTTATGACCTCGAAACTTCTACATAATAAATGTTCGTTCTTTTACTTTTGTGCTCCTAAAGCGTTTCTCAGTTAATGAGCATATGTTGGTTTATTTCTATGGCGAGTGGATTCAGTTACTTCACTGTAAAGCTACTTTTTCTGAAAAAAAAAAGACATCCTGAAAGACTGTATCGAACTTCAGACCTTATGCATTGGCAATCGGCTAAATCTAATTTCGCTTTTTAAAGGAAAATAATAAATGGCGTTTTAAGTTTGGTATCGATCTCAGTACTAATACAGCTACAAGAAGCCACTTCCTGAGTTATTGACTTCAAACTATCTGCGATTAAATGTTTCTTTCAACGTGTCGTTTCATTTAGCAGGGCCCAACTACATTTTTAAGGAATAATAACACGTATATATTATAGCTCAAACTAGAGCTTATATAATTTTGGAGAAAAAGAGACGCTTTCCCCATCCTGGATTCGAACCAGGGTCCCTCCGTTTAGCCCGGAGTGTCTTGGACCGCTAGACGAATGAGGACAGGAAACAACGCTCTCTTTCTCCGTATGTAAAGGTGTTAAGGTATTATTACCCTCCGCAGGGATAACACAATTGCCAAATATGGTCAACACAAGAAAGCCTCCGGGGCGAGATTTTTGTGAGTTTTCGTGGGGGAATTTATTATACAATAATTTTTGCCACCCACGTATTAATTACAGCTCAAACTAGAGCTTGTGTAATTTTGGAGAAAAAGAGACGCTTTCCCCATCCTGGATTCGAACCAGGGTCCCTCCGTTTAGCCCGGAGTGTCTTGGACCGCTAAACGAATGAGGACAGGAATAAAACTATTTCGGACGAATTCGATATCGAACTTAGTACCTCATGCAGAGACAAAAACAACGTTTTACGTTAAGGACCCTCAAATTGCCTGCAATTAAATGTTTCCCCCCCTTCTTTTAATATGTCGTTTCATTTGGCAAAGTCAAATACAGTTTTTAAGGGAAAATGGTCATAGCTTTCCCCCAAGTCCAGTGTCGAATTTAGGATCTGTGCAGTAGGGCATTTTGAAAAACAGCTTTTTTTAATTTTTCTAGGTCCCTTAGTCCTATCCTGTTAAGCATGGTAAATCATTGTTACACCTGAAATTTCAGCTGATTTGAATAATTTTGGACCCCCATGCACCTTATTTAATTTTTTAATATTACTGGTATGGGATGTTATCACAATGTTAAATGTGAACACTGCTAATCAAGCACACTTAATAATTATAAAATGTTACTTCTCACATAATTAAGATACGTTAAGCTCTAATGAGTAATATGATTTTGCAGAATATAAGCTAAATCTTAAAATTTCTACAGCTGATATTGCTTGCGTTACTCTTTATTAGTGAACCGCATCCGGTAGTCGTTTCTGTTTCCATTTGTGATCTATGTTTAGAAATAAAGTGAGGGAACGGGTCACGTGGCTCCAAAAATGTTTATTCCCTACTGACGATAGTTGAGACTACCCAGTGGGTAGTTAAAGCTGTCTGAGTCCTCATCCGCAATGTAAATGGAAGCCGTAGTCAATATCCAAAATCGTTCTACTCTAAAAAAGGGAAACAAAACTCCTCAAGCATGACTTATTAGAAAATTAGTTGTTCGACTGGAATCAAGGAAAGGCTGTCAACTTCCAACAAATGGTGACACATTGCGATATTTCATATACCTGAATCGGAGTTTTATGCGAAATATCAAAAAAGACGATGTTAGCAAAATAGCTCCAGAAACAGCGGAAACGTTTTGGAAACTTTCTGGCCTACTTATAATGTCAATCAAAAGTAGATGGCCTAAGAACATGTTGGAGAAATTGATTTCGTAGTACGAAAATCTTCGAAAGTGTAAAGCCAGAAAAAAAATTTGAAATCGACAGTGATAACTTTATTACATCTCTTAGCCAACTATTTGATATAGCCCACAAAGATGTAGTTAGCTTTATGGAACGCGATACCTGCAGTAGGAAAAAAAAAAGACATCTCTGAGGACAAAATATTCTTGGAAGATCAGCGAACAAGTCGGAAAATGAAGTCAGGTGGTTTGGATGTAAAATACTTCGAAAAAGTGGAACGAAAGCGGTCTCGTGCCACCAGAGAACTCGAGTTCGCTGAAATAGAAAGATGTCGGCAAAAACCAGAAACTTCATCCTCAACATCAACATCAACAACCATACACAAACACGCGGATCTTATCGATGACGTGCAAATGGAAAGTGATGATGAAATAACAAATGAAAGAATTGTGCAGATTAGAGACCCATATATTTCTACTAGACCGAGTGAATTAGTAGATCGAAAAAAATCGTTCGTCTTCATTAACAGCCATTCTGCCACAAAACCCTCTAAACAATAAAACAATTTCTACCATGGCTGACAGACTTCAGTTGTCAGCGGGTCAAAAAACCTCTTTCGTGCGAGTAGTTCTTGCGGAGGGTGGGGTTCCTCTTTCCGTAAAAAGCACCTGGAAAGCGGGTAGGAATGTTAGAAAAGCCCCAGCAATGGACCTTAGGACAAACTTTGTACCACCTAAACGTGCCACATTACATTGGGATAGTAAACTTTTTCCTGATGTCAAGAACGAAAAAAAAAAACTTCTTGGAATTATGGTATTCGGAAGTCCTGAATACGAAGAAGGCAAACTTTTTGGTATTCCAACAATTACCTGAACAATTGGTGAGGAACAGGCTAAAGCTTCTTTTCAACTTGCACGCGAGCGGGATCTTTGTGAGAATATAGGATAGCTTGATTATGATACTACAGCTTCCAACTTGGATTGTAAAATTAGCGCAAGTGTGCATCTTGAGTCACTCCTAAAAAAGATATTGCTGATGCTTGCTTGTCGCCTTAATAATTTTGAACGTATCTTGTGCGCAGTCTACAAGAGAATTTTTGGGAAATCATCAGGACCTGAAAACCCCAATTTCATCCACTTCAGGGATCGCATTTGGAGTAACTTTCAAACGGATCACGGACACAGAACGTTACAAATCACGGGCAGATCGCTGAAGTATACAATGGAGAATGGAGAGGTGCAAAGGTGCACTAAAAAGGGGTCCTAACCGTTTCAAATCGAAATAAATTTTTGGTGAGAGACGATTATCGAGAATGTGCAGAACTCATGCTGATCATCATGGAGGAAACTCCATAGAGGGGGGGGGGGAAACGTTGATAGAGGCCAGGAGTTGCCCACCACACCAGATGGATGCCATCAATTTCATACCCAACGAAGATGTTCGCATTCATTTTCCAAGGTGTCTACGACGAAGACATGATTCAAAGAGCGAAGGCGATATGGAAATTCAATGCCCTCTTTTATGTAGAGAAATGGCTATCAGCTTTAGTTGCTGGTGGTGCACCCTGTAATGACTTAGAATTCTTTAATGATTTACAGAAATACAGAGAACATGACCCTCAAATCGCTAACACTACTCTCAAAGCACCGAAGAATGCGTCGTCTTCTCTCTTTTCTCACACCTTGTCTCGAACTCTAAACCTGATGTTGCCAACCTTTCGGACCTCATGAACCACTAAATTCATAATTTTAAATCCCGCGGACCACATTTCGTGAATTTAGTGCAATATAAAGGCAAAAATTGTCATTCAGAATATGAGAATTTCTTAGAATATTATTTTTGTTTTATTTTTAATAAAACACTAAAAATGCAAATAGTGTTGATATTTTTACGGACCACCGGTTGGCGACTGCTGCTCTAAACGACACCAGATAGCACGGCAGTTGCTAAGTATAGCCCTGCAGGAGGAATTTCAAAGAGGACAGCCGACTTTTCCCATACTTAACAAGAGAATCACACTCTCGCATCGGCCCTAAGTCCTGGTTCCTGTTCAACATCCTGGGCATCAATGCAGATTGGTTGAGGAAGCCTGTACAGGAATGAGAGCATGATGCTAGTTACCAAGAAGTAGAGTTGTTCGTATGAATCGTTAAGGTTGTGAATGATCTTTCCGAACGAGCTGTGAATTTGATTCAGGACTTTTCCAAGATCATGGTAAATGACGAAGAACAGACACAATATCTGCTGCATGTCGTTGAAATCAAAGACAAAGTTTTCCAAACTTTAAAATAGAAACACTACAAAGAACACTTAACCGTTAGGATAATTTTCGTTTAATGTTCAACTAAAGCATGTGATTTATTACAGCTTAGTGTATCTCAATTCCGTGATTGGTAAATTTTGATAAATATTAAGTGTGCCTGCGCTCTTTGTCATTCCACATAAATTTGCCAAGATGCTTCCTTACAATTAAAAATTGCTGCACAGTAAGGTAAGTTATCTTGATTATTACACAGTGTGCACATTTAACTTTGTGATAAGGTCCTATACCGTTAATGTTAAAAACTTTAAATAAAGTGCGTGGAGTTCCAAAATTATTCAAATCAGCTGAAATTTCAGGTGTAACAATGATTTACCATGCTTAACAACATAGGACTAAGGGACCTAGAAAAATTAAAAAAAGCTGTTTTATGAAATGCCCTATTGCGTAATGATGAAAATCCACCAAGGATATTGATTTCGCTGACGTCGATCAGTAGTGCGTATATACGAACAAACTTTTTAAACCCTATCTCATTTCAGCTCATTTTGTATTTTTTTAAATAAAGTAAAAATATCCCAAAATTATATTTTGTACACTAGGCCAGGGTATTTTAAAGTGGGGTCCGCGGAATTTCAGGGTTCCGCGACGACCTTCCAAATGTTGGGTAAGCAATTTGTAAAACATTGCCAAAAATCCCAAAAAAATTTGAAAATCCAGCAATTTTCCCCCGATTCAATTCCTTAGATAGAGTTAACTTACCATAACCAATATTCCGCAAAAATAGAAAAGTATTACCTACCTTTATTATAGTGAGTTGTTTCTTATTTTTTATGTATGTGTCTAGGAAGTGGCAAATAATTGCCCTTTAGGGTTTCTCAAAATATCTATTAAAGGGTTGCTTGGTTAGACACCGGTAAAAAGAGGGTTCTGTGGGGTAAAATGTTGGAGAACCACTGCATTAGACAAAGCTTGGCTCCTCCAGCCGAAGCTTAGTGCAGAACAGGTCTTGCGGCTACGTTCAGACACGGCTTAGTTTGGCTTCTTCAATAGAACAGTCGTGGCTTAGCGAGACTTCCTCAATAACAAAAGGCCAAGGTACGGCTCAGCATCTTCAGCATCAACAACTCGCCACAAATGTTTACTTCCCTAAAAATCCAAAAAATAAAAATGTTTTTAAAAATACGCAACGTTGAAGGCTTCGTTAAACAAATTAATTAAAATATTTCTCTCGCATATAATTTTTTCAGTCTTATATTATTGACATTGGATTATTTTATCTGAACTTCGAATAATATTTCTTTGTATTTATTACAAAAATTTAATTTTGATAGTTCCTGCATGTTTGTTTTATGTGTGATTTGTTTATTAGAAAGCAAGATTAATTATTACTCATAAAAATATTTGTTTACGATGTAAAAGATATCCTTCATAAACTAGGTTTTAATTATATCTACAACTTGAAACTGATCATTTAGCAGATGCTAATGTATGAAAGGTTTCAATTACAACAAAATGTATTTCATTTAATTAAAATCTGTATTTACTTTGTTCAGCCGGAAAACACGCAAACTGAAAGATGAAACACCAAATACTGATAAATTTATGACAAAAATTGAGAAATTTTATAAAACATTCCTTTTTTACGGAAAATTGTTTTAAAAACTGGGTGATATATTGCGTTTGATGTTATTGCTAACTGCAATAATTTACCAATTTTTTTAATTTTCTATGATTACTTGTGAATAAATTATTACATATTTTACAAATTGTTTGCATACGATAGACCTTGTTTCTAGTGTTAAACTATAATAATGTTAAACGATTACCATTAGCGCTAAGACCATTAGCGAAGACATTAAAAATCAAAAAACATTAAAAACGTTAGCTCAACTTTTGAAACGTATTTTCAATATATTACGTGGATTGCTTAGGTGCAACAATTTTTTGTATTTTTAGTTATATGAGCTGAACATTCGTATATGTAAATACATATTTTTAAAAAGAAATATTGAACTATGTTATGCTGTTTTCAGTGATAATTCACAACTCACCTTTTCATTACTTATTTATTTATAAAAATTGCTATGATTTGAGTAAACAGACTGGTCGCTTCGTTTTATGCAGTAAACGTGAACATGAAAGCAACCTTCATAATAAAAAGCTCTGTAGACATGCAATAGCGCACCATGCCTTGCAGAATAACCATTCTGTCCTTTTCGATCAAACTAAAGTTCTGGTTAAGTTTAAGAATTTACGGCCTAGACTCCACAGAAAAGAAATCTTTAAACAGCCAAACAATTATAATTAAGCCGATGCCAAAAATATTCTTTCCGCCTAGTCACCTATCTTAAGTAATTTATAATCTCTGACAATATTTTTCATTTTGTTTCATTTCACTGTTTTGGGTTTTGGTGCACCCACTGACGCCTTCTGTGCCGGTGTTGAGTGAATAATATCTTCCTTTCGCTATTTCTAAATAATATTGTAACCGTGAAAATTACGTTGACAACAGTTGACGACCATCAGTAACTGAGGACGGTTTAGAAGAAGGTTCGCCCAGATGAACCGAAATGTCAACTTTTGGAGTATTTAAATTTATTTAAGAATTTTGTCATACACTCCTGAACTTGGAAATTGTTTAAAATTTCAAACGCGCTGTGAAAGTCTTCATGAAACTACATATTCTATTATTTTTTGTTCTTGCATATTGGCATATAAGAACATAAAAAATGAAATCTAATTTATTAGCAACAGTTTCAGAACAAATATACTTAAATTTTTATTTGATACAATTTTGATTTGAATTTGAAATAGTGTCATCATTAACGCGTTTATCTACAGAAGGCTTAATTTACGGATTTAGTGATGGTGTAGTTGGTGATATGGAGAAACGAGTTATTGATCTCACGTGATTATTAGGAAATAAGCAAATTTCTTCGGTAATGGTGAAAGTTGAAGAAAGTAACAGAAATTGTGCATGTTATTATTGTAATGAACGAAGGGGATCCAAAGAATTTATATTGGTGAATTAAGGGAAATCATCTGGTTAATCTTTAACAGAAAATTGTTCATTTAAACAGGAAGGAAATTGCTAGCTACAGAACGTTTTATCAAAGCAGACTCGATTCGATTGTTACAACACATCTGTTATTTAACCTGGTTTTGCATATTTACGTCCCTTATGATATGCAGTTTTACTGTTAATACCGAGAGCTTCTGATTCAATGTAAGAAAATAGTCGATCGTCTGACATGGTAGTCTAGAAGCAAAGTGACTATGCTGATTAAAATATGGTGGAAAGAGGGTATCAGAAATCATTTTGAAAAAAATGTTCTTGGATTCATGAATTCCGAAGTTTTAAAGCTGCCATGTGCTCCAATTGGTCTTAACTGGACAAAAATTGTATCATTCCTTGTGTTTGACAACTGCGCTTTGAACATTGAAAAATACAAAGTAATATACTGTACAATGTAACATGCTTGTACAGATTTATGAAGAGGGAGTTTGCTTTACAAGCATGATTAATTAAGTAATCCGCTACCATTAGCGTTGTCATTGTAGCTTGGTTGTTGTCTCTCTCCTGTTGATGGTGCTATAAGTTCAAACACAAACTTGTAATAAAAATATAATATATATTTAATCAAATAAAGAAGTATCAGCTGTACAGGTGGTTGAGTTGTCGAAGAGTACGTTTTTTAAATGTAATTGTTGAAGCGATGGAGAATACTGATGTAGTGAATGCAGTGACATCATGGCAACGTCTTGGTCAGAACAAGAACATATTGAACTGTGGTCGAGAAAGAGATATGGTCTTGTAACTTCTATATATATGGCATTATTCGTTTTCACACGTAAATGTTGGTCATATGGTTAAATATACTTTCACCTTTTGATTTTTTTTTTTGCTTTTGAGGGTAGAGCGGTTGTTATGTGTGTACATATTTCTCGAATCGAATAGTGTAATGGAGCGTACATTCACATGTTTTAGCCAATCAGAGCGTGTATATGATGAAAATGCGCGGTTTTTTTTGGCTGTGCAGACGATCAAAGCAAGATCGACAATATATTCGACCAGCCGAGACCGGAGCGACTGAGTGGTGCATAACATATCATTTGCACCATGCTCAAACCAGCGTCTGTTTACGACTATTGCAATAATAATATAGGGCGTTTGTTAACTCTTTCAGACGCGAGTATAAAAGCAATAGTTTTTGCATGCGAAGTCATTAGCCTGCCACTAGATGTCCATCAAGTTTTGTCTGAATTGTTGGAGCATGTTCCAGAAGCAGTGGCGGATTTATAAAATTGCCGCCCTTAGGCACAGCCTGTACTGCCGCCCCCTCCCTCCTTTACAAAGAACGGAATATTTGTAAAAAAGAAAGTATATCATACTCTTAGCGTTTCGTATGTAACGGCTATTTTTCATATAATTATTCAAATTAATAAGATACAACTCAAAATTATTGCTACCATATTCGCCAACTTCGTAGATTCTAGGCAATTTTTAAACCCACAATGATTTTAGTATGGATTCATGAAACCCCCGATATCTTTTTATATATTTTGCGTATTTGGGAAAAATACACGTACGCATCCTTGCATGAATTTTTTCGTTATCAGTTCAAATTTTTCATTATTCATTCGTTTACTACTAGTATATATCTATATATAAAGTGTTAAGCCCGGATTTATAAATGAGCACTCTGGGCAAATGCTCAGGGCGTAAAATTTTAAAATGCTACGAACTCTTTTTTTTTTTTTTCTAATTCTACCTACATATCTACCGACAGATCGTAGAACTTTGTCAACGCGTAAGATGAAAGAAGATTCGGATAAGACAGTCCCGCTTTGGGAGAATGTGTCCCACTCTCCCGTTGGGCAAGTGCCCATGGTGCAAAATTTTAAAAGGCTACGAACTCTTTTTTTTTTTTTTCTAATTCTACCTACATATCTACCGACAGATCGTAGAACTTTGTCAACGCGTAAGATGAAAGAAGATTCGGATAAGACAGTCCCGCTTTGGGCGACAGTGTCCCACTGTCCCCTAGAGACTCATAATTGTCCCATTTTGAAGGGCAGTCTGGCTAGTCATGGTTCGCTGAATCTAGATTCACATCAGTTTTATGTGCATCTTCATTTTCTATCTTTTGGTTAGTTTAAAAAACTACCTGCTTTTATCAGTTTCCTATATTTAAAACCACTTAATCTAGATCTTTTGTTGCCCGGCATGGTAAAAGGAAAAAAAAAGGAGCAAACACAATCACAAATATAAAATTGTAATGAAAGAGCGGTGTCTCTTTGCTCACCTTTAATCACGGCTGCAAAATGTTTCCGTACTGTCTTGTCTCAAAGTCAGAAAGTTAACATCAACAACTGATGGCAATTTCCAGGTGTAGATACAAGATGAATCCGTTTCTGGTGGGAAGTATCGGATATTGTAATGTAAACAATATGATCATATGGTCATATCTCTTTGTCTTTCGATTCTGTAGTTTGCATTTGCCGGCAAGTTAAAGTAGGCTCCTATATAATCGCTGTTGGGGGAAACAGGGCAATAATTAAAACGAAACTTCAAATTATTTTTAAAGAAAATAATTAAAAAGAAACATTATTTTCAACATTGCGCAGTTTGGAAAATTTTATTTTTAAGCTCTTTGATGCCGCCCCACGAGAAGTGCCGCCCCTAGGCCTGTGCCTTGTATGCCTACTTAGAAATCCGCCCCTGACCAGAAGCCATCCACCGTAAAATGTGGGTCCAGCATGATAGTTCGCCAGCTCATTTCAGCACTCCGGTGTGTGTTTACCTGCAGGCCACATTTCCAAGCCAATTGATTGGCCGAGAAGAACCCACCACTTGGTCCCACCAAGCTCACCAGATCTGTCCCCTTTGGATTTCTATTTATGGGGACACCTGAACTCGGTCTTATACGGTATTCACATTGCTTCCAATGATGAATTAGTTGCCAGAATTTTCGTAGGTACCGGGTAAATGCCCGGAATATTCTAGAACATACGTAAATCTTTATATCGACGATGCGGCCCTTGTATCAGGAGTAACGGTTGCAGTTTCGAACAGCTTTTGTAAATATGCATCATAAAAATATGCTTATTACTTATTTCATAAAATATATAAATGTGTTTTCCGGAACATATATATAACAACGATCATGTAATATAGAATCTAAAAAATTATATAAAAGTAATGCATAATATAAAAATATAAATAAAATGATTTAGGTTGAAAGCAGAGAAATAAACATAGAAATCGACTGTTCATATTCGCAACAAAACAAAATAAACTCCGAGTGAAAACTAGGTATATATAGATTTGAGAGAAGTTGAAAGAATTGGAAGAAAAACTGGTTCCAAATTTTTCAAAAAAAGTCATTGACGTTGTACGTAAACTACTCACAATTGTAGGCATTTGTTTCTTTTACCAAGAATTGCAGAGATTTATTCGGTTTTTTATTCGCTTCTGCAAGCAGCATCGAATTCCCTGGCTTTTTAGACGCTAGTACTTGCCTTTTATTTGAAAACGTAGAGCGATCTTAGAGAAATCCCTAAACAAATTTTCAGTTGAAAGATGCTTTTTAAAGGAATTGGGGTTCAAATTTATTCGAAAGTTTCTCCTAAATTAGATATTTTGTGTTGGAAGGGTGAGATAAATTAATATTACAATGTTCGTTTGAATATTTTTATCAATTGAAGTTCTATGGGAACTGTTGTTGACGTCGATTTTTGTATCTAATGCATTTGAAAATGTAACTGTGCCAGTTTAGGCCGATAATATTGAATTTTTCATAACTTTTTTTTTGTAAAAATTTTCATTTGACGGCAAAACTAGCTTCTGAAATGGGTATTTCTTTTATTTTTCATTTTGCTACGCGATCGTTTAGGGCAGACGGGAGGGTTTAATTTAATATTTACAATATATTACCTTTTGCATACTACCACCGTAGTTATAAAACCATAGCGCGTCAAAACCTAGAGTTTTAAATGGATCCGAATCTTTAGCTCCTAGGAAACCGAATTCCGGAATATGGATTGATGAAAAAAAGTCAAACGTTTGGAACTAGCAGAATTTGAATGCGGATTTTTGGCATGGTGAAGAAATGCGTGGCATCTTTCACATGGTAGATGCTTGATGTTTGATGAGTTTTATGCAAGATTTGTCTCACTGTTAGATATAAAACTAATATTGCGCAAATTCTTAAGCATCGTTCTACGATTTCAAATTTTATAAGTAATATTTATCTTGGCTTGCTGAAGTTCCCTTCTCAGGGATCCACGATTCTTTGTTATAAAATTTTGTAACGTTAAATTCCCGCTCGTACATCATCTTCGATCTCGTATGTTTTCCATCAGGATAGTTGATTTTGAAAGGATTAAGCATTTTCCCCACCACATAATGATAAATTGTATATAGTATTTCTGTAGCCACACTCGCTCGGAATTCTTTGAGATTCCTATCAGGAATTATAAACTATAGCTGAAACAAAATAGTTATTTCAAACATACCCTTTCTCTGGTTCCTAACTTGGATATCAGTATAAGTAACATTTCGTAACTTTAAGTAACGTTTGGGTATGTAGCAGCTTTCCTAATAGCGCCTTTTAAGGTCCGAGATGCAAACGATATTTGCCCGACATGCAAACGATACCAGTAATAGCAACTACTATCATCGCTAAAGATATTTTGACAGGAGGGTGTATTGTTAGCTAAGTAACTGAAAACACAGATATCATCTTTAGATAAACGCTGATACGATGCTCTATGTTCGAATAATTGTTTGCAAATATTTACTTCAATTTCTAGGTTACCGTCTGGTGGTTAGATAGTTAAGTAAGCATTTTAATCGATTGCACAGTCGTAATTTTGTAAGCATTGTGTCACTGAAACAAGTCTCATATTAATGGAAATCTGTGTTTACTTTAAAGTATATTTATGTATGTAATATAATTGGAGAATTTGAGAGTATTGGATATTGTAAGATGATGATGTGCAATTATCGTTTTCAATGAGTAATTATCTTGTGAGGTTGAACAAACGTCCATTACAAGTGCATGCATTGTGTTGACGTGTTGCATTATTTAAATGATTTGAGTTCCCCCTTTTAGAATATTTTAAGAGACCACAGTTTTTCTTAAGTGAGCGAACTTATATAAAAGTGGCAATACATTTTTATAATTGAGGTAATTGACATCTTATTATGATTATGTGTAACAATTTCCTTACTCATTTACGTAATGATTGTTAACAAATTTCATTCGTACTTTCCTTTTCAATACTTTTTTATAATCCTTTTCTTTTCTTCTAAAATAAACCGATGTAATTGAAATAACAATACATTATATTCCATTTATACAGTGAAAGAAAAGTAACGCTTTTAAAGAGGGCCCTGTGGAGGCTCAGTGTAGTAATGCTTTCGCCTACTACGCTATTAACACGGATTTGACTCCCAATGGTGCAAAAAATGCTTACTCAAAGATCTCATAAAGATCACACTGCTCACCATAGTCCGGGGTTTTGCTCCCTAGGCTTTAAGAGGTTCAGATTCCTCGGGAAAATTGTAGGTCCAGACCTTCAGATTCCTCGGAAAACAGTAGGTCCCGGCTCAGCACGACCATCTTAGTCATTTAGCTGTAAGAAAAAAAAACCCCTTTTTAAGAGGTTTTGACGAAAACACCATTTCACTTTTTCTGCAAATCAACTTGAGAGAATAAGGGATGCTTTTGAAGCAAGTCGCTGTGGTCAAAACTGTAGCCATCACACCAACTCATAACGAAGGTCCTTATTTGGGTTTAGATCCAAAACTGGCAAAGGCCACAAGGTAGGAAAGATAGAATTATCCAAAATGTCTAAGTGTGAATCCGATTCCATGGTTCCGCAAACAACAGTTATATAACTAAACGAACCTCATTTATGTGTAAAAATCCATGCACACACGCACCACTCTTGAACTATTTTCATACTTGACATTTGGAACAGCGTAGTCTTTCATAAATTGTGTTACTGGATTCCTTTAATTCCAAACAAATCTGCCGGAGAGGATTAGCGTGATTTTTCACATGAAATCACTAATTCTCGGTTGCCTATAATCTACCATGGTAAGTGAATCTGTGCAACTTTTTGTGGATGGTTATGATCCCGACACAATTGCTTAAAGCATTTTTTATTTAAGTAGCGAAGTTCGTTTCAGAGGGCGACCGAGATTTAAACATTTCTTAGAATTTTTGCATACGCTCATTGGGATTGCGCGGTCTTCTATAGTATTTTCTGTGGCAGTGACATCGTTGTTTTTCTACCTTTTAAAGACACATACAGACGACTTGGGTATTTTGGATATATTGGAAAAATTAATTTTCTTATAAAGCAAAAAACAAAAACAAAAAACAACCAAGTGATTTGATAATCTGGTGGAGTACACAGATATCTCGAATCATCCTATTTTAGTTTTCTTTTAATTGCACGTATTTCTTTATTTTGTTTTATTTATAATGTTTATTTATTTAGGTTACGAGTTATGCTTAAGTATTTTCTCGTTATCTTGGCTTTCTGAATTAATATAAATATATAGGCCTACAAAAGAAGAGACCTGTACGCATATACAAGTGTACGAGAATGTACGTGTGAGCAAGAAGAAGTATATGTTACTTTAGCATAATTACTGTAAAAGTAAATTAGATAAAAATATTATTATTTTACTACACTATTTACTGCTACAAGTAAACTTGGAGGAAATTTAATAAACTAATTTTATATCTATTAGCAAAAATATTTCCATATATTCTTCAGGGAAGAGTTTTTTAAACTATGATACACAGAACCCTTTAAATATAAATTTACATATTAAAAAATTAATGGTGTATGCCTTCGAATATAGCTCTATGTACTCTTAAAAGAGGAAGCATCGAAAGGGTAATACCGCACCCGAGTAAATTAGGAAGAACGATCATTGTTATTTGCATAATAAATCGACTTGTACATTTTTGATAAAATGAATTTCATGATCGGGGTAAATGATGCGTGCCACAATTTTTTAACTATTAAGTCTCCAAAAGACCATTGACTGCCAGATCATTAAATTTCCTCCGTTTTATAATCGATGCAAGACTACTTGAACGTACTCCTTGAATTGGGAGACGCGTTAGCGAACCCTGCTGCTTCTCAAAAATTATTAAATTAAATGGCTTTTGATGTCATTAGTAGAGAAAGGGAGAAAACAGCTACACGCACATTTACTTAAAAATGGTGGAGCATTTGTTGTTATTTATTTTATAAAAAAAAATTCTCCTAATACCGATTTTAGATGTTCATGCAGTTCAAATTAGCAGCACTGTACTACCTACCACTTCAGATATTTTTCTTCCACCATATGCATGAAATATCTACACAGACACTAGTACAACTGAAGTCAAATGTATATTCTAAATGAAGAAAAAAAACCTTTTTGTTAAATTGAAGTACCTTTTTTATCTTTTAATTTCATCACATAGAGCCGAATTTGAGTCGATAACCGATATAAGAACTTTATAAAATTAACCATTTCTATTTTTCGGATATTTTTATAATAATCATAATTATTTTGTTTAACGTAACCTTGCTTTCCATTTATCAACATTAAACGTATTACATATCTCACTCATCATGTATTTAAGCTTGGAAATATTTTACAATTATGAATTATCTTACGTTTTCGTTACAATTAATTTGATTTCTTTGACATACGTGATAAGTTTACTACCGATATCTTTAAAACAAATTATAGTCAATATCGACAACAAAGAATAAGCTTAAAAACAGAACTCTTCGAAACACTGCTATCGATATTCAACTTTTTCAAGAACTTAGCATTCAATGTTAATATTTGATGTATTGTTTCTGTGTAAATTAATTCATCTAATTAAATATTTGCCAGCACTAACTTTATGTTGAAAAATGTGGTACGTTTGTGATAGTTTAACTCGTATAATGTTTTAGAACAATCGAAATAGTTTGTAACTATACAATTACTTCTATTTAGTTGTTTTTATCATAGTATAAAAATAAAATAAGCTTATTTGCTAAAATTTTTTACTTAGAATGTTTGTTTACGGTCGAAATGATACTCGTGATTTATGGGAAATTTCTTGATTTTAAGAATTCACTTGAATATTAAAATGACAGGTTCACAACTTTTCGATTCATCTGTCTAATATCTTGTCCAAAGGTAAAAAAAGATGCTTATAATTTTTTAGTCTTTCGGCATGGCATAAACCTGATGCTAAACGAATGTTTTAAAAATATGCCTTGTCAAATTTAGATAATCCTTGTCTGCGGGTATCATTAGACTGCTGGGATAAAACTTAAGTTTCTGATAATACATGCTTTGTGCTTACTAATTACTTTTATAATTCATATCCGATTTTATCTTGGCTCTTTTCAAATTTATTTCACACCATATTTCAGAGGCCGTTATCTGTTTTCGAGAAAAATCATCCCCATTAGAACCTAATCTCAGTTCTGAAGTAGAAGGAAGACTCGGGACTGAAGTAAACCATTCTTTCCTCAGTTTCTCTTTCGTCAAAGGTTGCTAAATTTACACAAATTTTCCAAGTGGTCCCATTACAAGTTGCATTTATCCGTTCTGTTAACATATTCCAAAAATAATCTGCTATTTACTTCATTCGCTTTATAGTATCATCAATAAGACATGTCATTTCGGTTTGCTACACATGAGCTTGAAGTCAGTGCCAAAGATGAAAACAGTGAACATTGATCGATGACAAAACAAATCAAATAAAGCCAGTTTACTTGTGGAATCCTTATAGAGGTAAAATATATCGAAAAGTTGTTCAGGAAGATTAATGGATCTAGTTAGTTAATAATTTTGATTTTAAGAGTGACGTTCACTGGACTTTGTACTTCCGCTGTTATAAAATACCTTGATGTGTACTTTCGCTGCTATAAATACCTTGATGTGCACTTGTTATAAAATACCTTGCTTAAAGGAAACACCGTTTTCTCCTGCCATTTCCTAAACTGCCAGTTGCATTTCCACTAATACTTTGCATTCTATTGTCGTAGTTATTTTTCAAGTTTCCCCAAATGCATGAGAAATAGTTTTCAATCTCCATGACTGTAAGATTACAAACTTTCTAAGCGACTCAATGCCTTTTTTTATCCATTGTTTCCTTAATTCTAACACTACAGGTTTCAGAACACAAATACTGACATAGTGTTTGACTATTTTTACAAATTTAGTAACGGCTTTTTAACCACTGACTTACTGGAATTACTCTCTCTTTCATGCAGATTTATACCAAACTGATTTCAAGGCTCATTTCTTCATTTAGGCATACTATACTTTTAAATTTAATATCACTAAACTGTGAATCATAAGATAATGTCAAAACATATGTAATACATGTGTCACAATACATGTATAATATTCAAAACTTTTTTTGCCAGTTCCTTCGCAAAAACGATTTCTTCTTCTAAATCCTCTTTTATGTACTCTATATTCTTCCGGCCAAACTTTGCGTTTGGGTTCTATCTAGCATGTCAAATTTATTAAAAAAATTTCGAAACTTGTTCACATGTTAGATGTAAAGTTTCTGATATTCTTATTTTACCTTCGGCCTTTTCTTTCTTACTCGCACGTTACGCTAAAATTCATTGAAATATTTCCAACTATATTTTGACTCCATAATAGTTTTTCCATTCTTGTCAAGTAATTTCGGAAGTAATTTGGGATGTTTCCACAAAAGAAAAATCAAAAATAAGGACAATTATAATAGCTACATTAAATAAAACAATAAGCAAAGAACAACACAGTGAATTACCGTGCACATCAGCCAAAATCTCGCCATCTGAACTTCAAGTTTGTAGTTGTTTTTAAATAAAAATGAATTAAATTTGTAACAAATCACAAGAAATAAAAAAATGAAAAATGTTAACTATTGTTCAATCCGTTACTTAAACAAGAATGTGTAGTTTTTGAGAAAACGCTCAAATATACCCGAATGTCATTAAATCAGTAAAAAAGGAATGGCAAAGAAAGAAACCGGAACAGGCTTCAATATATTTAACTCAATGTCCGAACCTAAAGCCAAACCAACTTCTTCAAGATTTCATCTTTTCAATAACATTAAATAATTCGGAAGTAATTCCGTAAATTTAATTCTCTTCTTGAAAGAAAATAATCAACTACAAAGCGAAGTTTAGCACAAAATAAAATAAAACGACAACTTTGGTTAAGTAAAATTTCAGTCAATTTGAAGTTCTTCTTAATGTATTTTTACTTCGTTTCTTGCTGTTTCAAACGAACATTGAACCTCCGCGGAAAAAAGGATGGAAGTATAATGATGTTTCTTGTAGAAAGAAATCCAAAACTACCAAGCTATTGTTAGTACCGGAAACGACTTCAACCAATCTCTTATTTTCTGTATTCTTTTTACGGAAAGAAGTATTTTTATTTGAAGTCAAATATATATATTCGCAGGAACTAAAACGTTAACTGCAAGTTTAAAAGGGAACTTTCCTGTGTAAAGAATTACCAATAATTCAGTGTTTTAGACCGCGATAAATTGAATATAAATTGTCTCAATTGAAAGAAATATATCAAGCGCCATACGTATACAACACGAAGAACATAAAATACTGGGCTTTAAAAAAGATTTTCAAGAATATCTTTGAAAAGGATTTACTTTCTTCCAAAGAACAAAAAGATGTACCTGAAAAAAGTATTCTTCTGTAATAAAACTTCACATACGCAATGAGTATACAAATATAAAGAAAGGCGGTTGCATTTTAAATTAAAAAACTATTTTTCATTGCAGAGCAGGGCAATATATACGGATATATCAGTATGTAGTAAATCCTCTTCTTCCTCTTCTGATAGAAATGCAAGCCGATATACGATAAAGCATGGAGTATTATTATTATTATTATTGTTATCTTTATTATTTGTCAGGAACAAAAATATTATAAATTTTAAATAATTCGATATTACAAATTTATAATTCAAATAACACGAACAACAAAATAAATTGATCCATGAGGAGATCATAAAAAACCTTATATTAACACCTGCTTGACAAGTTCCGAGTACACTAACGGTCTAATATTGTCGTGTAGCAAATTCTGCCATCTCCTTTGCAATTGTTCGCCTACATCTGCCTCACCTTCCATGATCGCATAACCGCTTTTACAGTATATTGTAGACGTACTCAATTGGCAGGAGGTGTGGAGAATTGCCTTGCCAAGGTGGGTACAATCTCCACAGAGGCATTATCGAGAGGGTCTTCTTGTGTGGGCTAACATTGTTATGCTAGTAAATAATTCAATAATTGTAGCAGAAGCAATGCAATTAGCTTCATAATTGTCAGTGAACGAAACGATGGAGGATAGGCTTACTATTCCCTTAGATATACAGGGTGTCTCAGCACCAGGGTTACAAACTTCTAGGAGGGGTAGATGACTCGGAATCACATAGCAATGCTGGGTCGCAAATGCTTTCCACACACGGTAGATAGCGTTGCACGTGATCGGGTTTCCCGAGAGTTCTTGCAGAGACTTCATTTCACACACTGACGCAGCGGTAGTAGGCTGACTGACTGATTATACGAATGCGGAACTAGCGGATATACATCTGGCGTAGGGGGCTGCGGAGTACAATGGGCGAACGGCACAGCGCTTGTATGCGCAACGATATTCGATGAGGAGGACTCCCAGCCATAAAATCTTTGGACACTTGCATCAGTGGTTAACT
>QLNU02015360.1:246815411-246831820 GCA_006491805.2 Dysdera silvatica
AAAAAGCTCTAGTTTGAGCTATAAGCTATACGTGGGTGGCAAAAATTATTGTATAATAAATTCCCCCACGAAAAACTCACAAAAATCTCGCCCCGGAGGCTTTTCTGTGTTGACCATTATTTGGCAATTGTGTTATCCCTGTGAAGGGTAATAATATCTTACATCCTCATATACGGAGAAAAATGCGTTTGTTCTTGTCCTCGTTCGTCTAGTAGGTCAAGACACCGCGGGCTCAACGCGGGGACCCTGGTTCGAATCCAGGATGAGGACGGCGCCTCTTTTTCTCCAAATATAAAAAAAGCTCTAGTTTGAGCTATATGAACGTGGGTGGCAAAAATTATTGTATAATAGACACCGCCTTTGACCTCGCCGACGACGTTCACATTTTTGCGTGCCCTGTTTCTCATGGGCCTGTCAACTACCAGATTGGTATATCCCTAGATAGTTTTTGATACGTTTTATCCGATGCTATGCGTTTTTAAATTTCATGTTGGCTCCTACGTGAGTATCGGCCGACATTGGGAAAATTTTCAATTTTATTTTTTGTTTGAGCTTTTCATTCTCCAAAACTGAATCAATGTTCTGGATTGTACATGAAACACATAGATCTAATTGATATCTATCGTTTGAGCCCAGAACCAGCGCCGCAACTGCTCGGAATCATGAGCTATACTGGTTGAAAATTTCCGCGGACACCCAAACTGGAGGCTGTGCGTCGAACCACGCACCTCGCGTACTGCGCATGCGGGGCGATTATTATATATCGGTTAGAATGATGGCAAAATCGTTCCAGTCGGACTCGTAGTTTCAGAATTATTCAGTGGAGTTTTATCAGCATGCAAACTCTACGTCAAGATTTCTGAAATGTCACCCAGTATTGGAATGAGCTTCGAAGCGTTTTCACGTCAAAATTGCTCAATCAAGTTCTTAAGTACTACTTATATATCGCCAATAAATAATATTACATTATCCATATTTCAATTATTTACATATATTTATATTTATTTACGTTATATACATTTTTATACACTTATTTATGTGATATAAAACATTTTATAAAATGAAGTACCTAGCGTATGTTCTCTTTTTTTTCTATCTTTCAGCGTAGAGAGAGTAGAAACAAGTTCGTTTAAATCAATAGTTTATGCTACGTCTTTCTCTATTGATGGAGTAGACAATCCTTTAAATCTATCTCGTTTCACTATAGAACGTATATGCTTCTATTAACTTTAATTTGGAAAAAGTACGCTCACCACTGTCTACAGATGCAGGAAGTGCTGAAAAAATTCGTAGGGCAATGTGTAAATTTGGCACGCTATCTAACAAATCATTTCGACAAATGGTAATTTAAAACATCCTGTGGTGTTGCGATTTTAGGCTCTCTTCTTGCAGTGGCTTGCAGTTCACTGCAGAGATCAGTAGCGCCAATGTCCTTAGTCTTCATGTGTTACCAAATTTTCTAACTATAAACAGTCTTCCAAAATATTTTTGGTAGATTTATTCTCTAACTCGTGAACATCGTACAGAAATCCAAATGCGGTTGTTATGAACATCTTCTGGAATCCGAAGTCACTTCTGCAATTTATAGGAATTCTTTTTCAAGCAGCTGATTTGTTGCAGCAACTATGTCAAGCTCCTTGCATTGGACTACTTTACTCGTCAAATTAATTGCATAAAGGATATTGTACGACGATATTTCAAAACGAGGGAGGACCCCAAACTTTCTCGTTGAAGATTTTTTCTTTTCTGTTCTTGCCATAAACATTCAAGGTCACCATCGGTGACACCAGGGCAAACGATAATCCATTTAATTTCACTTATTTGTTGAGTATATCTCGAATAACATGTCGTATTAAGTAACTTGAAGTTTCTCGTGATGCCGCCTTATAAATATTGCCTCCCTAAGCGGCCGCCTAGTTCGCGTATATGGTCATGCCGGGCCTTCTTAAATAGGATTATGAACTCTAGGTAGTATAAAACTACGTGTTATTGAAAATGCTTGCAATAATTCAATTCCGTCTGCTGCTTAAAAAATATGTTCATATTTTATGCCGATTTTATTGAAGCATTTATTCAACATTTTGCATGGCTCACATTAAAGTGTTCCTACGGTGGCATATATGCCTTTGATCCAAACTTTTCATAGGCACGTATTCGTACTTGTTGCACGTGTTGGATTACTGCCTATGTACAGTTATGAAAGCATAGCAATTTACCATATTTCACTTATGTCAAGATACAGAAACCAATCAGTACTGGTCCAGAAGAATGGATGGCCCCCATGTGTTTTTCTTTTGTACAATCTGTTTGTCTTAAGTTAAAGAATATAAAACTTAATATTACTTTGAAGCTCAAAACATGTTGCAGGTGATAAAATTCAGAGAGGGAATTTTAAAGTGTTATTTTGTCTGAATGTAAATTTTTTCAATGATTGTGTGCAAATATAGGGTGTTCCGAAAACACCGAATCAAAAGTATATAGCCGTGATCCTTGTGCAAAATGGACCATAATGGCCCTTTACATGGGGCGGTCGGAAATGAATATCCACAGAGTTATGACTATAAACAAATAACAAAGCATTATTATATAAAAAAAGAATGTTACACCTATAATCAATGTATTGTCCAATAGACTACATCCGGGCTGTATTATCAAAAAACAGGTTTCTTATTCGCCATATATCTCTGAAATGTGGGAATTAACAATTTCAAGCCAATTTAAATGGCATTGGAAAGTTCGGCTCGCTTCTTGTATTTAGTTTCCTAAATTTCGCCGTCACCAATTTTTGGCGAGAATAGCGAATTTTTGGCAAGCTATTAAGAATCGAACGCTCCCTATTAAATTTTTTCTTTGGTAAATTAGAGAGAAAGAAATAAAAGCATTGCGACCCGGCCACCATGCCGCGTCCGTAGTCATCGTTCAGAATCGATCAAGAGGAGCGGACTGGGTCCTCTCAAAGGGCGCATACCTTGGATTATCGGAGGGCGCGAGTCCTATAGCCCATGAGGGCGCATTGGACCGGGGGCCGATTGGCCGGCGGCCCAGTCCGTCCCTGAATAGGTGTAAGGGAAGCTATGATATAGAGGTAAACCTTCTCATTCGAACCAACCCCTTTTAGGAATTTTCTGCGTACGTTACTGGATCAAGGGTAATTTTTCGATACTAACTTTTATTATCAAGCTATTTATTATTTACCTGCAGGACAGACTTTTGAATTCTTGGGCTGTAAAACATGAACGAAAAGAAAAGAATCTTTGGAGCATAAAAGTTTATGATTGGCAGGTGGAGGGCATTGGCGGATCCGGTACGAATCCCAGAGGTGGGGAGGGTGCAGTGGCGCCATTGGCGTACGCAGGGGGTGTTGATGGGGGTTGTAACCCCCCATTGCAATGAAATTTTGTATATTTAACATAGGAAAATGTGAGTTGTAGCTCTGTAATCCTCCTATTGAGCATATAACCCCTTCCCTTACGAACTTTCTGCGTACATCTATGAGTGACGTAGACAAAAATTCGTAACAGGGGGGTTATAGGCTTAATTTAACTTCTTTAATCGGTGTTGCGAGTCTCGAGATATTTATTTTTCAAACTAAACTTCTTGTTTAGAACCAAGAGGGCTCCCACGGATCTTGAGGCCTCCTATGTTCGTAGTGCACCACTGAGGGAAGTTTCCAGCCCTACGTAGGAGCCCTAAAATCTTTATTTATGAAATTGCGCTAATTATAAAATCAAGTCGCCAATCTCAGCAACCACAAAAAATGCCAACACGCCTGGAATCCTGCTTGAGGATGCAATGTAGCAACCTCGCCCCAATGTTGAAATTTTCGGGAGAGGCAACTTAGATCCCGCCTCTGCGAAATAAAAGTATGCATAACTCCGTGGGTATTCATTTCCGACCCCCCATGTAAAGGGCCATTATGGTCCATTCTGAAAAAGGATCAGGCCTATATACTTTTGATCCGATATTTTCGGAACACCCTATACATGTTTTTAAATTCCGTTTATTATAATTTTGCTAATCAATTAGAGTGTCATCACGCAAGCTGTTACTTGAATCTGTACAACAACCCGTCGTCAGAAGACGTATTTGTCCATAAAGAGTTGCCACCGGCTACCATGTTTTGTCCGTCAGGATTGTGTTAGAAGATCACTTCAGCAGCTATATGCAGGTCCATTTGCCGTCATAAAATCAGGACCAACATTTTTTTTTTACCTTAGATGTTGAGGGTAAAGCAGACACGGTTTCGGTTGACAGACTAAAGCCTGCTTTCTCGTTTGACGCAATGGCTTCTTCCGAGGTATTATCCCCTAAGGAAGAGTGTTCACAATAGGAAAAAGACGTCCAGCCGATGCTGAAATTGGTCAGTATAAGATCTAACCGTGTCGTGCGTTTTATGATCTGATGTATTGCTAGGTTTCACGCTGGCAGGGTAGTATTATGTACATTCGACTGTATACATCAATTGTTAATCGTTATCGTAATCGTGTAGTTCTTGCCTGCTGTGGCGCTGAGAGCGTAAGCGAACTGTGTGATGCTTGCGCATGCGCATCTCACCAGCGAGCTAGTTTAAATGTTTGTTAGCGAAGTTTAAACAAACGCTCATCGATTCTTGTTTTTCTTGCAATAGCTTCTAGCATGGGTGGATGGCTAGCCAGAAGTGTTCTGTGATATTTTATCTAACGAGTTTCTTTTGGCTATGTTTTAAATAAATGACGCTAACCGTTCAAAGTAATCGTTATTTGCCAATGATTTAATACGCTACTCATCAAGCATTGCCGTACCAGTATAAAAGAATTAGTGTCAGATATAAACGTAAATCCCTGGCGCCATAATAGAGTGGGTGACGACCAGTAATTATAATCACTTACAGATTCTTTTTAACCCACTGACTGCTCAATTTTTTTTTTTTTTTAAAATCGCTTCAAAAATTGCATATTTTTTTATTACATATTTCAAATCTACATGTAATTGAGAGTTAAAATATGTAGCATATTTTTGTAACCAAAGATGATGACAGATGAAACATGGAAAAATTTCATACCCAGGAAAATCGCTTGAAAAGAAAATCTTGTTACTTTCATGTTGCCCGTGGAAATCACGGGATAAGCAGTTAGAGGGTTAAGACCAGCACATTTTTTGGATTTAGTCCTTTGAAGTAGTTTCTTTGTAATAATAACATGTGTACACATGATGTTATGTTATTACGCTTTTCATTTATGTTAATTCATGAATTATATGACTTTATTATATTATATAATAAAATTATAAATGTAGTACTGGATTTCGCTTTTAATCGTATTTCTTGACTAAACTGACTAAAATATTAAATGCATTCTTTATATGTCAGATATACACGGAATTAATATTTCTATAAAACCAATTTTAAAATTACCTTAATAGTTCAAAGTAAATATTGCATACATAGATGACTACAAATTGTTTTTAAACCAATAAATTAATACAATTTTAATTAACATTTAAGAATCTTCCAATATACTACAGAATGCTGGGCAGTTAGAATTATTCCCACGCAGAGGTAAGTCAAAGCTTTGGCATTCAAGCCCACACTACACAGGTATCCTGATCGATATATTTCTCGCAATTAAAAGGTTAAAGCTTAATTTTTTGGTCAAAATAAAATAAATGTTTGGTGTTGATTTTTTTTAACTCCTTTTTATAGCTTAAAATTCAATTATAATATCAATACTTACACATTTTAAATATCCATAGTCGAAAAAATGTTTATATATTCAATTAATTGAAAAAATTTCTGAAAATTAAAAGAAGTGGCGTATTTTTTTTAGAATCATATTTCAAGCGTGTCTAAAGTGAAACCAGAATTAATAACCGAGAACGACCGTTCACGAAAATCGAGATTTCTACTTACCGTTCATTTTTATGGTTTGTCTTTTGATCCGCTTTTTTATGAACGAGTTAAGTCTATGAGTTGTTTGACTAAAATTGTCCAAAACGCGCGCCGTTCGTTGCACGGTACCTTTTCCGCAACGAAAATGTTAGATTATTACACCTGAACGTTTCGTGGGCCGTATTTCGAAATTTCGGTTACCGCTTGTTCAATCGAATTCCTTTTGTGTGTAAAGAATAAGTATCGCCTGATCAGAGTGTAGCTAGATACTCCTGCGCCCCTAGCAAAATTGTCTAGATCGCCCCCCCCCCTAATCACTCACGTATTTTCCCTGAGATTTATTTCAGTCGATTTTGCGCCCTTCCCTCATCTGCGTCCATGGCGTGGGCCTTCCAAGCCACCCCCTGGCCACGGCCCTGCGCCTAATTAGAGATCAACGTAGGGACCTTGGTGAGCGTGAAACCGAACTAAAACTAAATCAAAAGCTTTAAGCTGCCACGTTTCGAAACCTTTTACCTTACTATTATTGCTCTCAGTCATCGCTTGAACTCGGGTCTTTCTAAAGAACGATCATACAGACCGTGCCGAAATGTGAAGTAAAATAAATATATTTATATATGGCGAATATACCCGATAACAACTTTCAAAAATTGTTCATGCTGTCAACATTTGGTGAAACTGCATAGTCATATTCGGTTTACACGAATTTAACATTATACAGGAAAACCTTTAAATCTGTCAAAGTTGATAACGTTTATACTCGGGATTAATAAACAAAATTCGCGCATTATTCAACGTTATTTTATGTCATGCAATTTGTACAGCAATTTTGATGATGTATTGTATATTCTATGCACCATCTGAATGTTATATCGGACACCACACACATCAGTCAGTCAATCAGTCAAGAATTTTATTTCCATGCCACACAGAGCACGCGGGGGGAAGGAAGCAGGGTAAAATCGGTGGATTAAATGTCCCCACTCCCTAATTCACGATCTGTTAGTTGCCTATTTATTAGCAGTGCTTTAAGTTTCTTTTTTAAATTCCCCTTTTCTTTGTATATTCTTTATATCAGTAGGTAGTTCATTTTACATTCTAACGCCATGGTAATTTATATGTTTAGCACCCATTTCAGTTCTGATTTTCGTTAACTTATATAAATCAACCGATCTTGTATTTTTTGAATTGGGTTTTGCCATGATATTAATAACATCATCGTACTTCCCCTCAGTTATTCTTTGAAATATCATGTACAGTGCGATAAGTCGAATTCCTGGGGACCGATTAAAACGTCGAGTTATCGGAAGTTCAACTTAACATTTGTCGTTGATTGGACTTGTATAAAACGTAAATTACTTATCCTAAGTTAGACTTATCGTTTTATACAGTAACTTCGTTTGCAAAAAGCAGAATATTACATTAAGAATTAGAAGTTATTCATTTTATGTACTGTATTATTTATTGCTCAATGCAACTTTTGCATTACCTAGCCATATTTTAAACGCAGGAAACGGTACTTACATTAATTATGTTTTCTCAAAAAATCGGATTGTTTTTGAAGAAATTCTAATTTTATGAAATTATTTACCTTTTGTAAAAACACGAGCCCTGCGGTGGCGCAGTGTGGTAACGCGTTCTCCTATTGCGCGGCTAATCCGGGTTCGACTCCCAGCAGTGCAAAAAGAACGCTTACTCAGAGATCTCATAAAAGATCGCACTGCTCACTGTAGTCCGGGGTTTGGTTCCCCAGGCCTTAAGAGGTTCGGATTCCTCGGAAAACAGTAGGTCCCGGCGCAGCATGACCACTGTAGTCTTTGAGCCGTAAAACAAACAAACAAAATTTCGTCTACGTTATCTCTACTGTCAAGATACTGTAACGCGATCGATATCGCATCGCGAAATTTTGACAGTTCGTTCTTCACAGTCTTCATTGGACCAGTGACGCACCCACGTAGGGAGCCCGGGCCCCGCCCTTGGAATAACGAAGCGAAAAATTACGCAAACATGACATTAATAATTTATTATTAATTTTTTTAAATGAAAGGTTAAAAGTACTGACGCTTCCAACGAGTTTCCCTAAACTCCGGCGAAACTGATGGGACTACTGTTAAAGCAAGAAACAACAGTGGCACATAGCTGTCTTAAAACGCTTTCCAGGAGGTAAAGGTAGACCAAAACACGATATCAAAAACGGTTGAAATGGAAATTCTAACTGCAGATATTTCTAATTAGGTCAAGGAGTCGAATCGATGGTAATAGGATAATACTGTTAAAAAGTCTTTGGGAACCATATGCAAATCAAAAATTTCCCACGACTGTCAGTGCTTTATTAATTTATTTGCTGTATTATCAAATCAAGGAAACCTCGTCACAGTCGAAATTTCTGCTGATCTTGGCTAAGCAAGCATAACTGGCAAGCTTACTCAAAGATATTATCGTGAACCGTTATTCACGATATGATAGTGGGAAGCCATAAAATGGAAATGAATACAGGAATAAAATTTATATTAAAGGAATCTTGGAGGTTGGAAGATGAATTAGGCTTGAGTATAGGGAATAGGATGGTGGTGAAGGTCAGCTTGCGGTCCAGACAGATGCTATCGCAAAAAGGGCGCCAGGAATAAAAATTGTTGAACAATAACGTGGCAATATAAATATCGACGGTGCGCCGGAGTAATATACCGTTAGGCCGTAAAAATCGAAGAGGAAATTTAAGGCAGGCGGGACGAAGAAGGAGGCTCCGTAGGGTCGAACGGGCAAATGAAACCGCAGATCGAGTGGTCGGTGAGATAGGAGGAAAGGACGTGATTGGAAGGGAGAATTGATCAAACCCGAGAGTGGCTAGAAATAGGTTGATGGACATGAAGGTCGTTTATGGATGAGGAAGGTGATGGGAGATTTTTAGAGAGGATAAGAGATCTGATCCTCGCTGAGAAAGGTCAGAGGGAGAAGAGGGTCTGATCTCCATTAGAGGTGGTCGGAAAAGGAGCGGATCTGCACTTCGAGGTGAAGGGTCGTGATAGAAGCCGTTGATGAGAGAGAATTGGTCGGTTACGAGTAAGATTGTTTAAACGAGCGAGGGCCCTAAAGTCGCAGTTAGAAGTGGGGAAACGTTGTTCCCAGACCCAGCGTACGAAGGTTTGTGCATATTTGTCTTTGGCTGCCAAAGCTGGAGCAGTAGCATCCGAGCCGTTTTTTCCGGTCGCATAGGAGCGAGTAGAGATTTCCTGGAGCCACATTTACCGGACCAGTGCCTGAGCCGATTTCCTGGAGTCACCTTTGCCGGACCAGTTTCTGAGACGATTTCCTGGAGTTACATTTGCCGGGCCAGTTTTTCCCGAGAAGATTTCCTGAAGTCACATTTGGCGGACAAGCTCCTAAGGTGATTTTTTCCGGAGCCACGCGTTCCTAGATCGGTCACTCGCACGTTTTCCCTGAGCGTCAGACGGACGTAGATGGATGGTGGACGGAACCCGTGTAACGTGAGTTTGTTTCTCTCTTTACCCTTGATATGAGGTATACCGCGGTTATGTAGAAAAGTGATAGGCTGTAGAGTCAGGCCTCGAGTAAGATAAGCGCGAATCAGGGAAGATAGTGTTAGAGTTTTTTTTTTAAATAGTACAGAAAACCCTTTTATTTGTGTAAATATTTGTATTGCATTTTGATATTGCAACAATATGGCATATATCCATTAGGTGAAATTGGTGTTTTACAGTAGGTGTTTATCTTAACTGTATCGATTTTAACGAGCAATCACGGCTCAAACATATAAGAACGGTGCTGCCATGCAACGAGCGTGAAAGCCTTCGCATATTGTAGTTACAACTCCTGATACATAAAATATACCAGACGCAGTTCACTATTGTGTCCCAACGTTTATTTTTATGCTATACGATCTTGCTGACCTTTTAATAGTAAGATTACATTAAAGATTGTTATTGTTTTCAAGTAGCCTTATGTCTATCTTAGCGCCTGGTTATTCACTGGTTGTTTACAGGTAAAACGCCAGCTAATAGTATAATCGTTTATACCACAGTCGTTTAATGACTAGAGTGAACTAGTCATTCGCGATTATAGAAGACAGCGCCTATAGCAAATTTTGTGGTAGCTTTTCAACCCAAAAAGACTATTTGCTCTAGACACAAGCCACAGATAAACTTTTTCTACCATATGCATCCAGTTCTCGAAGTCGTTGAGTTTTTAAGGGTCATGGAAGGAAAAAAACTCCTGTGACTTAAGAAATGGACATAGGCAAGCAAAAGCAAGTTTTGCAGAATAGGGTTATTCTTAAACCTATTATCAAAACGGTAATTTTTTTGTGGAGAACAACGGCTGGCCATTGTAAAATTTTATGAACATAATCTAGTACTACTTCTAATGATTTAAGTATCTTGCACTGTAGAATTATTAGTAATTTAATAATGACAAATGAGCACAAAAAAACAATCGTAGTTGATATGGCTTCTAATAATTTTTTTGTATCAAAAATTCCTTCGCCGTTGGGTCCCCCATTGGAAAAATTCTGAGTGGGCCACTGCATTAAACACATCTTTTCCTTCGAAGTCCCGAATGCAATGTTGTGCCTTGTCTTGAATTTCTCAAGCCATCCTGCACTTGCGTTGAAGCCCTCCACTTTCAACAGACTTTCAAAGTCCATAACTCTTACATGTAGCATCGTACCACTAAGAGGAATCTTACCATTCTGGCTCCTGTACGATTTAAAACACTTCAAAAAGTGGATTCAACATCAGGAAAAGCATGGGCGTTTAGTCTCTTATATTTCGGATCAACATTGCACTAGCGTCTTTTCATTATTTCCTCTTCACTCATCAAAATATTTAACAGCAGGTTGGGTGGAATGCCATATTTCTCTGCTGGATCCTTTTGACCCAAGTTTGGATTATGCTCAGTATTATTTGTTAAATCCACTTTTTGTTTCAAATTAAGGATATTTTCGTTTACATATCTTAAAACCCTATTCTTAAACAAAAAAAAACCACCTTGCAGTATTCACTAACCGCTCTAACAAACGACCACAAACACTTCATTATCTGAAAAATGGGGTTTGGAAATGCAAGCAAAAACTGGAAAGATTTTGATTCGGTAAAAGCTCTTATGGCCGGTGACGACGCGGCCGAAGCGAACTTCGACTTAAAGGATGTCCACTTCGACTAAAGGAAAAAATTTACGTTGAATTTTAATAGACGGGGCCGGAACTGCGTAAAAACTTCGACATATACGAATATTTGACTTATCGGACTCCGATTTCTCGAGAATTCCCTGTATATTATTTTAAATGCGTTCATTTCTTCTATATTCAACATGACATTTTCATGTTTTAGTGTAATTAAAGATTTGTTGGATTTTTGCTTATGGTTTTTAATAATCTATTGATTATTTTTTGTATACGTTCCAAATTATTTTTATCAGTGTATCCTTATAAGCTGTTCTCATAATTAAGGTGACTGTATATTAGTGAATAGTATAGTTTTATTATGCTGTGTAATAGTATTACGTTGTTTAGTCTTATTATGGTCCCTGCTGCTATTCGTATTTTTTTGCAGGTTTCATTTATTTGTTCATTCCAATTCAGTCGTTCGTTTCAGATGATGCCCAAAACTCTAATATCCCTAGCTCTCTGAATTTTTTCCTTATTTATACTTAATATTTGTATCACATCTAATTTTTTTAGCGTTATGAAATAACATATATTTTGTTTTATTGGTATTAAGTATAATTTTATTTTTTGGAACCGAGCGGATAAAACGTTAAGTTTTCTTTTTGCCTTTTCAAGTAATTTGTTGATGTTAGTATCTCCAAAATTATACTTCTGTCATTAGCAAATAAGTTAATATACTAATCAATGTCTGTTAGATCATTTATGTATAGCAAAAACAACAGTGGTCTCAGGATAGAGCCCTGTGGGACCCCACTGATGTTTATTCTTATTACCGATTTTATTTATTTATTTTACATATGGCGCTCCAGTCACCATCCATTAGATTAGTCCCTAACCAGGTAGTGCTGCACATACCTTATATGAATAGGTTCTAAAAATTATATATTCATTTCGAAAAGTTCGGCGGGGTAAAAACAAAAGAGCAAATGTTAAGGTTATTCATATAAATTTGACTTAAAATTTAATAAGCTTACGTAGATTTTTAAACTTTGCTATTATTATGGCAATGTATTTTCACGAAGTTTGTAATTACTACAATAAACGGACTTGGCTTTTGTGCTTTTCTTGTGCGTCCTTAACAAAAGAGAAACCTTTGCCAAAAACATAGCATTAAATTTTATTTCCTGTTTCTTCTCCACGTTTAGTATTCACTGTTTATGATATGTTGGATTATTTACACGGACACTTCGGAAGATGGTGTTTTTATCCGTTTCTGCACAGGCTGCTTTATCTATGATGCGAGATCCATATCTTCTGAGAGGACAGCGATGTTGACTTCTTGGCTCTTACATTTCGTAAAGAGTTCACGTTCAGCAACCAAGCATCGCCTTTGATGAAGAGCATTGCGAAGTTCTTTTTCATTCTCCATCTGGTTTTCGAGCCAGAAAATTTCGCACTCTTCCGAAGCCAGGGGCAAAGGAAAAAAAAGAAAGATCTTTGCTTTCTCAAATTCATGTTTCCCTCCCTGTGGGACAGATAAAATATCTAGCCAAAAATTTCCTCATAAAAATTCTGTTTTCTTTCTCTTCCCGCAATTTTCTGTTTTTCGGTAAACCTCATGCCATATCGAATGAGGAATTGTTTTGGCTCTAGGATCAATATCCCTCATGGTTTAGCACTTTACATATTTCATTATAGCAATATTGAATGTTGTAGTTTATTCGGTTCTCAACTTATTTTCATATTGCGGAATTGGACAGGACCTTCCTCTCTCTTATTTCGCAAGCCATCTATGTATCTTCTCAGGGATTTTTGCCCAACTTTAGATAAAAGTATACGAAGTTATTGAAGATTGCCTTCGTAGTTTGAAAGTCGCCAAAGTTTTGTACTTTAATTTAAAATCTAAAAGTTTAGTACGGCGGTTTAAAGCAAAAATAATAATATGAAGTAGGTGCTATATTGGGTTTTAAAAACTATCCGGCTCCACGAATGTGGCATAAAAATTTAAAAGTATCATGCATTAAAAAATAAAATTAGTACTTTTTTTGTGGGCCGAAACGAAGATTTGTTGAGATGATGGGAACGTAGACTTCTCCGAAAAATAAATGAGCAGTTAATGCAAATTGCAAATGGAAACATAGATAAAGAAAAATGGACTATAATATATGTATCATAAGTCATCATACAGCTTATGACTGAAGTATAGAAAAGAAGTTATTGTACAGGCGAAATGCACTGAGCAAGATATGTTTAGATGGAGAATTTCATATACAAATAGTTATAGTTATAAGTAAAACGAGGTCTAAAAGAACCATAATTTTAGGAAACGAAAATTTTAAAGTAGAAGGTAATTTTATGGAAATTTTATAGGTAAAAAAATATAAATTTTGCTTTGATTACTCCTTTTAAGAAGAAGACAATATACAATATAATATTTTTATGCACGCTCGTATTTAAGGCTTAATTCAACAATCATTTTGAAAAGATATATTAGCCTTGCGGTGGCGCAGTGTGGTAACGCGTTCTCCTATTGCGCGGCTAATCCGGGTTCGACTCCCAGCAGTGCAAAAAGAACGCTTACTCAGAGATCTCATAAAGATCGCACTGCTCACTGTAGTCCGGGGTTTGGTTCCCCAGGCCTTAAGAGGTTCGGATTCCTCGGAAAACAGTAGGTCCCGGCGCAGCATGACCACTGTAGTCTTTGAGCCGTAAAACCAAAAAAACAAGCAAAAAAAACGAAAGATATATTGGGCGAATGATTCAGCAAATACGTAGCCTTTGTTTTTTCTTTAAAAATAATTTACTAGCCACTATGCATAGGCACATATTTACATATCACATGTTATTTTACACAGATGAGTTACACAAGTGTCCAAATATAATGTTTTTGCATTTTTTGCAATTGTATTTTGTAATTTTGGGTACAGTTTTTGATTTAAAAGTACAAAGAAATTTGAAATGTATAAATTTCCATTTTCACTGGTACATTTAGAAACATGTGACATTTAGAAATTATTAGCGATTTCAGGACTGTCAATACTTGGAATTATGTACAGATGCTAAAAATTTGTCAAACGTGAATATAATATGTGATAAATGATTAATAATCGCTAAAGTACGTGAATTCAACTTTTAAATATATTGTGCAATGTGACATTTTGAAGGGGTCAGAAAAATCGTCAAAAACTAAAACAAAGGAACAGTTTTTGGGTCCTTTTATTGAATTTTTGACGTTTTCGTTTTCAACATTTCATTTAATGTCAGTCACAGGTGATGGAGGCCATGAAAAAGCAAAAGCTTCAGCACTAAGAAAATTTAAGAAGAAGCTGGGGACAGGATCTTATTGCTTGGTGAAAACCATGGCGAGTCTGTTTGTAAAATATTACGGAAACCGAAAAACGATTCGAACTTACAGTAAAGGAAAGTGGGATATAAAAGAAACACGACGTTATTTCATGAAAAATTTTATCCATTCCGCCCAATAACAGAGGCGTCAGAGAGCTTCTGATTCAGCAACCATGACTCTGGGAAACTATATCGCTTCCTCAGCGAAATCGTGTGGCATATAATCTTTAGAAAATATTTTAAAACTTCTGTATTTCAGCAAATTAAATGTACAAGAATGCACTTCAATACATAATTTATTATCCGTCGTTGAGCATAAAGTTGGTAGTTTTAATAAAGTTTATCAGGGACTTACTAGAAAACTAATTAAAAACGTAGACTTTGATATAAAAATGAAACAAGGACGTATAAAAAATAATGAAAGATTTAAAACTGCATAAATTTAAGGCTTGCAGAATGAAGTCTCAAACATACAGGTATACAGGGTATCCCAAAATCATTGACCTAAGCTCTAATTTCTTAAATATTGATCCTAGACATATGTGTTAAATTGCAAAGTGGCATAAGAAAAGGGGCAGAATTTTATGAAATCGATTAAAATTGCAGAGAATTATTTTTTGAAAAAATACAAAATTTAAATTTTTATACAGTCCCTGTACACAAAAATTTCCAATGAGTAAAATGTGCCCCATACTCCAATAGGTCAATATACAAAATTTCAGCATTCTAGTGGATAAAAGAACCAGAGATATGAAGACCCAAAATAATGTGACCTAGCAGAATGAATTTCCATCTTCTCGGTATTTACCTATTGCTTCTTTCAAAACGTGGTGCGAGTCAGTTATTTTGGGTTTTCATATGTGTTTTCTTTCCATTACGGTGCTGAAATTTTGTATATTGACCCATTGGAGTATGGGGAACATTTGACCTATTGTAAATTTTTGTGTACAGAGACCATACAACAATTTAAATTTTGTATTCCTTCACAAAATAATCCTCTGCAATTTTAATCAATTTCATAAAATTCTGCACCTTTTTTTTACGCCACTTTCCAATTTAGTACATATGTCTAAGATCAATATTAAAGGAATTAGAGGGGCGGTCAATGTTTTTGGGACACCCTGTATATGTAAACTATATTACATTACAGTAGCCTATTTGACTATTCTCTATTCACTGAGTGAATGGTTTTTCCAGATATATGAAAGCACATATCGTAGAGGTTATATACTTATAACACTGACCAGGTGGTTCGATAAGTTGCTTAATTATTTTTTTTCGCGCTTCTGTTGATAACTGAAATAATTTTATACATGAAAACTACGAAAATTTTTTTGTATATCATATTCGCGCAAATTCTGTTTATCAAAAGACACTGTGTTTTCAACTGCATTAAACATCCAACGTTAACACTGATTCCAGCATTCGAGAAATATATTACGATTACGTAACTTATCTGCACATACACAATTAAAAAGATTCTACGTCAAAACAGGCTGTTTCGATATTTTTATTCAAACATTTTTATAGATACGATTATTTGGTAAAAACATTAAAATATCGCTGAGAAGCTTTTGTAAAATATCGGGTGATCCAAATTAAACAGGAGGTGTTTAGACCTCTCTGTAGAGAAAACTACTCTGTCAATTTCACCCAAATTTCATACACATGCTCCCCTGAGTATGCGGTATGAAGCATTTTTTCACCATACGAGATCTCCGTCATAAAACTAAAAAAAAACAAAACTAAAAAAACAAAACGAAGAAAATAAAACGAAATAGCAATGCTTCTGCTGCATTTAAAGCATTTCGGCAGGTAAAATGTTTACGCAGACGCACTCTCACAATTACAAATCTTCGAAAAATGGTCTTGTATTTTGAAAAGAGCGGAACATTCACCGTTAAACCAGGACGAGGCCGCAAACCAACTCGAGTGCAGCAATTTGAAGAAGTTGCAACTGCAGTAGTTGAGCAGGAAGCAGCAAGTGCACATGGTAGCAGTAGTGCACGTGCGATATCACGGGAATTGGACATACCATAAACGACCGTGTGGAGAGTTATGAAAAATGTCCTGAAG
>QLNU02015360.1:246835479-246863137 GCA_006491805.2 Dysdera silvatica
GTGATATCTCGCGACACAACTGTTTACAAACGCTGTTATACCCTGTCACCCATTTATACATATTTTGATAATAAAAAACGGTATTTTGACAGAATTAAGCTCATATCGCTGGTGAATTAGTACCAGTGAAAGCCCAGTGATATCTAAAGTGCGTAGGTAATTTAGTTTTCACTTAGCTGTAGCTTTCACTAGGTAATCTGTTACCATCAAACGTTATGGAATTGGAAAGTGCAGCTCGTGGAATTTATGTTAATATTCCTCATAAAACATATTGAGAAACAGTAGAATCCAGAACACATCTAGAAGAATTCAAGTCTTATTTAGGAAGTTACGGTTCATTAATGGCAAAAAAGTATGATGACGGTTTTGTCTATGCCTGCTACCAAGCAAAACGCACGAGGGTAAAATTCTGCACCTTGGCAACCGCGTACACCAAAGACAGATGACAGAAATACGGACCCATTTATAAAGAGCCCGTATTTAGCCAGGAAATATGAATTTTGTTTGGTTGTATGATTACGTACAACACAATTTAATCGATTATAGCGAAAAAACTTTTGCGGACACTGGATTTAACGAGGAAAAAATGGCGAGATTTTATAAACGAAATGTAGAAAATTCTAAACGACAAATCAAAATCTGAAAATTAAAAAAAAATTAGTGATCGACATTGACTTCTTAATTAAAGCGAACGTTTGGAAACAAAGTTTCTGGCAATTAAAACCGGAAAATTTAGAAGCCCTCTCATCTCTTTCAGAATACGTAGTAAGGAGCTCTGATTAACGCTTTTTTTGAGGCAGTGAATTTCAATGATGGCTACGTATGAGATATTTAGTGCGCTAAACCAGAGGTTCTCAAACCGATCTTAAGTTAGTTGCTCAAAGGGGGTGGGGGGGCGAGTTATTTTTCGTACATAAAATCATTAGTTTAAATCGAACTAAATGGAAACTATGTTTAAGAGCGAAAATATATTATTTCGTGCTGAAGTAGACCCTGAATTCATTTAAATAAGGTTGTTCTAATTGGTACGCTATATTCTTCATTTACTTAAAACTAAAATGTTAAAATATACACGCGTGTGCAAAAATACATACACTAGATAAATGTAATATTTTATTCATATACGAATGGAAAGAAGGAAAAGGGCGTGCATATACATGTATAAAGGGACTTAGGGGTAAAAATTTTGGAACAACTGAGTTTAATATTTTTCGATCAAAACTTATAAAATAAGTAATGAGAGCAAGTTATAAAATTAGATATAATTATTTAATTTAATAATCAAAATCAGTATTCATTTATTAAAAATAACAAAAATGTAACCCTTTGTACTCTAGGATTTTCAACCAATGAAATTAAAAGCCATATATTAAATATCCCCGCGAGGAGTTACTGGAGTACAAAGGGTTAAACTGAAAAGAAAATGATATAAATACTTTAAAAATTAGTAAAAATATGTAAGTCCCTAAGAGCATTAGTGGCAGACAGTTTTACAATCAGTGTGCTTGTGATGTATTTTTTTAGGACCCCACAGGTTTCGGGTAGAAAAGTCGGCGGCTGTTTCCTCTTAACCCTCTTGTTCTGACAGTGTGCGTGCTGCCATAGACGCAATTGCCCTTAAGACAAAACTGTCTGTTGGAAAAAGTTTGATGCGTGCGGTAGGTCTAAAAGATAAAGGTATTTCAACGAAGTACTAACCCGACGGTCCTAATAATTTGGTCACTCAATGTATAATCACAGTGTTCTGCACTTGCCTATCCACTTTTGGATAAAGTTATATCCAAATGTCCTCCACGAACGTGTCTATTCTTAGCAATTTGCTCACCTGTGTGTTACCCCAGTTTGTTTTCCTATTTCATCCATCTGTATTTTCTGATGACGTTTCTCGGTGTTTGATAGTCTTGTAGAATCTAGTTGAGAACTTTAGTTGTCTATCGTTAGTTAGTTCTTACAATTCAGCTCATTTCCATTTGAGTGCTTTTGCTTTAAGAATGATATTTGAACAAGCGTTTGCTTCTCACTCAATGATTTATTTTCGATCTCTCCTTATTATATCATAATAAAGAGCGAGAGAGAATATATATATATATACACGGTGCCTCCCTCTTTGTCCAGCACCTATATATCTTTTTACTTTTATTGCGTATTCATTTACAGCGGAAATAAATGATGTTTCTTTTGCATAAAATATGGTTAAAACAGCTATTTAGTAATGTTAGGATTTTTGAAATTAGTGATAATGCACATAGACAGATTTAATTTTGTGTGTTTTCAGTGATAATTGTAAAATTTATATGAAACATTTTAAACAAAGGGCTTGCATTTTCAGTGGTGCCTTTGTCATATAACACAGGTCACTGTACTAGAGTGCAGGTGCATTGTATTTGTTCCAGCAAAATGCTTTGTGATATTTGGTATAGTTAACAAAAAACGATTCTTTGGTAATATTTTTGTTAATTTTCGAAAATAGATTGTAGATATTGGGGTAGCTGATGGGAAGAGATTCAATCATTGTTTCCTTTCTGCCAATCTAATGGCTAAAAGCTTCAAAGATCCAACGAGAAAAGGAAATACAATTACTCAAGGGATCTAAGATATGGAACAAAACGGAAAAAATGTTCCCTCGGCATTTTCTTTTTGCTGTAGGTCTTCTGTTGGGAAATTTATGGTTTTTGTTGCTGACACAGTTGACCACAAAGCGTACCATAATGGCTTCTCTGCAACTTCGAGCATCGACACAGCATTCCCATCTAATATCCATTATGGGGAGGAGAACGTCTAAAAAAATGCTATGAAACCCTAAAAAAGAAAGAACTCATTCAATTTCGATTAGTCCACGCACGAGGCTAGTAGAAATGCTCAACTAGAATTCGAATACATTCTTTTTCCTGCTTATAAGTTAGGCATCTTGATTTTCTGGACATGTCATGGTAAACAAAACATTCTTTAGTGCTTTTCAGGAATGGGTTTTTATGATTAAAATCAGGTTATCGACAAAAGCTAATGCCATCGTTTTATGTTTAAGATGACATTGATTGGGATTATAGAGCTGTTTGCCTTCCGTGAAATTTTTGGTTGGTTGGTTGGTTGATTGGTTGATTGAATTTCTTTTTGGCTCAAGGACAGCATGGGGCATTCTGCGGTAAACGAAGTGAGAACATGCACGCGGTTATAAAATAAAAATAAATTAAAGCTAAAATGGTAAAAACATACTGAAAGTAATGTATTAAATGTACCAAACAAAATGATATATATAAAAAAAAAATATGAGATGGGAAAAGCCAATATTCGATAAATTACAAATGATTTCATGATTAAGAAAGTCACAAAATGTCACGAAGGGTAAAATTATTTTGGTTAAAAAATGATGAACGTTGCTGGTTAAAATTTATACAAGTGGTTAAAATATGTAAAACGTTCAATGGTTCACCACATGTGGCACACATCGGGGCATTTTCTCCCTTTAAAAGACGTTGACGGGAGAAGCGTGTATTGCCGATGCGAAGTCTTGCTAGAGTGACCTCTTATAGCTAGGTCACTCTTATAGCTAGACTGTCACACCTCAATACGAGGTTTAATGAGATGAAGTTTATTAAAAAATTGCTTGTCCCATTCCAACTGCCATTTTTTGTACAGATGGGATAAGACATGAGTGTTAAAATCTCCAAATGGAATGGAAATACACTCAGGTTTTGCAGTTGCTGTTTTCACAGCAATATCTGCCAATTCATTGTCGGCGATACCAATGTGGTCTGGAATCCAATAGAATTTCACAATATCCTGTTCGTTATTTATATCCACAATTGTGAATTCTGTAAATTCCGGTTTGGTGTGAGGTATTCAATGAAGTCAGGCTTTGCAGAACGCTGAGTGAATCTGTACAGATAACAGTTGGAGATACGGCATTATTCAAGATGTATTGTAAAGCTAACCCAATACAGAGTCCTGTTTAGAGCGATACGAGCTGGGCGCTGGGGTGCGCCCCCTGGATCAGCCTTTGTTGATAGTTTTTCCTTAAGTCCCTATATTAGTTTTGCATGGGAACCAAAAAAATATTTTCAAGATTCGCCTCTGAGACAGTATATATATATTACAATGTAAAATACGTATGGAAGCAAAATACATTTACAATACTTTTAGTTATTAATATGTAAAGCGAAATCAAACCTTTTAGCGAGATTTTTGGCACTGCTTATTTTTAACAATCCTATCAATATCAGGTCTTATTTTTGATATTGCAATCCTAAGAATGCTTACAAGGTGGACGTCAGTTATTCTGGTCCTAACTTTTCATTTTATCAACTTCATTTTTGAAAACAGCTGTTTGCGGACGCATTGGCGTACGCAGAGGTGGGGAGATTGATAGTTGTTGTAATTCTGACTGCAACGAAATTTTGTGTATACACATATGGATATATTGAGTTGTAGCTCTGTAACCCCCACAATTGTAAGTCTGTAACCCCACTGTCAACTTTCTATGTTAGCTTATGCGCAGTTGTAAATGCTTCAGAATAGTAACATTTTCAGAGCGTGCAGTCAGATAGTGGGGAAGATGTTCATATCAGCATATTTAGAATAGAATTTGACGGGTCCAAAGTTGATTTTTTTTAATCATTCTGCATTGTAAATCGATAAAACTACACCTAGTGCCCATATACGCTAGAAAATTAAAGTAAAACACGATTGAGGGGAAACTTCGAGTTACTTTAGTTCTATAGTGTTTTAAGATATTTATTACGAAATGTGAAAATGACAACAGAATAAAATATATAGATTTCAGACTCAGAGGGAGCAGGGACGTTATTTTTGGGTGAAACAATTTGTATTTTTTCATGAGCCGGCGGGACACATAAAACATGTCAGTGGGCCGCATGTGGCTGGCGGGCCCTCGGTTGAAGACTCCGCCTTATGACCATTGCACTCCTGGTTTCCGACACTTGGCTGCACAAAAAGCTAGAAAAATTACTTTGTAAGCTATAACAGCATAATAAAAGCGGTTTCATTCATCGAGTTAACGTTTAATTAATTCGTTATAATTTAATAATTATAGTAATAATTTAATTAATAATAATTAATTAATTTTATCTCCTATTTTTAATTTAACTTCATTATATTCTCTTTATCTTTACCCACAGCTTTTATACCAGATTGGAGAACTTTATTTTGTAATGCTAAACCCAGATCAATCTTGTTTTGTTGTGTTAAGTCAAAACGTTTTTAAGGGCCGCTAAAATCTGCTTTGCCCAGGGCCGCTAACACCGTGAGCACAGCCTTGCCCAATGGCATGGATTTCTGCTTTAAAAATTGAGCAGAAGTTTGGCAGTCGTTGACTCTGTATGACATTTCCACAGACAAATGCATCACCGATATTTCCATCGGCTTTTGATCCATCTGTGAAATTGAAGTAGTACACTTCATACATACTAGACAGATCAGCGAATGCCTGCCGATAGGCAATGTCTGGGGTATTGTCTTTTGGATAGATTCAAACAGATGTCTGTGCCAATATCAAACCATGGAGGAATGATGTTTGGCATAGATTCCGCAATCATGGTTTTCGAAATGTCCAATTCACTAGCAGCACTTTCCATTCTCATGCCAAAGGTTGGAGTACATGAGGGACAAGCATTAAAAAATGATATGAAATGAGGTTGATGAAATGAGTGATGGCACTGCAGAATGGTCTTTTAGTGATAGAATATTAAAGTAATAGTTGAGAGACAAACGTTAGCAACGTAAAATTAATGGAGGTTCTACAGCTTCAGAATATAAACTGGTGACTGGGAAAGTCCGAAAGGACCCATTACCCAGTTGTAGACCCTCAGGAAGTATGGAGTCAAGTTGTTTAAGTAATGATTGGCATGCTGTGCCGTAGACCGGAGAGCCATAGTTTAATTTAGAGAGGATCAATGCCTTACATTGTCTCAGCAATCAGCATTGGTCTGCTCCCACAGGATGTGTGAGACAAAACCTTGATGATATTAAGGGATTTAAAACATTTGTCCCGCAGATGTGGGATCGAAATGTTAGAGATCGGTGAAAAATAACAACAAGGAATTTTGTCTCCTGAACTACTCTGATATCATCATTTCCTATTCAAAGCTCCAAGTCTAAACGTAAATCACGTTTGCGACGAAGATGTATGCAAATGGTTTTTTGCAGTGAGAAATTAAACCCGTTATTAGCTATCCATTCCATTATTTTGTTTTGAGCTAACATGTCTCTCAACAAGGTTCATATTGCCTGCTCTACAAGAAATTTGCAGGTTATTAATGCATATAACTTTTTATAGTGGTGGGGAGGTTTTTAACCACACCACTGGGTCTCCAGATGAAAAGAACAGGTCTGAAAACGCAGCCCTGAAGAACACCTTGTTCTTGCGGGACAGTATGTGAAAGGGCAGATCCGATAGGTACTTGGAAAGTTCCGTGATCCAGAATTTTTTTTATGAAATTTGGCATATTGCCCCTCAAACCACATTCGTGGATATCTTCGAGGATACCATATTTCTAAGTTCGATCCTAAGCTTTTTCTCTATCAAAGATTATAGATGCAAGGTGTTACCTTTTAAAAAAAGCCTCTGTTACGGAAGATTCTAAGTTTAAAAGGTTGTCTGTTGTTGATCTCATCCGACGGAAACCACTTCGGCATGATGATAAATGGTTTCCATTTTCTAGGCAATACATTATTCTGTTGCAGACTATCCTTTCTAATAGTTTGCAAAATCAACTGGTTAAAGCAATTGGTCGGAAATTTGAAGGATTCTTTGGAACTTTCCCAATTTCGAAAAAGGTATAATAATGGCTTTGCGCCGTACCTCTGGAAAAAAATTGTTTTGTCCAAATCCTATTGAATAGAATCAGAATATTTTTAAGGGATTTGACAGACAGGCTCCTGATCATTGCATAATGTATTTGATCAGGTCCAGGGGCAGTATTTTGGGACCGATGGAATGCGCATTTCAGTTCAAAGAAGGTAAATGGGATATTATAGGGAGATGATGTATTTTCACGGAAATTGAGAACTTCTTGATGTCTTTTTATGGACTAGAATGAGGGAATGTAGTTGGTACTGCTTAAGATATTAGAACAAGCAGTAGCCAATGAATTGGCTATTCCCTGGACATCAACGATTTTTATCCTATTGCTCTCGAAGATAGAGAGTGGATTTGAAGTGTAATTGCCATTTATTTATTTTTTAATTTTGTTCCAAATATTACCTATGAATTTGTTGCAAATGTTATGCCAAAAATATACCTTTTACAAGAACCCTTTTTTGATTTTTGTCGGATGGATCTCACCTTGGCTCTGGCTTTTCTAAATGTAATTAGGTTTATTTTCGTTAAGTATCAGCGAAATGTACCAAACGCCTTTTTTGTTCTTTATAAGCAATTTTGCAGTCATGATTCTACCGGAATTTTAGTATTTTTAGAAAGTCTGTCGCGGGTTTTGAAACTGAGTAATTTGCTGCCTGTAGAATGTAATATATGCCCATTTTAACTGCATCGTTAATGTTAGGGGTGTTTACCATAGTACTATTGATATCTCTTAGACTACAAAAAGTTCCTAGTTAGCTTTTTCAATTATCCGTTTTGGGTTCTGTGATGGCGTACAGGAATCCTGCCCAGTATATTTCAGGACAGTGCGGAAATAATCACAGCTAAGCGGATCTTGCTTGGCTTCCCATGGCCATACCGGGAAAAGAGATGGTGAACAAATTGAAAGGTCTATTGCTGAGAAACTTTGGTTTGCATAATGTATGTGTGTGGGGGTGTTCTGGTATCCATTATTGTAAGAGCGTGGTTGTAAACAAAGGCTTCTATTTCATGTCTTCTTTGATTGGTGTTTTCACAGCCCCATAAAGTGCTGTGAAATTCCCTAAGAAGAAGGAATGGTGTTGGTTGTTGACTTAACCAAATCAGAGAGGAGGTTGAAATCAATATTTTGATTTTGTGGCATGTATAAAGAACATATTGTGATTGCAGCTGCTATTGAGGGGTGAATGGCCATTGCTTATAGTAGTGTATTCAGATTAATGCTTGTGAAAGAAAATTTGTTATTGACAATAACAGCAACGCCTCCACAAACTCTATTATTTTTTACGTTGTCTTTTCGAATAGCAGTGTAATTTCGTATAGAAGCCATATTGTTATTTTTAAGCAGTCTCCTGAATTGCAAGGTAGGTAGGTTGATAGGTGTTAATAAGGTGTTTAATATCCTCTATGTTGCATCAGAAATCACGACAGTTCCATTGAATAATAGAGCACAGAGCCATTATGGATAGGCGATGGTTTGCCTATCCGCAGTTTTACTCCTCGAATCAGTTTGTTTGCTGATCGGAGAGAATGTGTTTTTGTAGAAATGGAGGATATTATCTCATGCTCCATTTCAGAAAAGGGATTTTCACCGTCTTCTAAAGCGGTGTCTTCCCAGTCATTTTTAATTTTTTGTAATCTTTTTCGGGTCGAATTTGAGAAAATCCTCCCTTCGAAGTTGTATTTTCTTCTTATATTTTTCTTAATTTGCCCTTTTTTCTTTGTGATATTTAGCTTCTATGGATTAGTTATTTTATTTGCTGTGGTTGTTTGTCGTTTTGAATGTGTTACCGTTGTTTGTGTTGCTGCGTCTATTGTTTTTTTAATGGAAAATTGGGTAACAGCTAAAGCATATGATTTGTTTTAAATTGTTTGGTTTAATTAATATTTTTTGCTGCCGGGTATGAGATATTGCTAGTGACTTTTATTGCCATCATTTTTTTTCTCCTCCTGCCATTTCAGACAGGATGGGGAGTGTGCCGGATGCTCCCCTTTGCAATTGACGCAGCTCAAGGTCTTACTTTGACATTCATCGTCACCGTGGCCTACTACTTTACACTGAGAGCAGGTAGCCTCGCCACGGCAAACAACCTTGGAATGGCCGTATCATTGGCATATTAGAAGCATCTGGTGGAGTTTGGTACATAAGGTCGGAGTTTGCATAATAAATAGCCTGATACGTTGGAGGTTAGTAAGTTAGGTTTATTAAATGTTAGGATAATATGCTTTGTTTTACTAATATTTGCTTCTTTGCGTATGGTTATTCTTTTGGCTGCGGTAACAACTTGGTCTGAAAATTCTGTTACTATTTCTTTTTCGTCTACGTCAATTAAATCTATTTCCGAAATTACACCACGACTGCTATTTAAAGTACTGTGTGGAGAGACTGACTTTTTCATTGACTATGTTTTAGCAATCAAGTAGAGAGGATGATTTCTGTTGCTATTGGTTTCATAGGTTTTAAAAAAATTGGTTTTATAAAATTGGTTTTATAGGAAGATCACCTGATTTCATTTTTTTAATGTAATTAACTGTATCACATATTATTTTGGTAGCATTTTTTATTACAAATGGTGATAGTTTTTTAAAATTATGATTTTCGGAAGTGATAAATATAAATTTTGGAAATATTTTATGTTTAATTTCATTATCGCTTTGAATTTTTGTTTTTTATTCATCGGTCCGTCATTCGTTTTTCTTTTCCTTTTTCTTTCTTTTTTTTGTAGCATTCATGCGTGTTTGATTTACTGGAGGAGTGCATAAGGTCACTGGCGGCGTTACCTCCATCGTAGACCAGAAGGCTACTTACAACGGGGTTTCGTCTGCACTCTCCGAGGTGATTGTTCGCGATACTATAACCCAAGTGTCATTCAGCCCTCGGCACGTCTCCCCTTGGCTCGGATTGTCGACGTATAGGACTCGGAGATACTGATCCGTAGAAAATAGCAGTATCTCTGAGTGGCCCACTCACCACGAGCAGGAACCTACATCGGGGGCCGTGAAATTTTTCAGATTTTACTTTATACGTATACTTCAATGCGAATAAAGTCCTTACTATTTCTTTTTAAAGCGTATGTATCATTTACACGGTAATTTGAGATAGAAAGGAAATGAGAGAATAGCACATTTAGCTGCGAGAGCATCTTAAGTAGATAAGCTTTGATTTTTGCTAAATACATTGAATACACTAGTATTTGATAAAGATTGAAAATTTTAGAATTTCATAATGTGTTCAGAAAAATTATGTTTTGAATAAAATAAATACACAAGACAGAGCAGAACATTTCAGAATTTGTATAAGGACAATATTTAAGGTTATCCGGTTTCAAACTCAGTTATATATATACACACACACACACACACACACATATTTACAGGGTGATTATAATTAAAGTTCAACATTCAAAAAGCTGTAGAAAAAAGAACCACTGCTCAAAATTACATGAAATTTGAACTGAATATACTCGAAGGAGGAGGAAATGGTATGGAATTAGAAAAAAAATAGTTCTAAATTTTAGCAATAGATGGCGCTTTAAGCGTCGTAATATGCAAAATAAAAAACGTGTCATGCCCACGGCACATTGCATTTATTGTAAAAATGCGGGGTAGATGACGTTTTCCACATGTAGCGTCCAAGAAGCTCATCATGACTCTCTCAATGAAGGATCGCGCTCTGCTTGTGAAGTTCTTTTACAAGAACGGTGACTGTGCGCCAGTAGCTCTGAAGAAGTTCCGGACAGTAAAGGGCATGAAAAAAAGGTTGTGGTCCGATGTCTGCCGAGGGTCTGGAGAAAATGATTAAGAAATTTGAAGAGACAGGTTCTTTTGAAGTGAAATCCGGCAGAGGGAGGAAACCAATCGCTTCGACGTCAGTAGAAGATGTGCTCACAGCATTCCAGGAAAAGACGAGCAGCGGTGTGCGAACGTGCAGTGCACGGGGAATTTCCCGAACTTTGGACATATCTGTGAACACGGTGCATAAAATTGTACGAAACATCCTGTATTGCTATCCATACAAAATTACCCATGTTCAGGATTTGCTTCCTGCTGACCCGCCAGTAAGACACACTTTTGCTCTAGAATTTCTTGCTCACATGGAATTGGACAATGAATGGCCATGGAACATTTCGTGGATCGACGAAGCCCATTTCCATCTCCAAGGACATGTCAATACTCAGAATTGCAGAATATAGGTAATGGAAAACCTGTTCTAACATGAACCAGCATCTTTTCATTCTGCAAAGGTAACTGTGTGGTGCGGGTTGACACCATTGTTTATCGTAGGGCCATTTTTTTTCGAGGAGATGGGTCGTGCGGGTCCTGTTACCTGTACCGTCAATGGTAAACGCTATGAGAGTCTTTTGCATGACCATGTCATTCCAACACTTCAACAGTGTGCATGTGTGGGTAGCATCATTTTTATGCAAGATGGCGCGGAGGAGCGCCATCTTGCATAAAAATGATCATTTCCGAAAAAATCTATCATTTCCGAAGAGGCATTTTCCAACAGCCTGGACGTCAAGATAACCTGATCTTAATCCTTGTAACTTCTAGATGTGGGGTTACCTAAAAAGTGTTGTGTTCAGTAGTCCGATTGCAGACTTAGCTGAATTGAAGGCACGCATTGCGCAACACATTCACAACGTGACCCCTGAGACAGTCCGATCTGTTCTGAAAGTTCAGAAAGGACAGATGGATTTGTTTGTTAAATTTTTTTATATCAATACAAATAAGGTTTGCACAAAGTATTTTAATCGTGTTTTTTGGGACGAGCTACAGCCGAAGACTTTTTAGAAAGTTTCAATATCGGAATTGATCTCCTTCCACGAAAATATATTCTTCAAGTCTCAATAGAGGGACCCAATGTCAACTTGAGTTTCTCAAAAAAACTGAATGAAGTGATGAGAGAAGACTGTCCTGATGGTAAAATGCTCATGAATATTGGTGTTTGTGGACTCCATGTTGTGAACAGTGCAATCAAAACTGGATTGCAGGTTGTTAAATGGGACCTTAACAATTTTTTGCGAGATGCTTCCTACATTTTCCATGACTCGCCAGTACGTCGTGCAACATTTACTTCTCTGACAGGAAGAAAGCTATTTCCTTTAAAGCACTGTGCCATTAGATGGTTGAAAAATATTCCATCATTAGAGAGAGCTTTGTTTGTTTTTGATGATATGAAGAAATTTATTTAGAATAAGAAATCAATACAAACAGGTCCATTCAAAAATGTGTTGTGTCAAACAAAAGATAAGTTCATGTAATGCAAATTAGCATTTTTTAAAATTTCATCAATGGAGTGTGAAATCTTTTTAAGGAAATATCAAACCTCAAGCCACTTGCACCTTTTTTATTCTCAGATTTGCATATCCTTGTGAGAAATCTCATGGAACTTTTCGTAAAATCTAATAAGCTACATGCTACAGTAAGTAAGCTCAACGTCTTTGATCTGAGAGACACAGATAATTTACGTGAACTCAAATATGTTTATATTGGTTTCCAAGTAAAAAACTTTTGAAAGAAGTAGCCTCATCTGAAGTTGAGCGTCTTAATTTTAAAGAAGATTGCCAAAAAATTTTGGTTGTAATGATGGAAAAGATACTAGAGAGAAGCCCTTTAAAGGATACAGTTGTTCAAGGATTGTCCTCATTAGATTCTGGTGTTATTTATGAGCACTCACAACAGGGTGAGGTTTAGAATGATATTAGAAGTTCTTTATACACACAACAAGATCACAGAGAGTATTGCAGAAAAGGCAAGGTTTCAGTATGCATTATTTTTTGATGAAACTCCTGGTAATGCACAAAAACAATTTCGGGAATTCTTGAAAGAAAAAATAAATCAAATGCGATTAGATGATTTTTACTCTTCTCTCTTAAGTGGAAGCCAAAAATATTCAGAACTGTGGCAATTTATGCAATTATGTCTCATATTTTCTCATGGCACTGCCACTGTAGAAAGTGGGTTCTCAGTGAACAAAGGTCTTCTTGTTGAAAATCTACACGAGGACAGCCTTGTTGCTCAAAGAAAAGTATATAATGCCATTAGATATTTTGGAAGCATACAAAAAGTTTTAATTACATATGAAATGTTATTATACGTTAGAAGTGCTCGAAGACCTTACGAAGATTATCTTGAAAATTCAAGGAAAAATAAAAAAAATGAAGTAAGAAAATATGCTGAAAAAAGAAAACTTAAAGGAGAAATAAAAAAAAAAATAGAAGAACAAAGTGAGATTCTGAAACTGAAATCTCGACAGGAGGAAAGCACGATATCAAGAAAAATTGAAACTTTGGAAAAATAAGTTTAACAGAAAAATGAACTTGACTTTCAGGATAAGCCTCTTCAATCATATTTGTTGTAAAATAATGCCAGTTTAAAATGCTTTAAATGTAATCATTACATTATTGTAACAAACAAACAAAATAAAAAAAAGGAGAGCGTTGGGCAGCTATGGGGATGGTGGAGGCCGTAATAAAAAATATTTATATCAAAATTATGTTTTGTTTAACCTATTAAAGTACACTTATATATTATAGTAACATGCATAATAACTACCTTAATTAGTAAATTAGTATAATACTATAATTACATTTAAAATTCCATTACAGTAACTATAACCTATTTAGCTGTAATGTGTGCATTAGCATTTTCGTTGTGGATTTGGGCATGTGTGTTTAAGGGCTGTGGTGGTCAGCGAATTTTATAAATATTGGTCAGGGTAAGTCAGGAGTAATGATTTCAAAATTTTTATGGCAACTATGTAATATGTAGCTGAAAATTTGTTAAATAACTTGAAGACCGTTTTGGTGGCAAGCGCTATTTTTGTCCAAAGTAAATTCCCTGTGGCTTAGATTGATGTCATCGTGAATATAAAAATAGTATTCTCGGATGGCATTATATACATTACTGGCCATTAAAATTTCTACACTAGGAAGGAATACAAATAACAGAATGATATTTATTTGACATATATATTATAGTGGAAAGAGCAAGTGATTAAATTTACAGGAAATTAGGATGGTTAGATCCTGAGAAATCAGTACCCAGAGCAACCACCTTTGGCAGAAATAACAGCATTTATCCGCATGGGCATGGAGTCAAACAGAGATTGTATGGCATGTATGGGTACAGCAGCCCATGCAGCTTCAACACTATGCTACAGTTCATCGACAGTAGTGAATGGTGAGTGGTGGTGTGCCAGTCACTCGGCAACCATTGACCACACGTTTTCAATTGGTGAGAGATCAGGAGAACGAGCTTGCCAGAATCGAAACATTTTCTGTATCAAGGAAGGTCAGGACATTACGGGCAACATGCGGTCGTGTATTGTCTTGCTGAAACATATCGTTCAGGAGGCCTTGAAGGCAGGACAAAGCCACAGGCCTTAACACATCAGAAATGTAACGGCTGCTGCTCAAAATACCGGGAATGCGAACAAGAGGTGATCGAGACATATATCCAATGGCACCCCATGCCATCACTTCAAGTGATGGGCCAGTATGAAGATGTCGAATGCAAGCTGGCAATGTGCGTTCTTCACGATGCCGCCAAATACGGATGCAGCCATCATGATGTATACAGAACCGGGATTCGTCTGAAAAGATGACCTGACGCCATTCCTGCGTCCAGGTTCGTCGTTGATCACACCATTGGAGGCATTCCTGTCTGTGACGCAGCATCAAGGGTAGCCGAAGCCATGGTCACCGTGCTGACAGTCCATGCTGCTGCAAATGTCGTCGAACAGTTCAAGCAGAAATTTGTTATCTTGCAAACGATTTCATTTCTGAACTCGAGGTTCATGAGGTCTGTACGATCAATTGTGGCCATGCTGATAAGATGTCTATCTTCTCGGCTGTTAGTGATCGGGGCCACTGAGATCCTGCACGACGTTCCGCATGACTGTCCTGAACCCATCGATTCCATACTCTGCGGACAGTCATGGGATCTCGACCAATATGAGCAGCAATACTGCGGTACGATAAACCGCAATCCCGGTAGGCTACAATCTTTCTTCAATCAAAGTCAGACACTTACTGGTAGGCATTTCTCCTCCTTACACGAAGCATTACAAACCTTCTTGGCCAAAAACAAACGTTCAAATGCAATTCGAGTATGAGAAAACTGCTGTCAAATCTCTGCTTTTATAAAAATGTAGGTGTCTTAACCTCCGCCTACTTTACATGAATGCGCTGAAAATCTAATCGTTTGCACATTACAGCATGTTCTGTCATGCAAATTTCACATGTGTGGCGCTCCTATGGCGTATCAAGTTTAATGGCCGCCAGTATTATTATTAATAATTATTACTTGAATATGCAAAATAATTTAACGGTATTGTATCTGAGCAAAATGCAAATTAATTCGTTTATATAGAAGTTAAAATAATATCATATATATATATATATATAAACACGTCCATATTTTGAAGACTATTCGATTGTATTGATCGACGATTAAATTTAGATTGCAGAATATTTAATATACACATACGAAAGATACGAATTTTCTAAGGAGAAATTTATGACGATCTGAATGCATGTGGATTTCCTCAGAGGGTTAAATTTGTAAGATAAATAGACGCGATTAAAATGCTTTGAATTAATTTTAATCGAAAATGTTCATGTGCATTCCAGTACTAAATGTTAATAACAACATTTGAACAGAGAGTTGTCGAATAGTCAATTGGTGGAATGTCACAATTTCTCAGCGATATTATGTCCCCTCAGGATACAAAATATCCGAGGTCACGGTTAATTATTTTAGACACCCTCAATTCGCTTCCTTCGCTTTCGCTTTCACGGTTGGATTCATCCAAAAAGGGCGAGAGCGTTTATATTAAATATCAAACCATGGAGGAAGTCCGAGTTCGTATCTGTGGAGGTTTTTTGGTTCATCGAAAATTTTACTTCTTTGAAATGCATGTGAGTCTCCCAAATAAATATTTATTTACATCTTCCAGAAATATACGATTTATCTATTAAATCGGTTATTAGTTTCTAGGTAATTATCAAATTATACAGTTTACGGCAAAATATGGAAATACCATAATGCACTTTCATGATTAAATTGTACTAATGATGTTTTAAGTAGGACCAAATTTAAATTTTAAAATTAGAAATGAAAATTACGATATGGTCAATAATAAAATATATATAAAGGGTCTAATAAGAAATTATATAAGTGTATTATGTGATTGACTTTATGCTCCTGTCTTGCATTAAATTCATTGAATTACCAAATCTATGGACAGTATTCACTTCTCATCCCATAATTTTCTTCTTGTTATAGGAGAAGTATATTACCTTTTCTTTATCAGCGTTGCCGTAAAGACATTACATAGAGCATATTTACTACGATAAATAAAGCTCTTTCCGTGTTTGCAAGACCTTATACACTTCATAATAGATTTAGCTGACATGGCCACTATATCGCCTAATCAGCGTTGTACTTGCTTTTATATCAATTGTGCCTCGTTCTGCAGTTTCCAGAAGCTTCTGATGACCGAGACGAGTTAAGTCGGAATGCTCAAGCGAATCAAGCTTCTCATAAAATTAGCCAACCGATTCCAAGCTATTGTGCATTGAACATGGAGTCTAGATTCCCCGCACGAAATGCCTCTAACTATCTGATAGATGGATCCAATCTGATATATTGGAACCGAGTCATCTTGTTAGATTGAAAGAGGCTAAACCAAATCTTCGTTGATAGCAATTGATGCTTGCACTATTTTGTTTGGGGGAAATTCCTTGGGAACTAAAAATAACACTTCGCCTTCTCGACGTACATCTAATTAGCACATTGTCTCCTCTTTGCCAATTCCCTAATTTTCTTGAAAGCTTTCTTTTGCCTTAAGAATTCCATGACATCTACGACTTTCTTCTTTCGTCTCGTGGTTGTTTCTTATTTTCGTAGTACTTTCATTCGCTAATGGCTACACTGAAGAGTCACTTTTTGGTTTGGGGGAATAACAGCAAGAGAAAAATTCCTGATTTAAGGAAATCACGAACGGTATGTAAAGCGGCGTTTCCGACTTCCAGCGAAAGACAGGATAAGATCCCATTTTTTAAATTACTTTGAAGTAAGTGCAGGTAAAATGTAAATAATCAATCTTAAAAGCAGCGTTTTAAAAGTTCTATCAATGCAGACAAAAATTCATGTATATTCATTTTGGAAAGATAAACCTTACTTTTTGCTGGAAGATAAAACGCATAAATTAGTCGTCAAACCCACTCAGCATATTTCCGAAACAGTAAAATTTTTTCAACAAAATTCTTTACGGATCTTTAAATTCTTTGGGCTCGAATGCAGAAAATATTCAAGCCATAACTTTGCCTTGCATTTTGTGGCAAAGCATACCTATTAAAATACGTACCTCTGTTCTTTTCTGCTCACATCAAAAAGGGAAAACCGAAAGCCCAAAATGGACCATAGCTTTCAATATTGCCTTCAAATAATATATGTATATATATTGCCATTTTACTTTATGTAAGTAAATGTTGTATTCCGTTGGTGTGGAATAAACTGTTAAAGGTAAATATCGCAGAAATGTATTTCGTTCAATAGTACTTTTCTTCGTGAATTTATATTTTATCGAGATGTCTGAAGATATATATTTGCGTGGACATTGAAATGAGCAATGTATATAATAAAAAAATTGCTAAGAAACATTTCGCTGGTAATGGCTTAGCAATTGTTATTTTGACATTGGCATAAGAATAAAAATACGACATTTCCGAAGACAACTGCTCCCTTTGTCAAGTGAAGGCAGAATGAAGAGTTCGTGAAAGTCCTAAGTTTATATACCCGCATGTTGGGAATCCCCGCCTGATGTCGTTTGGTGCTTGTTGGTCCCACTGAGAAAACACCCACATTGGATGAAGTCAGATTGTCATCCCAAATCGAAGTTTGACGAAAATCCTGTAATGATCTGGTAGACGTTTTGAGATATTCAAGCCACGATTCTTTAAGCTATAGGTGTCCTACTATTGAATAAGCGAATGGTATTTAAATCATGAAAATGTAATGAAAGATATTTAAATCATGAAAATGTAGTGAAAGACATTTAAATCATGAAAATATGATAAACTATAATTTAATCATGGAAGTAAGATGAATGATATTTAAATCATTAAAACGTGACGAATGATATTTAAATCATGAAAATAAATTAATGTATATCTTTAGACTGGAAAATCATTCTTTATCACACAAATGCATTCCTTTCGAGCTAAGCCTCGTAGTAGCTTATTTTGTGAAGCTATAAATTTATTTTAATTATTTTAAAGGAAGCCATTTGCGAAAGCATTATTTTATTCAAAGTAAAAGTGATATGTGCTTTGGGTAAAGTATAAGTAAGTGATAAGAAAATAAAGAATGCTTGAAAAATTAATTTCTCTTCCTAAAGTTAAAGATGCTTAAATATAAATAAATATATTTATATATATATATATATATAGAGAGAGAGAGACTCTGAACTCCTGTATCGATAAATGTAACTTGTGGAGGGGTGGCTACTGAAGCAAAGTCTTCCCTACAAAAACAGAAGTAACAAATTAATGCTATGTGCGCAGTATTGAGCCTGGAGCTATACTCCCCCTCTTTCGAGTTACGCCAATACCTGTAACTAGTTGTTAAAAATATTAATTACTTGAAAACCATAATCGTGACATAATTTGTGAAAACAGCTAAAAAAAGTGTATTGCGATTTTAACTGTGCGATGATGAGGGCGATTCCATGAGATTCAGATGAAAATCTCTCTATAGATTGCCTACAATTACTTTAAGGACAGAAATAATGAAGAATTTAATACAGCTTTATCGGCGTATTATGTTTTTTTTTATTGAAGGCAAAAGGTAATAGAAATAAAAAGTTTTCTCCCGCCTCTTCAGAGGGCTTGTTACCCACGCAAAGAATAACATACAGCGCTCTTTCCTGAAGTCTTTCAGCATGGTTGGTTAAAGGTGAAAAAAAATAATATTTTTTTACTCAATTGCAATTAAAGTTTAATATTTTATAATATAGATTACATTTGTTTGTAAGATGCCTCGTGGATAGTCAAAGCCAATTCTTGTATACATTTTACCATAAGAAAATGATAACAAACTACCGATTTCATTTAATAATTTAACTGCCAAAATAAAACGCCCATAGGTGAAACGATATTTAAACCAGTCGCAAGAGTCATGTTGCATTATTAGTAATGCTGTAAATATTGCAATTAGGGAAAATCTCATTAATTACCAAATATCCAACGAAATATGTCAACTTTTAAAAGCATACAAAAGTTGGTACGGATTTCTTATTTTAGTTATTCAGAAGAGCATGTTTTATAACAGGAAAAACGCTTTATAATTTTATTTTTTACCCTATTTCCAGTTCTGCGTAAAGAACTCAACTTTCGCGACGATACTGTTGCTTGCTAAATTTACATAACCGCAAATGGCATAAATTTCCAGAAACTCAGAATTTAAGCCGTAGTCGTTTAAACACACTAATGTGAAGAGATGGATTTGGGATTTCAGTTTAGAGGTAGTTTATGACAAGAAATTGTACACCAAGAGTCAATAGGATAACACGGATAGGATAACACATAATTTGTTGAAAAATTAATGCTTTTAGGAATTTTCTCTTTTATAATTTATATTCGTATATTTTAAGAAACCATCAGTGTCACTGTTTTCCTTAAAATCGTTTTTAAATTATTTTTATTAACGTTTTTACTTTTTATCCTTTTACTTTTTTTTATCTTTTTTTCATTTACTATTTTTGTTCTTTGATGTTTTTAAATTCTTATTAATAGAGGAATTGCGCGTGCATGTAAATATTTAAATCATCTAAATTAATTGCAGCCTTCGTAACTGTTCATATTGTAGTACTTCGGGGTTTCATGCTTTGTCAGTGGAATTGTTTATTAGCAGGAAATATAGTTTTACAAGAGAAATACATCAAAGCATGCAGCTTGACATTATGCTAAATAGCACACATTGTGTTGCAACACATTTTGTGAAATAGTAAAGTAATCTTTATAATTATATTTCCTTATTGGTAAGGGATTAAAATATTAATGATGTGCTATATGTTTAATCCAATATTATTTGCGTCATTCGGATTGATCTTCCTCTATTTACCATTCGGCCACAGATTTCGATAAGTTGATTTCAAAAGTTTTTTTAATTTTGTTTAAGAAATTAAATTTTCTTTTTCATTTTTCAAACTTTTAATGGAAACTCCCAACATGTTTTGTAAACTATCTTTTCTCCACAAACCCTAGTTGTGCACGTGAACTTTTAAACCATTTAGCATTCAACCCAAAGCCAACCTTTGTTTGGCTTTCTTCTTCCTTTTCAAGTCCCTATCTGTACTGAGCAGCGTTGTTTCAGTAGCTGTTGGCATTTTCCTTTGTTTGCTTACAGTGGTTTCGCCATTTTTCTTGATGAAAGGACATCCTAGAACGGTTTGCAAACAAAGAAACGCCGCATGTTTAAGAATCCGTTACTTCGTCTGCTTAAGGTGTGTTGAGTATATCAATTAATGTCTTTAAACTAAGACTGATTAAATTTCCCTTATTCTCGAGAATTTCCAAATCCTTAAGTCATTAAACACGTAGTTTGCATCAACGGAACTGCTCTAGAAGGAAATTAAAGAGTTCACCTTTATTAAATTTCAATCTACTATCTTCGAGGAAATTTAGAAACGTATTCAATTTAAAATATTGCATCCCGATGTAGGTCGCAATGTCTCAAGGAGAAGTAGTGTTTTTGATATTAAAAATTTATTAATGCTGTCACGTTTGACGATAGTGTTTATTACACACACGTATAGGGAATTGGTTTTATATGAGGAGAAAATACTTCCCTTTGCCGGGCGGTGGTCTCTGAATGGTATACTGAATGAATGGTTGTATGTAAAGATCACCCACGGCATTTTATAGACGGCATATTATGTTTGTTTGAGTTTTACGGCGCAAGCATACAAAAGGTCACGCTGTACCGGAACCTATAGTTTTCCGCGGAATCCGATCCTTTTTAGGCCTAGGGAACCAACTCTGGGCTGCGGTGAGCAGTTAGTCGGCAAATGTTCGTTTTTTTTCGGCACTGTTAGGAGTCGAACCCGGACAACCGCACGCTCGGCGAACGTGTAATCACTGCACCATCGCAGGGCCACTCCATATATCAGAAGTTTATATTATTAGTTGTTGATGAATGCAGCTAGATTGAAGAGATGATGCACGCTGGTAATAAACATAAGAAACAGATATTTATTGACGATTGATGGTATGCAGCACTACAAAAATTGTACGGAAGATGACGCCACGTAGATGCATTAGGCGCTAAGCAGACTGCGGCTTAAAACCGAGCGTTCGTTGTTGCATTAAGGTCTACATTTGATGGTTATCTGCGACCATGTGTAGCGATTGAAAGTTAGAGCTCGAGGGTGTGTTTTCGATCAGCCGTCTTGGATTGTCATTGGTCTGACAGCAATGACGAAACTCTTAAAAGACCATCCTATTGATCAGCGGTTTCCAAAGCGAGGTGAACAGCGAAATAATGAATGCTCTAATGAAACTGTCCAAGCTCGGAGTGTATGCAGCTATGCTCACAGAAGGAATGACTTTTTCCGTTAATTCTCAATGGGAAGGTTTCATGCGAAACCATCGGCGATGTCTCTCATTCCTTGAAAAACGAGATTCACCTCATTTTAGTGGCTTACTGGCCGAAAGAAACGAGGGTAACAAAATCATTACAGAAAAGTATTGCTGCAACTTATTCACGTAGAGCCTCCTTACACTTTTTCACGTCGAACGTTGTATTCCAGTACATTTTTATGGACAACGTAATTTATGCATAACATAGATAACTGTTCTTTCGTCGAAGTACTTCTTAGTAGAGTATACGTCGGGACGTGGTTAAGTATAAATATACTATAGTTGCCCTATATATATATATATATATATACAGGGTGAGTTCAATCCATCGCACTAGAGAAATACTTCACCAATAGGCGCTAACGAGTAAATGCTGGGTTGTTTATTTTTCCGAGATAACCTTTTCATTGGTTCTATACTATCAGCGAAAGGGTAAGCCCAATTTGGCGACTTTGCATGCTGTCTTCACCGTGTTACGAACAACGAAAATAAAATTTACAATATTCTTACGCTCGGTGATAAACAGTTTGTTAGAATTGGCGGCCCATCGCTATTTCTTAAATCTCTCCTTAATTAATAAATATAAAAAACCTCAGTTTTTAAATATTATGCACTAGAGAATATTTAGACATCGTCCCATTTGCCTATCCTAACGGTGGGGGGGGGGGTTGCGGGGGTTTGACCCCCATCGCCTAAGTGTTAGCGTGCATTTTTTTAACATGGTTAATTTTCTGGATTGAGGGTTGAAATAAACCTCACCCCCTTCCACTTTCTGGGAATGCTTATGCACCGTCCTGTAAATTTTTAATTCAGTGACCTTTTACCCTAATACAGCGTTAATAATTGTTATTATCTGATTGATGACATTACAACTAATCAATGGTTCCGAAGCTCATCAATTAATTTTATTTTTTTTGTGGGTAGAGGGTAGGCAAGCTCCGCTCCAATCAGCGTCTTTCATAAAATTATTACAAAGTTGTAAAGTAAGTTCGTGCGCACTTTTTGTACAACCTATCAGTAGTAGTATTTTTATCTTTTTGTGTTTAAAAACTGCTTAGTTGGCGGAGGGTGGCTTCACCTAATGTCCGACCTTGAACGTTTGGTAGTCGTAACATAAAAATTATTTATGTCGTACGAAAATACGTAGCCTATTCATTATTTGTTGTCGGCCCGGATTTCACCCCCTTGTTGCCTTCCCCTCCTCCTATACTTCGGTCTTTATAAGAAGGCTAAATTTGAATATAATATTCAACTTTTGTTGCTTTTCTCAAGTTATTACAGGATTTAGGAAGTGGGGAGAAGCGTGTAAGCACCGGCTCCCCTTGGAGAGATAGAGAGGATTGCCTCATTGGAGCTTACATGCCGAATCTAACGAATTTAATTGAGCTTAATGTAGACACATTAAAATCCTTAATGTATGAAAATTAGCAGCTATATTCCCATGGAAATCGAGAAATTAAATATTAAAAGGTAGTTAAAATAGCGCCAATTGCAACCCTTTTGGCAACACGCGGCGGGATAACAAGCTGGTCGAAAAATGTGAAAAAGCGAACGCGGGATGTATTCTAAAAGTTTAGAATACGTTCAGTAATACAGAGCTGGCGTTAACTTGTTAAATTTAAACGTATTAGATTTTGAAGTAGCTGTAAAGTTATTTTTTTCTCTATTCGTTAAATTGAAGTTCTATATTCTTTTTATTTTATTTCTGAAAGTTATAGCAGAAAACAAATTACTTTAATTTTTATAATCACATTGCAAGTTGCAATTCAGTTTGTGCATAAGAGAAGCATTCATTTTTATTTTGAATCCCGCGAAATAATTTCAGCCAAACTGGTTTGTTTTGTTTAGAAAATTTCATTTGAGAGTTTAGCGAGCTTTCTTGGCGAATGCTGCAGATTACACCTTTATTACAATTAGCCCTGTCTAATTTATTATTGAGTATTCAGTTTCTATCCAAAATATGAAATCATTCAGTTCCAGTCTATTCCGTGTTGAATAGTCATAAAACCAATAATTAAACTTATTTTCTTGGAACGAAATACTGCCGTAATAAATCTTATACTATTTTAACTCAACAAGTCGAATGTCTCGAAAAATTTAATAAGGAGCGTTCAAATATTATGTAAGCACCTTTGGGGGGTTGCTGTTGTGCTTATTTTCCTATGTTAGTTTATTTCCAATGTTAATTTTGCTAATTTTTGCTTACCTGGGGGGGGGAATAAAATGGCCAAAAAGTCAATGGTTTGATTCTTAAATAGCTTGCCAAAAATTCGCCATTCGCGCCAAAAATTGGCGACGGACAAATTTAGGAAACTAAATTCAAGGGGCGAGCCAAACTTTCAAACACAATTTTCATTGGCTCGAAATTGTTAACTCCCACATTCCAGAGATGCGTGGCGATTATAGGTGTAACTTTATTTTTTTATCCAATCATGCTTTGTTATTTGTTTATAGCCATAACTCCGTGGTTATTTATTTCCGACCCCCCATGTAAAGGGTCGCTATGGTCCATTTTGTACAAAGATCATGGCTATATACTTTTGAACCGGCGTTTTCGGAACACCCTGTGCTCCAGTTGCCCCTCCGTCCTGGCTACAGGACTGTTTCTTGGATATACATGAAGATGAGTTAATGTCTCTTGAAACAATATTATAATACTCTTCTAATATTGTGATAAACTTCGCAGTTAGTGATTGAATTGCTATTGAAATTCTAGGCAAGAGTAATCTAGTCAGATACGGTTAATGAAGCAAACAAAGTTGCCAATAAAATTATGTCTCTGATAATAATGTTTAGCTAAGCGTTTTCTCCAATTAGCCACCTGTTATAATGGGAACCATTGCAATACGTTGTTTATGTGATATAAAACTTAGAGTATATGTAACCTTAAGATTTGATATTTCTCCATAAATATTTCTTGTGGCGAAAATAAAGCCAATTTTTTCTTCCATTTGTTATAGTCATCGCAAACCTTCATTCCTGTTATTTATCAAAGTAAAAGGAAGGGCAATAATTTGTAAATGGCTTCCTCCAAATAAAAAAAAAGGGTGGGCAAATTTTGTCATAATATGCTAATATTCAATTGCAATTAATACAGAAAGTATTAATTCGTTGTCATTTTCACTCTCATTATGTTATGTTCGAGTGTTTCAAGGAATACCGCTATGTGGTTTCCTTTTGAGGGTTAAAAGTTACTTTAACTATATATGATATTACTACAACACCATATTGAATTACCATCATTTGTCTACTGCTGAATAAAGATACCCTTTAGATTTTATTGCCTATATCTCTATGTAATGGTCTTAATTCTATTAAAACCTCTTTTTATTCATGCATCCAGTGGCAGAATTCCAAGTAGGCACACAAAGCACGTGCTTATGGGCAGAAGCAAAAAACTAAAAAATAAAACTTTCCAAACTCGAAAATGTTGGAAAAGATGTTCTGTAGTAAAATATATAAATGCAGAAGAAATATAAGTTAAATATTTGTATCGACACAAATTTTTCGTGACTGGGATATGTAACGTAAATTTGTCCAATATTAAGTTTCAAACTTCTATTTACGTGGTGTATATAATAATTCTATTTTCAAATTTTGCGGCAGTTGAAATCAGAGCCTAGAGCAGTGGTTTCCAACTGGTAGTCCGTGGACCACAGTCACCTTCCTAAATATTATTAATATTGATTTTAAGATATGAAAGAAATTAATCATACGTTCATCAACCTTAAAAATAAAATTAAATTTAAACCAATTATGATTTTTTATTGATTTGATGATTTTATTATTTGATAGTTAATAGGGCTTTGAAAGGACATGCATTTAAAATTTTTGTTATTTTCAGTAATTTGAAATTATGAATAGCACTATTAATCCCTTCAATGTTCTTCACTATTTTGAACACATTGTAAACTCCGCGTATTCAATTTTTGAAAGTAATGCAAATGAAATTGTTCAAGAAGAAAAATGTTTAGCTTTCGCGCTTTTAAAAAAAGTTGCAATTTTAATTTCCTCTCTCAATTTTATTGAGGATGAGGAAATAGTTCAAACAAATGTGGTATTGAGGACCCTACGCATGTTCGGTGATTAATGTAAGTGAAAACCAAAGACTTGGATTGCAAGTCAGAATAATGTTTAGTACGAACACGAACTACAACTAACGTTCGCAGTGGGCAAATGTATCTCTGAATAAAATAAAATAAAATAAAAAATTCACAAGACGTATAAAAACCAACCTCAACTTCATGCGATATGCATCATTTCAAATAACCGAGCTCTGGATTATTATGTGTAGATAATAAATAATAAATACATAATAAGTAAAATATCCCATTTTCGAACTATTAAAGCTTAATAGTTTCAATGTGGGGTTTTGCTGAAAAACCACCAAACAGGGGTTGATTATTTTTCCGTTTTGTCGAAAGATTTGAAGGTTAATATTTCAAAATTTTTAGTTTTACTGGAAAATTGCTGAAACACGTATCAAGTAATTTTCGATAACCTGTTTTAAAATCCGCAGATCATTAAAATCCATCCAAGGGATCATGAGATATCAAGGTCTGTAATATGGCTGTTTCCGGATTTTGGTGAACCATATCTCCGAAATATAGGGACATCCTGAAAAAGCCGGACATACGTCTAATAACTTTCTGAGACGCGCCTACTTTGGTTCCAATCCCCATCGGGCACGTTGGAGGCTTCCCTCGCCAGTCAGAAACGAAGTATATTACGTGTGTTTCGAAGTACATGTTTTATTCATGACAATGTATGTTTGATGGCATATTTAATGAAAGAAAACTAAATACGTTAAAAAATTTATACATCCTTTTCAACATGCTGCTGTTGATCAAGCTAATTGTATTTTTGCAATTATGTACACATACCAATATTTGCGAACATAGATTTTTGTAAATGAAAATTAATACTTTAGCAAGGGAACAGTTTTAAGTGTCGCTCGCATCATAAATCGAAATCTATAGCAATGCAAATGTCTTTATGAGTAGTAATGAGAAACGAAAAATATTTGTGCAGAAATCAATTTCTGAATTTTCATGAATTTTTAAAATTATCACTGAAATACAGCTTTTCTAAGAACATGTACGCTATGCTGTGAAGTCTAACATACAGTAAAGGAAATCGATCACGCTTCTTTTGGCGCGTTTTTCCAAAGCCGGTACACGTAGTCACGTTCAATATAAATTAAAAATTTATGAGAAAAAATTTATGAGAAAAAATTTAATTAAGTAAGAATTTAATTAAGATTGATTTCAGTGTGCTGGCATCTGTAAATTTATTTCACATTTAAAAAAACTTAAAATATCTCCAGGTATCAAATAATAAGGTGAATGAACACCTTTGGCGGTTTAACCCTTAAATAAATAATTACAGATAATTAAACTAATAATATTGGAAGCGCACGTAAACTAAAATAAGATAGCCAATAGTTTAGTTAAAACCAAACTGATCAATTTTATTGTCATTATTAAATATGCATGAGTATCCTTCTCATGAAAATCAAAAATTCATTAAAATGTGAATGAGTGTCCTGTTCATAAAAATACAAATATAACAAAGTATGGAGAAAGATTCTACTATTGAAAATGATAATTTATATAAAAAGGTTGAAAATATAAATTTGTATCGCAACGTGCGCCCATTAGAAATGAACAATCTGTAATATACTTAAAGTTGCATTCTGTCCCATGAACTTGAAATGATACACATGGAATATTATTAAATTGTTGGAAAAGGAATCATCATTGTAGTTGCAAGCTGAACAACCATATCGCTGCATAGATTTCTACTTTTTCGACTGAAATTGATTATAAACTAGGGAAAGCAATTTTAGTATTTTATTGCTTTTGGTTAGATCATCGATTGATATTTCGTGTACGGTTATTGTATTTTATGATATATAATTGTAGTTTATGATTTCTTAACAAAAATTTTATATTGTCAAAAAAAAAAAATCGTCTAAAGACCGCATGATAACTGTTAAACCTTCAGAAATCTGAACTTTCCTTCGCATAATTTTTTATTTGATATTGCATTAGAAAATATACTGCATTTTTTCATAGCTAAAGTTAAAACTGAATATAAAATATGGATGGTGTTTTCCATTACGTTATCAAGGAGTCACACAGATCGCACATTCACTTAAGAAGCAATTATAAATGTGAGGAATCACTGGCGTGCT
>QLNU02015360.1:246868164-246894508 GCA_006491805.2 Dysdera silvatica
TCCAATGGGGTAAGGTCCGGTGACCGTACAGCCAGCTCACACTACCACCCTAGCCAATGACCTGTTGGCGGAAGGTTTGGGATAATAATAATTGTACTTCTGTTGGATGGTGAGGAGGAGGAGCGCCGTCATGTTGGAACCACATGGTTCTCCGCTCACTCAATGGAACATCATGCAAAATATCCGATAGTACGCCATGTAGCAGCTGCAAATATCGACGTCCCGTTAATGTGCCCTCGTAGTACATAGGTCCAATGAGTCTGTTGTTCAAAATACCGCACCACACATTAACAGACCACCACCACACCTGATGTCGGACTGGTCGTCTCCATAAAGGATTTTCGAGAGCCCAATAATGTCCGTTGTATCTATTTAACACCCCGTTGCGGGTGAATTTTGACTCTTCCGTCCAAAGGACATTCGCTAAAAAATTCGGCTGCATATCTAAGGTGTTCGTAACGAAGTTTCACCAATTAAAACGTCGCTCAGCATCCCCTGGAACTAGTGACTGCAGCAGTATTCCATAGTAGGGGTGAGCTCCCACTTGCTGCAAGATTTGCCGCACACGACGGCCTGTTAGGCCACACATCATACCAACTTCTCTTGAACTGCACCGTGGGTGGGCCAGAACATAAGCTAAAACGTCCTCTGGTTGCACACTCTGACTTACACATGCGTGGCGACCTGAACGGGGACGAGGTGTAACGCTACCCGTCTCTTTCAGGCGTCGAACCACATTAGTGATGGTCATTGCAGTCGGATGGAGTCCCGAAGGAAAACGGACGGCATATTGTTGTGCACTTTCTCTTGCATTACGACCACATTCCCCATATAACAGCGCCATCTCGCAATACTCGTTGTTGGAATAATTCACAATGTACTATGTAACTACAGACGTTTAATGCACGGTTTCACTTCTCACACTGTCTTACACTCCTTGCCTGGCCACTATTTTATGCTTACCGATAACGTATGACGTAGAATACACATTTGCATATCATCCGCTTTGTGACACCATTGTGTGTGCAATGAAAGTATCACGCCTACCCAAAGCTTAACCTCTATGCATAGATGTACGAAGGGAAACATGTTACGCAGGGGCGTCCTGTATCCCTTAAACTTCACAAATCACAATTTTTGCCCTATTAAGGTGGTAAAAAAATCGTTTCGTACTAACTAGCTGGTGCTTAACAACTTTGTAATTGACTTTTTGCCCTTATCTTGAATAGTTTTCGAGATAGCAGCTCTAAGTTCTCAATTATTCCGCTAGGGGCGCTGCACGCAGTCTCATCTTGTAGTGCATAGTCACTTTACTATACCTATACATCACGTTCATACATATAGCTCTCTCTGTTCGACAGTTATCTGCGTGTATAAGGACTTTACTAACCACCCATATATTATTACATTACATTATTATATGGCCTGCAAAAGGGTTGCTGGTATCTAACTGGAAGGAGACCCACACGCTGAACGTATGTGACGATGTGTGGAACCGGCCAGGCCAGTAACCTAGTGTCCTACCCCGCCTTCAAGTGGTGCAGGCTGAGCTTTCTATTTATGTGGCAAATTAATATTTGCTACACGGATAGAAAGGCGGAAGGGGAGGGCTAATTCACCAACCCGTCTAGCCAGCGTGGTGAAATTATGGCTAATTCCTCCATTATGTTGACACACCAGAAACCATGGCCCCTAGTCTCCAGGTGCTGGAGTGCTCCTGATCAAGGCAGCGGTCAGTGTGGCATGAAAGCAGGGGGTGCTAAGAATCACTGGAATGGCCCAGGCTGCCGTTTGTTATTGACCTTGGCTACGTTTAATGGACGATCCCTTGCTTCTGAAGCAAAACTTCAGGAATTGGAAGAAGAACTTGACAAGATCAAATGGGACATTGTAGGACTCAGTGAAGTTAGAAGAAAAGGTGAAGAGTTGGTGGAACTTAAAAGTGGACATTTGTTTTATTATAGAGGAACGGAAACTGGAAGAACAAGTGGTGTTGGCTTCTTAATCAACAAAAGAATTAAAGACTACCTTCTTGAAGTCGAAAGCACGTCAGATCGAGCAGCGAGGCTCGTTGTTCAACTAACCCAGCGATACCAACTTCAGATAGTACAGGTATATGCACCAACATCAAGCCATACCGACGAAGAGGTTGAAGAATTTTATGAAGAAATCAAAGAGTTACACACCAAAGGGAAACAACATATCAAGCTCATCATGGGGGATTTCAATGCAAGAATTGGACAACAGGAACAAGGAGAGACATCGGTTGGTAAATACGGATATGGGGAAAGGAATGAACGTGGCGATCAACTCATCGAATTTGCAGAAGCTGAAAATCTTAGCATCATGAATTCATTTTTTAAGAAGAAACCGCAAAGAAAATGGACATGGAAACACCCAAATGGGGGAACTAGTGAAATTGACTATATCCTGGCAAACAAGAAATCAATTATTGAAGATTGCAGTGTACTGAACAGATTTAATACTGGAAGTGATCATCGAATGGTGAGATGTAAAGTGCACTTAAATACTAAATTAGAACGACAGAAGCTCATTAGGAAACAAGTAAGTAAGAGGGTGGATTTAAAGAAATTAAAAGAAAATACCGAGGCATTCAAGTTGGAATTAAAAAATCGCTTTTCTGCACTGGAAGGACTTATTGAAGAAGTTGACATCTCAGAAGCAAATGAAAACATTGTTAAGACAATAGTTGAAACTGCTGGGGAAATTGGTGGTGTAACCTGTAAAAAGCACAATAGCAAATTATCTGAGAAGACGAAACAGCTCATGAAAAGGCGAAGAGATATGAAGGTGGACAATCAAAATACCAGTTCCAGGATTGAGTACATAGAACTTTGTAAAACTTTGCGCAAAAGCATGAAAGAAGACATAAGAAAATTCAACTGTGAGCTAGTAAGGAAAGCCATTGAAAATAACAAGAGCCTTAGGGTTGTTAAAGGAAGTTTATCTGTTGGGAAGAAACACATCATTGCATTAAAAGGAGAGGATGGCACCGTAACAAGAAATAGGGAAGAAATACTTAGAAGAGTTGAAGAATTCTACAAAAATCTATACGAAAGTAACAGTGGATTAAACGAAGACTCTGAGATAGTCGAAGGAACAGCTCCTAAAATCTTAAAAGAAGAAGTTTCATTTGCAATAAAAAGTATGAAGAAAGGAAGAGCCCCTGGTGATGATGGTATTACATTAGATATCCTAAAAGAAGCTGGAGAATATGTAGAAGACATACTTGCAAAATTCTTTACCAAATGTCTTAACAGCGGTAACATACCAAACCAATGGGATTCTGCAACAGTAATTCTTTTGCATAAAAAAGGTGATAAAGAGGATTTGAAAAATTACCGACCAATTAGCTTGTTACCTGCTATTTATAAAATCTTCACAAAAGTGCTAACACATCGCCTGCAGAAAAAATTAGATGCAGCTCAACCAAGAGAACAAGCTGGATTTCGAAGTGGATTCAGTACAGTGGACCATATTCAAGTATTAAGAGAATTAATTGAAAGAACACATGAATATGAACTTCCATTGTGTGTTGCATTTATTGACTATGAGAAGGCCTTTGACTCTATTAAAACATCAGCAGTCATCAACTCTTTAAGATCAACAGACATTGAGGATGTGTACATTGACATGGTGAAACGTGTGTATAAAAATGCAAGTGCAAAATTTCGGTTACATAAAGATACCAAAACTATCAAAATTGGTAAAGGTGTGAGGCAGGGAGATACCATTTCTCCAAAACTTTTTACTTCAGCTTTACAGATGATTTTTCAGCAGATAAATTGGAATAACAAGGGAATAAAAATAAATGGTGAATATTTAAATCATTTGCGGTTTGCTGATGACATTGTTATTTTTTCAACGAACCCATTAGAACTCCAAGACATGGTACAGGAGCTCTCAACTAGAAGTAAAGAAGTTGGACTCAAGATGAACCTACAAAAAACTAAGATCATGTTCAATAATTTCGTAGAGGAAACAAAAATACAAGTTGACAACATTGAGCTAGAAATTGCTGATTCATATATTTACCTTGGCCAGCTGATTTCAATGGATGGCAACATTATGAAAGAACTCAACAGACGTGATAGTTAAAGAGAGAATATCACCGCTCGATGAAGTAATACGATATATATGACAACGTAAAGCGGGTAAAAAGTTATTTTATTACATTAGCCATGCTTTTTGCTCTTCCATGTCTAAAATACCATGTAAACCTGTCTAATGTAATAGAAATAACGCTTTACCCGCTTTGCGTTGTCATGTACATATATCGTATTATCTCAACAGACGTATTAAACTTGGCTGGAGTGCATTTGGAAGAAACAGTTTTATCCTGAAGGGGAAATTGCCTTTGTGTCTAAAAAGAAAGGTCTTCAACCAGTGTGTATTGCCAGTCCTCTCTTATGGATCAGAGACATGGAGTCTAACAGTTGGAGCAATACGAAAGTTACAGACAACGCAAAGGAGCATGGAGAGGTGCATGCTTGGAATAACTAGGAGAGATCGAAAAAGAAACACTTGGGTGAGAGAGCAAACTAGAGTAGAGGACATCATTGTTAAAGTAAAAGGGCTGAAATGGCGATGGGCTGGGCATATTGCAAGAAGAACTGATCAACGATGGACAACAGAAATTCTGAACTGGATTCCAAGAGACCACCGAAGACCTAGAAAACGTCCTCAAACTAGATGGGTGGATGAAATAAGAAAACAGGTTGGGGTGACGTGGAAGCGAATTGCTCAGGATAGACTTGTGTGGAAAGCATTTGGAGAGACCTTCATCCAGCAGTGGATAGATAATGGTTGAATATGATGATGATATATATATATATATATACAGGATGATCTGAAGAGTCCAGTGCTTCGCAAATAACTTTGGACGAAGGCCCGTAGAGCTGCAAATGTTAGATGTGGGTAGTAAAGTGCCCATGGCCGATGCGATGGGATCAATGGCAGAGCCCATTTTGCTGAAATCGGTAAGTTATTGTACTGAATTCTGAAACTAGAGGAGATAAAAAAATTTTCACTTACAAAGTTGTTAAGAGCCAACTAATTAGTAATAAGATATTTTTATCTACCACCTTAATAGAGCAAAATTCGTGATTTAGGAGGATTTTAAGGTTTCCGTACCGCAACTCCATTGTTGGTCAAAGTAGCGATTACTCAATCTTTCTCTAGTAGTTTTGCCTAATGTTTCATCTTTACAACTTCCCTTTGTATTTCTTTTCACTGCAACAACCAGTTGTTAGAGAAGCCTGTTTTCCAAAATAACGGTTATATATATATATATATTAAAATCGGTTTCAAAGAATACTACATACGGAGATTTACTAAATCTGGTTCCAAAACAGTAGAAATAAAATTTAAAATTTGTACGTAATAATGGAAAATTAAATTAATTTTAGACCGATTTTAATCTTTTTAGGTATTTAAGCCGGAAATGATTAATGTGTATGTTTTACAATATATGACATTCGTTGCTATATTTTTAGTTATATCTAACCATTAATTTTCTGTTCTTATTCCAATTTGTGAACTTAAAAAAATAGCACTAAATATGAATATTTTAAATCGTCAAGCAACGGGAGGAATTGGGGTGGTGGGGGGGGACTTTGCTCTAGTTGCGGTTATTATAAAAAAAATGCATAATGCTATTTATTGAAATTTTGTACAGCAAAAGTAAGTTAATTACTCTAAATAAATATTGTTTAAAAGGTTATGAATTAATAATTAATCACGAGGGCATTAAAGGAGTTACAAGTTTTCGTGGTGTTATTTATTTTAAATGTTCGCTAAAAAAACAAAGACAAGTGTAAAAAATTTATGTTCTAGCTTTCTGTGTAGGGACATATTTAATACTCCGAGATAAATTTATCTATTTACCCACATTTATGTCAGAATGTTAGTTGTCTTTATTTCAAATTAGAATGATTTATGTTATAGAGGCAATATTATAATTAATAATAGTGTCAATAAATTCGTCATTTTCAGTGAAAGCGCACAGCAAATAAAACAGAACAATCTAAAGTTTAATTTAACTTTTAAATTAAAAGTTAATTTTTCTGTTGTTTTTTTAAAAGACTCATGTGAAAGCAAATTTGCATCCGGTGTGGTTTTGATGGGGATTTTAAACTTTCCGTTTTTATGTTAAACGACTTACGTCGGACTTGATTAAAAAGTCAAATTATGATTAATGCAAGTTTCATTCGACAATAAAGAATGCATTCTCCTGTTTTGTTTTAGATTTAGTTTGCCCAGAATTTTATCCCGTTTTTTCGATCCGAAGACTAAATGACAGCTTTATTTCGATCTCCAACAAAGCGGAGATTTAGCTTCAACGGGTATTTATCGGTGGGAATGGTTTGGCTTTAGCTGAAGTCGAGTCGATGCTTGTTTGGTTTTTGCATTATATTTTTCCCGCTTTCTTTCCTTTTTTTTTTACCCGATAACGCCCATTGGAAGAACGCAGTGGACCATGAACGCCTTCATCCAAATCCCTTCGTCGCATCGCCGCAGAAGCAAAAAGAAAACCCAAATGAATTGTCGTCTGCCGATTTGCCGCGAATGGAATAAAGAAAAATACATCGCTTCTGGACGTGAAAAATAACCTTCGGTTTTGAGCGTTTTGGGGAAAAAAAATCCTCCGCAGAACCACATTCGATTTGTGTAATTGAATGTACGAACGTTTCGCTCTAATGTATCAAATCGATCGCCAAAAAATGAAATTAGGATTCGAAGTGCGTTTGCTTAAAACAAGCGGTTTGCATACCCGACTTGACACTCACCCTGACTTTTCGCCATTTCTTTTTCGCCTCAAAGTTTTTGGCTCTCTTGTAGGCATTGCGCCGACAATAAATCAAAGCTTTGCCATAAATAAGCAAAAAACGCGAAAATCTACATCGTCCGTTTGATTTACAACTGAATCCAATTTATTGCCTCAACAGCATGACAGATGGTGTTAAGCTGAGGGAAAGAAACGTCTTTTTCAATTCGTATTTTCAATTTGTACTGGGTATTCTCGTCGTTGAAAGTTTTTTGTTATCGTTCGAGAGTCATTTACTGTACTATCTCAAACTGTTGGATTGCAAAACAGATTTGCAGCCTTTTCCGTGAGACGTAAGTGCTTTGAGACATGTACTTCTCATCTAGCCATTGTTTAAAGCTTGACGGATACTGGTATCTATGAAGTCAAAGGACAAACTGCATTTTTATAAATGACTGATAGCCTTTCAATTAATTTAATAGGATTTCTTTTCCTCTGGTTCTCTTTTATGGGCTTTTTCCCATGATGATCTCAAGCCCGTTGCGTTGTCTTTCTTCTTATTATTTCAGTGAGACCTTATAGGTTCTTACTACTAGACTAATTACTACCTAATAAACTTGAAATATATAATTTTATCTTTGGTTGAGGTTGTATGGGGATGATTACTTAATTCTAGTTCTGACAATGATACCAACCATAAAAGATAGATCGTCACAGAGTTATGTATTATCCAACAATTTCTGGCAAGAAAAATGATTTTCCATAAATATGCAAAGATTTATTAAGTGCAAAATATCAGGCATATAGAAAAAAAATAGTTTCACCTTCTAGTTCATTTATTTAATTACAACGTGACATCATGCTTTGCAATACTTCTAATCTTTATATGCAAATGAAAGATTTAGATTTCATCATCGAAAAGTAATTATTGGAGACTGCCAAAGTACTTCTTTTTAAAATGAGACGATAATACACAAAAGACTCATTTTTGAAAGCGCTTTTTAAAAATTAATCTTGTCTTTTTGTTAAAATTCTCTTGTCCCATCGAATTGCTGTTTCCTCTTAATAAAGGTTCTCCGCTGAGCAAATATCTACATCTGAAACCTGAGATATCGACCGTTTCAGCTGTTTTCCAAAAATGAAGGATCAAGTGGGTAACGCACCAAATCTCAACGTCAAGCCTAAACTCTACAAGATTTTTAATAACTTCATCGTATGGTTTCATAAGGTTTCCCACAGTGCATTTTAAACTGTAAACAATTTTCGAGTTTAGAACTGTGTGACAGAATTATTAAACGGCTTTAAATACTCAAATGTTTGAGTATTTAAACTAATTTAATAATTTTATCACACGGTCTCGGACGCGGAAATTATTTACAACTTAGTCATATCTTGCACTTTTATTATCCTATAAGAACCTTGCTAATAATAAACTATTCTCCACGTAGCAACCGAAGTAATGCTAATTGCAAAGAAAGGTTGGATTAATTGCATATATGTGGCAATTCCAGAAACTTCGTTTCAAAATGTGTCACACTTTATTAATCAACGGAAAAAAGAGAAAGAGCTATCTTTAATAAAGCCAGACATATCACCGTTAAGTAGCATAATCACCTTGAATATTTAAACATTTTTATCGCAAAAAAGCTTCTACTTCTTCTGCTTGCTGCCGAAGAGTTCTATGACCAAGCACATGACTCGCAGGGTATTGTGCTGAGAATGTTCAAAAAGAAATTTAAGCATCACTCTTTCTACTTCGTAGTCTTGATTTTTCTGTTCCCCACTTCCAGAACTTTATTCAAATGTAGAGGGTTTTAAGTTCAAATTATCTGAAATCAAGCGAATTGCACAAATTATACTCATCAGTTACAGGGACGTCACAGCATAAATGGGCTGAAATAATATTATGGGTCGTAATATCTTATACCTTGCGGTTTTAACCAACATAAGCTTATTAAAGTTTGATGCTAAATCGTTTCAGCCCAACCATTTAGAAAAAGTGTAAATAAAATTAGAGTGACACTGGAATATACCACGAGAAAAATATAATTAAATAAAATAATTTTTACTGTTGAAAAGAAATTACTTATTAAATTATTTTGTATTGAAAATAATATAAACCAACTGCAAATTAGATCTACTATTAACTACTATGAAACTGCTACACCTTTGAAGCAAGGTGAAAAGCGTTTAAAAATATCTTAGACATGACGATTCTTGTGCAATTTTCAGGACTTAAAATTCCAATAGTTAGAGTTGATTTCCAACAGTCAGTTACATCTTTGATGTACGAATTCTTTGACAGACATACACTCTTTTGAAAAAAAAGAAGAATCACCATTAAAAAATAATCCGTCGTCTCGAAAGTTCGCATGCAAATTCCTTTAAACTAAGTATGCAAATGATTAAATTTTCAAAGCCAATGAGTGTTAACTTCGATCATAGCGCGCATTTCTACTGCGCAACTGGCATCGTATAAAAGAGGTAAAAATTGCGAACGGTTTATTTTTTTTCGTTATCAGCGTTGCAGTTCCCTGGAGACGCAACCAGTAATGACGTTGGGACGTTGTCGAAGACCTTATAGCCAATTGAACGACTTCAAACGCGGTCGCATGGTCGAGATGGGTGAAGCTGGCTGGTCCTACCAGAGCAATAGACCTCCACCTGCATCGTAAAAACACTTCTATGCAAAGATGTTGGCAGCAATGGCTGGTGCAATGAACTCATCGGCGGAATGAAGGTTGTGCAAGGCCAAAGTGCACGAATGGAGGCAAGACTGGTTGGTTGTGCGACAGGCCCGAGCTGATCCTATGACATCATTGTCCGCCATCCAACGTCTTGCAACTGTTCGATATCACCCGTGGCAATTTCCACCATCTTACGACGCTTGGCTGAGATTGGGTTACTCTCACAGCGGTTTTTAAGACGTTTTAACTCAACTCCATCAACAGAGTCGTCTGGAGTGGCGCTGTAGTCGATCATCATGGCTGTTAGCAGATTGGCATCGCAACGTTGACTCCCGCTTCAATTTTGGAGCAGATGAGCATCAGATCCGTGTGTGGAGGTGCCAGGGCCAGTGGTCCCTGTTGGGTTTTATGATGTATTTTATTCACTATATACGTGTCACTTACATAGTATAATGTACTGGACCTGGGTACGATGCATGGAGTATTCAGTTTGCAGATGACATTGTACTATGCGAAACATCCTGTGAAAAAGTAGAAAGGAAAACCGAGGAATGGGGGAAAGTGTTAGAGGTTTGAGGATAAGCAGAACAAAGACAGAATATGTGGCACTAAATGGAGAAAGCGTAAGTAGCATAGGTCTACAAGATGAAGGATTACCATCGGCACAAAAATTTAAGTATCTTGGATCATCCATAGGCTGCGATTGAGTTTTGACCACAGAGATACAACACAGAATCCAATGTGGGTGGTTAAATTGGAGAAAGATGAATGGAGTGCTCTGTGATAGGAAAGTAAGCGGTAGGATGAAAGGAAAATTGTACAAAACTGTGGTCAGACCTGCAATGTTATGCGGGGCGGATACGTGGCCAATTACAAGAGCGCATGAAAGGAAGATGGAAGTGGCTGAGATGAGAATGTTGAGGTGGATGAATGGTGTTACAAGGAGGGATAAAATAAGGAATAACCTAATTAGAGGTACGGTCAAGGTTGGACCCATAGGAAGAAAAATACAAGAACATAGGTTAAGATGGCTTGGGCATATGGAGCGGAGAAATGAGGAATATGTGGGAAAGGTAATGGATAAGCTGGTGGTAATGGGTAAGAGGAAGAGGGGAAGACCACGGCTGAGATGGAAGGATAAAGTGACGGAAGATCTGGAAGAGTATGGATGGAGTAGAGAAGAGGCATTGGATAGAAGATTGTGGAAGAGAAGATTAAAGGACCATAACGCCGACCCCATATAACATGGGAAATGGCAAAGCGAAAGAAGAAGCCGTAGACATATAGCGGCTACACGCGCCAAAGGGTGTGTGCCCAATCATCGCCTGAACATTCAATATGCATTCAATATGCAGATGGTCCTACCGCCTTGAAATTTTATTATTTCCTTTGCCTGTATATATGTGCTTTTAGATGTACATTTATTTTTAATAAAAACATAATTTCTTCATGATGCTTTTTTTTTGTAAAAGTGTAGTTTAATCGAATATTTGATAACCTTACATATAAAACTTCGGTTTTCTTACATATTGAACAGTTGTTTTTCTTGTTACTCTCATGTGTTGGCACAGGAATCGATTTTTTGGGTGGAATACAGTTACAAAACTACATTGAAATGATGTTTTAACCAAATACACTGTTAAGAATACAATCAAGAATTTCTTGACTGTCGTCTGTAGCAGTAGATATCTCTAGTATTCTTTTGCAAGAAAATTCTTGACATAATGATTTTTAGCACGTCTAGATTTAGTTTGATCTTATTTTGAAACAAAAGAACAAACACTCCTTTCTCCACTGAATAAACTTTCAGTGTCAGGATATAGAGAACAGATTCATTTGTCTCCAATCTGGAATGCTCAGAAAAAGCTGATCCTTAAATTTGTTTGGTATTATCAAAGTGTGAAGCTATCTATTGTTACCAAAATCATAACAAAACGACGATTGGAACAGATAGAATTTTAAATTAACTTGAAAACATTTTTCAACAGCTTTAAAATGTGTTGTCTTCACCAGTAAAAATTTCACAATGCGCATTTGGAGCGATGGTGGAGTAAAGTCCAAAAGCATACTCTCAAAATTTTCTAATGAAGAGAGCACGTTTAAAAGCTTGTCAAGAAATGTTTGGAAGTTATTTAAAAATTGCAAGTGCGCCAATTGTTTTATCATAATTTTAATAGTGTTTTTGCAGAGTGTTGTTGCCTAACGCAGCCATTTTATTTTTGATTTGCAGTTTCTCATTCTCGATCCACCGCACCCTTACGCTCATTTTGCCTAACGAAGCCTCGCTAAGTACCTCTACTGCTCTCTGTGAGAGTCAGTACTTTTTAAGAGAACCGTTAAAAATTACACGCTTAGTTCTTTACTGAAGAAGAGAATCTGTAAACCGTTAATTTTATTAACTTACGTTTTTATAAATTGCATCTACTCGGAATTTTCTTTTGTTGACAACTTACCCAAAGAAATCAGTTGAAAAATTACGAGTTCATGCGACTGCTTGTTCCTTTTTGTCAAAACATGGCGGCATGACGAGTATTAACGTCCTAGAAATATCTCTTTTTTTTAAGAAAAATTACATCTTTACCCTCGAATTTGAGTGCGTTCATAGTTTGAACCATCGTTCTGTGTAAAACTATTTGAACTAAGTGACTGCGAAGGTTTAACACTAGATTCGTTAGTTGAATTCTTTAAAATATTTGTTTTCTTTGATGGAATATTTAAGGTTACGAAATTATGAAGAGTGATAATGTGGAAACTGAAAATGTAATTAGTTAAAAATATTGGATAAAAAATTATTTACGGAGACCAATTGAACTAATGACCGTAAATGAAGTTAGTATAATCAGCGTTAGAAATGCCTGAACTAAGAACGTAAAATGAGCACAAATTTTGACTTTAAACGTGATAATGAAACAATCAGTCTTCAATCATTCTCTTTTGCCTCGTCAGAACTGCGTTATTGCATCTGAATTTCGAGGCTGAATAAAGAAAATGATTCAATTGTTAAATTGAGTCGATTTAGAAGTTGTGGATTGTTCCACTTTCAACAGTGTCTAGACAATTTGCCGCCAAAGTTGTGTTCCCAAACTTTTAGCATCCATAGTTTTATGTAGAATATTTAGACGCTAGAAAAATAATGCCGTAATTTTGCAGCAAACAAAACGGGATAAGTATTTTCTTCAGTTGTATTTATCTGGCCAATAAAGACTGCTGAAGGATTGGGTTTCCACATTAAGCGTGAGATAGGAGTCCATTAGACACTAGGTTTGAATGTTAAGTACTGGAATTATTTATGAGCCACAATTATAGTAGCCAAGTTTTTGTTAGCTGAGGGTATGATTGGTGGTGAAAATGAGTGCACTAAACTATCATTTAATGCGATTTAATGCCAAACTAATATTTTAAAATGAAGACTTGTTTTTGAAATAATTTGACAAAGGCACTGAGCGTTACTAAATTAATTGAAAAGGACAACAAATTAACACAGTTTAATAAAGTTAAATCGTCTACAAACTGTTTCAATAAAACGCCGTTAATGACTAGTTACCGTCCAATTTCATTTCTCCCTTTTGGACGAATTTTCTCCCCACATCGAACAATATTTCTTCATAAAATGTTTCTTCTGTCTCACATTATGCATTTCCTCCCATATAGTATAATTTTTCTAATAGTCTGTTTCTTTTTAAACTCATGTTTTACTACTAGAAACGTTTCTCTAAACTTTACGTTCCATTACAAGAGACGTTTTCCTTAACCCATGTGTGTGTGTATTTATTTTTACCGTTCATTTCATTATACCTGTAACCGCCGTTTGTAACACGTATTTGTTATTACACATTGTGTGTATATCGTTGACCATTCTGACGAAAATAGCCCAGAGCTATTGAAACAATCTGTAAATGATTAAACTTAATTAAACTGTGTTAATTTGTTGTCTTTTCAATTAATTTGAAGACTTGTTCTTAAAACATTCAGGATGGGACACCTTTTATTAAAAAACTACGCATAAAAATATTATAAATAAAGCTATCGCAGGTGAAGTGGTTTCCTTATCTGCCCATTGCTCTCCTTTAAGAGAAAATAAACAAAGGCGAAGTTAAAAATCTTCAAGAACTGAAATAAGTTTACGAATATTGAAAAACAAAATGATTTACTAGTATAGAGTGCAAAGTTTTAATAAGGTACTAGCATTTAAATATAATAGTTTAAAATAAAGATAATTGAATGCAAGGTTCAAACTAGAGAAATAATAAATAAGTGAACCTATTTAATTAATATTTAGTACGTATATCTTTGTGGGTAGCTCAATATTGCGCAATTTTTGGAAATTTTTTTCTTACTAAACAGTTAAAACTGCTGTGGAGTAACCGAACCAGATTGCTGAAAATCTTACTATGATTTCAAAGAGAGAATAATATTCTCCCGATCAGGGACATCAGTTGCACATCAAAAAATGATCGATGTGTCACGGGTCTCATCGATTTCCCTCCCCCTCCTAGATAAAGATTAATTTTTGTCAACGCAAAGCTGGTGGAGAATAAACTTTTGTGTGAAGAGGGAATACATGTTTTCTCAAAAACTTACAGTTATGCATTTGCATAGCTTACAATGCTTGTTTACAATGTTTTAAAAAGACTTGAACATTATGTGAAACATGTAGGTATAAAATATTTATATATATACACTGCGTGGCCAAAAAAAGAAGTCGCGGTGTAAATTTAAACATAAAAATATTGCGAAGAGAATAATTGGTTAAGCGTATTGAAAATTTGCACAGTTCTACGCGCAATACACTCTTTAAATGCAACCGAATAAGCATTAAATATAACTGGATAAACATGTAGCTGATTATTTTAAACCAATCTCGGCTGTATATACTATATATTGCGCAGAAAAGAAGTTACAGAATCCAAAAATGGATGAATCATTGGTTTGTTTTCAAGTACAGAAAATCTATAAAAAGGTGGCTGAAAATTACTGGCAACGGATTACAAACTAGCTAGAGAATCTTAAAAAGAAAAAACAATTAGTAATTCTTAGCCGTGAACCACGAACTTAATTACAATTAGAGTATTTTCAAAGCAGTAAAGAGCTTAATTAAAACATACGTATACAGTAGTACTTTATGACGTAATTCACTGTTAACACAGTAGTTTAGTGTTATGTAAGTGAACGTGGTTGTTTTAAATATTGTAGTACACTTTAAACAGGAAACTGAATTTTCGGATTATCTAAAACTTCGCTTATTCAAAATCGGAGTCGTCCACTTTATTTCTCACTACCGCAGTTCTGTATAATAATTCTTATTCTGATGATATATAATATTAAAATATACTAAATTTGGTATAAATATTTTGATCAAATAATACAATCGGTTCAAAATTTATAGGTTTGGTTAATTTTTGTGCATTTTAATAAAAGAATTATATGTTTCATTACATATTTAGAAAAATTTTATTGGAAATTTACTATAATCATTAATTCTAATTTACTTAAATCGACAGAATACCTGTGTATGTCTCTTTCTTTCCGTAAGTTTATTATTCATGTAGGATATTATCACGTAGGATATATATGTATAATTATTATTGGAGTAAGACCGATGGCACGTACGTACTTGCAATTGTATGGAATTTTCCTACGTAATGTAGGACACATGTAAGTAGACATAAATGTAGACATAATAGGGTTACATGTGTATAAATGAATGTAGACACATGTAACCCTAGGATCGCGTGTAATAGAAATAATTGGAATCTATAATTAAACAAATTAGACGAAAGGAGATTTTATATTCAAATAAACGTAAGTTGAAGAAATGCTATATTTTAATTCTGAAAGTTTTTAAAAATCATGAATTCATGAATAAAAAGGAAACTTTATATTATGTAATATTTTGTATTAACAACCAACAGATTTATACGCATATAGATAGATATATAGTAGGACACACTTATAAGGAATCCGCATTTATCAAATTTCCAGATTTAGCTAGGGAAATATGGATTTTGTTCGACATAATGTTAAAGTGCAATAAAATTTAATCGCTTTGAGCGAACAAGATCGTTTTTGAACGATTCAGGTTCAACGAGTAAAAAATGTCGCCATTTTTTAAAGAAACTGCAGAAAATTCCAAAGAAAGCAAGACGGAACAGTGATCGAGGATGACTTGAGGCGAACATCACGAAACAAACTTTACAGTACTTAAAAGCGGAGAATTTCTGGGAATTCTTGTCACTTTTTGAATATATATCTAGTAAGGAGTTAAAAATAAACGCTTTTTTGAAGAAATAGATTATACGAGGGGTTTTCAAACTTTCTTGATCCACGACTCTCTTCACTTCTCATAACTTGTTGACAGTGGCGCACCCAGAATATTCCCAAGTGAGGGGCCAGTAGTGCAAGCAGTTTTGGTGGAAAAAAATGGTCAATGTCGTATCAATTACGGTTGTCTTTTATGTACATTATAACTATTAAATTACTAATAATTCTATAATGCAAGACATTTGGCCCTGCGGTGGCGCAGTGTGGTAACGCGTTCTCCTAGTACGCCGTTAATCCGGGTTCGACTCCTAACAGTGTACAAAGAACGCTTACTCAGAGATCTCATAAAAAGATCGCACTGCTCACTGTAGTCCGGGGTTTGGTTCCCCAGGCCTTAAGAGGTTCGGATTCCTCGGAAAACTGTAGGTCCCGGCGCAGCATGACCACTGTAGTCTTTGAGCCGTAAAACCAAAAAACAAACAAACAAACAAGATACTTAAATAATTAGAAGTAATAGGTTATGTTTATACAATTTTACAATGGCCAGCACTCTTGTCTTATCTCCATCAGTGAGGTTAGATTTCTTGACATAATTACAAATATCTGCAGTCAGAATTTCTATTTCAACAGTGTTTGATATTGTGTTTTGATCTACCTTTACCTCCTGGAAAGCGTTTGAAGACAGTCCCAGACCACTGCTGCTGCTGTTGCTTGCCTCAACAGCAGTCTCATCAATGTCACCAGAGTTCAGGGAAATCTTGGGAACATCACTAATTTTATCCTACATTTTTAATAAAATAATTTACCAGTGTCTGTTGGCGTAATAATTTTTCGTTTTGTTAGCACAAGGGAGGGGCTCGGGCCCACTCGGCCCCTACATGGGTGCGCCTCTGCCTGTTGACGACGCCCAAATCTAGAAAAATCCATAAATTATAGGTTGTCAATATTTTTATAAAACATGCTGTGTAAAACGTTAGTCCACGTTACGAAGCACTTGGCTCAAACCCGCTACGCACAGTGTGAAAACCCCTGAAATACACTAATGGTTATATATTTTATGTGCTAAATATTTTAAGATGAAAATTTAATGAACACAGATATTGCAAAATGAATACATAAATACAGACCATTCTTCAAGTGTCTCTAAATAAGGCTTATTTTGGCAATGATTACTAAGGCAAGTTCCTTTATATCATTTTTTAAATTTGGTTTATGATACTGAAATTAAAGTGATAATATAATACGTTATTCATAAACTTTTAGGTAAATTCAAAGCTAAATATGATTGCGTACATGTTGAAGACACGCATGTGATTTATACAGACTTAATTTCCCAGACTTTGAATTTTTAATTTCAAAACGGATTAATCGAGTGATCGGATACAGCGGATGTTTTCGTTTGCTCCAAACTTCTCGTTACATATGGGGCCAACCGTTTATGTCTGTGAATTTTGATTTTTTCATTTGGGACAGGGTTTGGGGTGAAAAATGATTGTGGACAATTAGAGATTACCGATCAGCTAAAGTCACGCTTACGCCACTAGTAAACAGTAATAGGTTAAACAAATGCTACTGGGAGAGTATATCAAGAACGATTTCCTGAAATGGAAAGCGAAATTTACAGCAGTGAAGAATATATCGATCTGAAGTCATGAAACACTGAAGAAGGAATATGCAAAGAGCACGATTCAAAGATGACTTATTAACCAGTTAACCAAAAGACCGAGAGTGTAAATTCAAAACAAACGGTTAGAAAACCTAATATGGGAAGAAGAACATGTATCTATTATGTCAAATAAATGTCGGAATACGTATTTGAGTTTTGTAATTGTGAGTTGAAAATTTCCTTTACGAATCGATGCTAAATAACGGAAAGGGTGACATATATTTACATCACCTCAAAAGTTCCTCCCATCTTTGCTACAAACTTCGATTTGTTCTGCACTAATCGCACAATGTTGAAGTTTTTCGAGTTAGGAGGAAGGTCTTACTTTATTGATGATATGCTATTCCTCAAAATCATTGATTACTGCTGTTGAGAATTACGTTGCAACGACAAATTTTCTGTTTCGGAAGTAACGTGTGTTCAGATTTGTCATCCTTACGCGTCAGAATGAGCCTTTCTGTGTCTTTAAAGGGTTTGAAAATCCGGCCGTGAAAGGTAATTATCATCAATGAAAAGGAATATTTTGCAGGGGCTGTAGCTTTGTCAAAATATGTCAATATTAGTGAACCCGTACCTCACAAGTTTTACTTTAAATATCAGGATCGGTTTTTCGGCGCTTGCGATGAAACGTGTAATTTTTTCTTAAGAAACAAAATTCATCAACTGCTTTAAAACGTAAAAGGAGACAGAAGGAAAAGGTATGCAATACTTAAACATTATGAACCCTACAGAATTTTGTTAAGACGAATATCTTATTATAGAGTAATTTTACGTTTTTATTCAAAATTTAGAATTGGTCAGGAGCAGTAATTGATGGAGCAAACAGTACATGTTATAACTTTGTATATACAGGGTATCTCCTAGGTGTCGACAGGAGCCTCCGCAAGCGGGGAGGTTGTCTTCACATTATGGCGACCAATATTATTATTCTAACAGCGGAAAAAAAAACGGTACACCATAGCTGGTTAAGCGGAAAGTCAACTTCTCACTGCCACAGATAATCAGATATCCCTAAAGACTATAGCCAGGCGTTTGCGACAAGGATAATTATATGCCTAAAGACCTGTTGTGTGTGTTTCACTTTCGAAAGTTTACCATAGCGTCCGTTTGCAATGGTGTCGTAAGCATCGTAGTTGGACTGAGAACGAATGCTGATTTTTTTCCCAAACCATTATCCTGAATTATCAGTAGAGGCAAATGTAATGTTGGACAGATACAGTTCGTTGGCAATTATCGTTTGCTTTATACATATTTTTTCATAGAAAAAATAATATAAATTTACTTATGATTAATCTAAAAGGAATCAAACTAGACAAGGTAAATTATCAAATTTCTATAAATAACCATTTAACATGATTTGAAATAGAATATACACATAGGAAATATTTGTGAAAAGAATAGTAAAAATATTTGTGAAAAGAATAGTAAAAATATTAGTATACTAAGAACTTATATTTTTTTAAAATTTAAGGTATTAAATATTCTATACCATACCCTTTTATACACACACCTACATTACTGTGCATTTGTATGGGGTACGACCCTATCATGTCACTTTAAACGCCTTACGGCCCTCCAGGACAAATTATTAAGACATACAATAATACAATATAGCTTCTTTCATATAGTGTTAAACATTCTGGCAACACCAATTTTTCCTGTTAAGCTAGCAACCATACTTGATTTTTGTGGTACACGGCCATTTGTCCGCCATCCTTAGATTTTGTTCACTAGTATATATATAATAAATATTATTAAGAAACGCAACTTCACCTTTGAGGGTTTAAATTTAATAAAGATTAATAATGCAAAAAATACTACCTCAATGGCGTTGTATTTATTAGGATTGTATTAATTTTGCGAATTCCAGGTGCTTAAAAAATAAAGAATAGCAAATGTTTGTCTCCCTCACACTGTAAATGATGAGCCTGGCATAACAACAGCAGATTTTTCGAATCGACTGCTGTGAAAATCATTGATCATTCTTTGAGCGTGATACAATAATTGATTGCCTTTGAACTCCCCAACCCGATTACGTTATCGTCACTGATCATAGACCAACGCATCAATCTCAATCTGAAAGGGTGAAAATCGATGGACCTAAAATTTTCTGATGGAACATTTTCATTCTCATTTCTAGTAGGAGAGGAAACAATTTGTATGGAAGAAAATACCTATTATTTGGTATCAGATACTCACGATATGGGATGCATTTATTTACGTATTTGTGTAATTAAATATTGTATTCATTTCGTGGGATGTTGAAAGACATTTCGTGTATTTCAGAGAACGCACAATTGTTTATTTTTACGTATACTTCATCCTTATCTCTCTTTTTGTATGCGTGTGTGTGCAGGAGAATATATTTTGTAGATGGAGATTTTAGGATAGATATTAAAATTAATGTTCCTTAACGTCAAGAACAATATAATGGATTTATGATAATTAGATTAATGTTATAAGATTAACAGTAGTTTGTAAATGTTTAAGATACGTAAAAGTATATTATCTGGGTTAAGTATTAATATCCTTTATTTAGATTTATAAAGTATTGATATTTATTTAAATAGGCCAATTTTTAAATGCTCCAGTAATTAACATATAGATAAAATGAAAATTTTTGAGAAAATAAAAATTATTGAAGTCATTTTCCATTGAAACAACCACAAAGGATAATGTGTTACTTATAATTTCTTTCATAGTTTAAACTTGTTACATTCAGTTTGTTGTTTACTTCAATATATGTGAGTTCTTCCTTCAGAGCAACATCAATGCATAGAATGAAGATCAAGATAAAATTTATGTAACAATAAAAAAAGGAGTTTTTTTTGTTTCTTCGGATCATAAATTTTATGATTTATATCTGAATAAATTGAATTCTCTGCTTCGAGTCCTTTGAAATAGTTGACATCTTCGCGTTCTTTAAAGTCATAAGTTTAATATCGAAATGATTTTCTTACGACTTGACAGAGTTCCAAAGTATCTAGACATCGTGTTTTCCCCTTTTCGTGTTCCGTTAAAAAAATATATATATATAAAGAGACGTCTCGTCACAAATAGAAGGCGGATTGAGAAAAGTTGAACTTAAGGAAATTAAACAAAACTGATAAAACAAGAAAGTACGTAGCTCCCTCTGATGTTTGCAACATGCACGGACAAAAAATAGCTGATTTAGTTTTAAGAATAATGTTTTGTTCACGACGCGAGTAGTGATATTATAAAAATATATAAGGGGGGGAAAAAGAGACGAGCAACGCTATCCCGAAATAGGTTAAGAAGTTCTATTGAGAAAAAAGTGTTCTTGCATAATCTTTTCTGTTCCAATCACATATTAACAGCTTTGCTAAATACAGCAAAACTTCTCTTACGGACACTCTTAACATGCGGTTAGATAAAATTTCCCCTAAAAATCCTTTCAAAATATTACCACTCTTTTATTGTCACTTTTCTTTCATGGACAAATTTTTCTGCCCCGTAACAGCTAACTAATTAAAGGTTTTACTGTTTGTAAGATATTATTACCCTATTAAGAGCTAACATGATTACCAATAGCTCAACGCACGAAGTCATCAGGACATGGTTTTGTAATTTTGGTAAAGTTGAGGGTCAAACCTGGGTAAAACGGCTTTCTAGGCAAGTGCATTTTCACTGGGCTATTTCAGAGCCAATTCCTCTTTAGTCAAATTGATTAATTTAAGAAAAGGTCATTTTAATTTCAAACTTTCTGTGAAACATCTAATCATAAAGATTGCGTGTCACCATGTGGTCCAATTTCAGTGTAAGCCACTAATGGAATCCGATATTGTTTTAGGCAATCAATTGAAAGATGCAAACGCTTTTTACATGGCCAGTATTTGATAATAGATAGATCACTGCTTTATTTATTCTTCATTTGTAAAGTCGTAATAACAATATACCACGTAACAACGTAACAATAATAAAGACAATATATATTAAAAGTACATCATATTAGACTACAATGAAAGGTCCCAAGAAAATATCATCAATGATATAACACACCTGGGACCTTAAGATTATAATCTGATTCCAAAGATGACACATAACCAACTGGGAATCATTCATACTTTTAACATATTTTTTTGTATTTTTTTTAATTTCCATTACCTTGTATCAAATATTTTTTAGTTTCTTTCTGAATTATTTTTTACTTTTCAATTTTTTAAACCCTCTGGTAACTCATTCCAAAGTCTTGTACCTTTATAATTTGTATTATTCATTCTTATTTTGGGGAGTAATAGGTATTTGTATTTATGACATGTATTTTTCTATCTTTTTCATTTAATTTTATTCTTATAAGTTCAGTGTGATTGCCTTCACTTATTCCTTCATACATCTTAACCAAGACACTGTATTCGTGTAAATGTTCTATTGGTAATATTGGTATATTTCACTTTACACAAAATATTCCTAATTCCCAATATATTTGTAGAATATACTGAAATTTTCCACTAATATATTGGTATCAATATTGTAGAAAGTAGTTTTTTATTTATTTTATTATTATGTAAGGCAAGACGTATTGAAGCGTCTTAGAACGGCCTTATTGTATTACGTTAAAGATCGGCATTTTCAATATCTATCCTAATTTCTATACTCATAATATTTTTCGCCAATAGGGGGCGTTGCAGCTAGATGTAGTACAGTAGCATAATTTGGCAACACTGTGTTCACTTGGAAGTCGCGGTAATCGATTCTTAACAAAGATAAAGATGTCTGTCTAAAACGTGTTAATATGCTCTTCCCAATTTAAAAAACTACGCTGTACAACGCCTCGATACTAACTTTTAATGTATTTTATGTAATGTTACGTCGAATTTATACTTATTCCGAACACATTAGTACGTAGTTAATTTCATGATCAAGAGAGAAGCATAAAAAGCCCACACAATGTCCCTTTCTGCTTTCATTACGTTATTTAAAGAACGTTTTTTTTACCTTGTTTCAAGAACATGAAACTAACCAATTTTTACAACGTTATCTTATAAACTCGTTAAAAATAGTCAAAGAATGTTTATAATTCATAACACTTTTAAGTTTGTATATGACAAAACCTCGTTTAGAAATCTAGTGATTCATTTACACAATTTTGTTAGCTGTGCAGCAGATACTAGTGACAAAGCATTGATATAACCGCAGAACATAGTTTTTCTGAGTTCGAGCAATTTGGGTCTTCGTTCTCATTGGTCGAATATAAGATCATATCGATCAATATTGTCCCTTCTCCGATGTGGTAATGCAATTTATAAAGGGCTATCAGTGATCTTTTTTTCCACCTGTGACCAATACTACTTCCCCCATGCCAAAACCGCTACGACGGCAAAATTTTTCTTTATAGATTCTTCTTAAAAATAAGATATATAAAAAGAATTGAAACCCCCATTGGGAAACACAAGCGTCCTCCATTCCTCGCCACTATAACCAAACAAAGCTAAAGAAATCTTTATCCTCAACATTTCAACAAAAGATTCAATTTATAAAGAAAATTTTTTTCTTTACCTTCTACTTCTTCATTTACTTACTTTATCCTATGCTTTATTGTGTATGGAAAGAAGCAAAGTACACATCTATCTATACAACTGGTGAAATATATTAGATATATGAATAATTGAATTTCACATTCCAAGAGCCCTACCATTGGAAGAATCCCATATAAGATTCAATAACAAGGACAGTGACATAGGGTTTAAAAATACGACGTTTCGGGAGCCAACTGCTCCCTTTGTCAAGGTAGCAGAAATTTCTGCCTTCACCTGACAAAAGGAGCAGTTGACTCTCGAAACGTCGTGTTTTTAAACCATAAGCCATGGCGAAATAACCGTAGTTATGGAAACTCTTTGGAAAATTTCGTCTTGTTTTGTAAAATCTAATTCAAAACTCAAGCAAATATGCAAACGTTTGTTAGACAAAAACGTAAGTTTATAAACCACAATTACTCAAAGCGGTTTAATAATATTTTCTCTTAAGTGTTTTACATTAACTTAAAAAAAGCAGTAAATCAAGTACGTAACAATCAGAAATACATTAATTAGACGAATTCCTCGGTTTTTTAGAATTTTCTAAAATTTTATACCTACAAATATCTCAGAAGGTATTTTGGAGTTTTCTGTATTCTCTGTTTGAATATATCTTCAATTATGGGCAGTCATATTAGGTAGCAGAAATAAAAATGAAATTTTAGGAAAATTTCACGTATCCGCTTCAATAGATGGAATAAAATATTTCTTATCTTCCTAAAACTACTACATTGCATATAACAATTTTTTTCTTATTTTTTTTCTTTATTCCTTAAATGGCCGTGGGGCTTTTACAAAGATCTCCATTTGTATCGATTTGTTCAATTGCATATTTGCGAGTTCGTTCTATAGCATATGTGTATCAGTGCACATATGAAGAAGTCACGTGCATTTAAATGTAGATTTACTTGTCTGTTACAATGTCACAATAGACAATGACTTCTTGTAAGAATAACAACAATGACATTTAAAAACATGATCACAAATATTACATATATTGAAATGCCTTTAATGTTTACATATATATGTATTATTAATACTTAAATACATATTTTTATTATACATACATACATGCATGCATGCATAGACAGACAGACAGACAGACAGACAGACAGACAGACAGACAGACAGATAGATAGATAGATAGATAGATAGATAGATAGATAGATAGATAGATAGATAGATAGATAGATAGATAGATAGATAGATAGATAGATAGATAGATAGACGATAGTAAGGACCAGGGATCAAATAGAGAGAGAGAAGAAAAAAATAACGATAGAACAGAACATCAACGCCATTTACCGTATTCCCTGCTCCGGCTGCCACCATACGTAGGCCATATTCCAAGAACTATCGCACAAAGAAAACGTAAACACCTGAAAGTCATAAAGCAAAGTAACACTACCCATTCAAGTTTACACCAGAATGCCTTAGAGGAAAAACACAATCCATGCTGGGATAATACCGAAGTTTTATACCGAAATATTCCAAACCTTACAAGCAGACTTACCTTAAAATGCTGGCAATCCTTGTCACAAGTTCACCCCTTAAATACATCTAAACCCATTCCCCCAGAATACTACCAGCTCACCTAAAAATATCTTTAAGCAATTTTTTCATTCATTTTATTCATCCTCATCCATTACTTAAACCTTTTTCCTTCCACCCACTTTTTTCATTAATATTTTCTCAATTATTAAAAAATTGCATAAATAATTACAGTAATATATTTTTACATCCCACCTAATAGCGAAAAACGTTCTAAAACATTCTTTTGTATATTTGTAGTTTATTTTTTCACCATATTCCATATTGCTCTCTTGATAAAGGTTGACTGGTTTAGTAACCGAACTATTGGGAATAAAGTCTCAAATTTTAACCAGTTGCACTTTTTTTCTCCTCACTTTTATATATATAGGGTCTATACAAAATGGCGGAAAAAGTTCACTACACGATTCCTTGTGAAAAAAGGAATAAAAAATGTCCAGTGTAATTTTTGCTTAAAATCAATATTTAATAAGATAATTAAGGCTAAAGATGAATGAATCACGCCCCAGATACGCCCATCGTGAGAAAAGCAAACCAAAGAAATTCTTAGAGAGGCATGGCTAAGCACAACAGATCTTATTCGTTAACTTCAAACCTGAAAATTTAGTTGCGTGTCCAAATACGTCATTGGAATTCCGAAGTATGGCTACCTAGTGAAGGTTTTTTCATCACCAAAGAAAGCCAATGGAATACCAATCTTTTTCTAAATCTGGTAACTTTATAAAAAATGTATCCTTTGGCATAGGGAGCATTCAAGTATTACGTAAGCAACTTTGCGGGAGTGGGTGGCTTTTGTGCTTATTTTCCTATGTTAGTTAATGTTAATTTTTGCTTACTAATGGGGGAGGTGAAATGGCCAAAATATTGCTTACGTAATACTTGAAACCTCCCATGCCGCTATTATGGGGTAATTTCTTTATGGAAAGTGAGCAGAAGTACGGCAATAAGGAAGGGGAATAGCCATTTTGAAGCCATCTGCCCCTTTTCCCGGCATTTAATCCTGTTGTTTTTGTATTCATATATCCATAAGCGTGTACGCAGAAAGTTCATAAGGGGGTTATAGGCTCAATGGGAAGGGTTACAGAGCTACAACTCATATATTCCTATGTTAAATATACAAAATTTCATTGCAATGGGGGGTTACAACTCCCCATCAATACGCTCCTGCGTACGCCAATGTGTATATCATGTGACAGTAGTTGCGTACTGATAACCTCCGCAGTAGGAAAAAGCCCGCGAGGCAAAGGCCCCGGTTTGTCATCGTTCATTTTCCACAAAACTTATAGTAAGTACTTTGAGAAAAAAAAAAATATCTATTATTTTACAATTAATGAGGCAAAAATTAATCATATGAAATTTTCTTTAAAAAATGAAATAGCGATCATCAGTTTCCAAATGGAAGGAAATAGCCTATGGCAAACTCAGAAGCAGCATGAACCTGCTCCAAATGGGATGGGGGGAGGTCATTAACAACTCGATAGCGCCAATGAACTTGGTAAACCAAATGACTCAATTTTAGTTCTGTTTAAAATATTGGAATATGTGCTCGTCTCTGTTAGTGGTGGATTATGCATTTCAGTGGGACGAGGCGCGGGTCTAGAGTTCACTTTACTATACCGTTGATGGCAAATACATCGCAAGTCTGCCAGACTTGCACGCGAAGGAATGTCGCTGGGACGCGGCTACTTACAAAATAAGAGAAAAATACTATTAATTATAATATTTTTCCCACAACAAAGAAGGAAAAAAAGTTGAACGTAGTGGCAAAAAGCACATCTCGATCAGTGTACTTCCCATCCGTGGTGTGATTCATTATTTGACACGAGAAATCATCAAATCTGGTGTTTGCTGTTGATTA
>QLNU02015360.1:246913243-246941114 GCA_006491805.2 Dysdera silvatica
GCACAAGTATCTCAAGTAACGTATAAATTAAAAAATAGGAGAGATATATACGCGCTGTTGAAATTTTTGTGGATGCATTTTACTTAAGATTTGATGGAATTTTTTACCAACAGAGATATGTGATAGAAGAAAAAAAACAGAGTCTCATATTTCGAATGCTGCATAGCCTAAATTTAAATAAAATATTAGAATTTGGTACTTCAGATTGTAACAACTTCATATTAAAGACTGAAGGAGTTACACATTTGAATTTCATTGTGCAACTCAAAATACTAGGTAGACAATTTTCACCTATACCCTGAGAGTTTGAATATACATATATATTTACACATACATATTTATTCTTAGATTGGGAATCAGAGTTATATTCCATTATTAAATAAAAAGTTACAAGAAGTAAAATTTGATGATACCTTAACAATAGTGAGTCACAAGCCATTATATGGAGATATATGTATATATTTTTTCATTACACGCTGTGTGTATATCGTCGACCGTTCTGACGAAAATAGCCCAGGGCTATTGAAACAGTCTGTAAACGATTAAACTTAATTAAACTGTGTTAATTTGTTGTCCTTTTCAATTAATATGCATAGGGCAAATCCGGGTTACATGCCACATGCGATATAGATTGCGCACCCCCTAGTTCTGAAACGGGCTGTGGGGTGACACTGCAAAAAATACCAAATGTGCGCCATTTAGTATTTGAAGCGTGTTTGGTAAAAACATCGTGTTCCTGTGCCTTTTTGTTTTTAAATTAACAAATATATAAGGTGAGTTATAGAGTTTATTATGAAATATTTTCGTGTGCTATCCTATTTTGTATATTACAGCTACGACTTTAACGATGTCAGTGGATTCCCTGTTTGAGCGAAGCATAGCCTTAGTATAGTGTTTTTATTGTTATTTCGCAATGTTTGAATTCAAGATCAGGAAGGCGTGGGGTGAGGCATCTATACCTTACAAATTGGTATACATGCCGCAGTTAAAATCAGAAGTCAAGACATGTCACAGTTAGAATCCGAAAGAATACGCCGCGCGTATTCTTTCGGATTACTTACTTACTTACTTACTTTATTATTCGCAAAGCAAATACAGATTTTAAATGAATTTTTTGATCATACGTTTGAATTTGCTTTACAAACTATTGCAACTATTCGAAGGCAACTAAAGAAATCTGAAGATACAGAACAAAAGGATATGCAAATCAGGAAAACAGAATAAAGATAAGGAAATGGCACAGAATCTAGAAAAATTACAAGAAAAATAAGTATATATGTACTCAGCAGAGTAGATACGTGCCCATACACAAGGGGTTCGAAAGGAGTTTAGAGACGTAAACAATTCTGAAATATAGTGCAGAAACATTGTTGACTTACCTTACTGATTTTTCGATAATATAAAGCAATAGAAAACGAATATAATGAACGAGATTTTAGTTTTGTAATGAGTTTACCATGATGAAGCATGACAAGAATTATGAAATTCAAAATATTTATAAACAATGGAACGTTGAGGTGAGATTGTATAAACATACACAGTCGAAACACATTGATAAGACCACCAGTTAATATCAAGAGGACGCTCCGCGTTCAGAGGGCAACTAGACGCAATGTTAGTGATTGAATAAGGTGCTAGGTGGTTGACATAGGTCTTTAGAACCCTTACTTAAGTAGGTCTTTAGAATTATATTTAATAATTTAATAGTAATAAATTAAACTATATTCAGGACCCGAGCTATGAATTTAATATTTTTCGTCCATAAATTAGACAATTTCATGATTTATTTTGGTCAAAGTTATCATCATTATTTATTTTGAGCTTCCTAAAAAATCAGTGGACATTCGTTTAGCGAAAATACTTTTTTCTAGATAATTTTACGATTTGTTTGCATTTCTCACCTAGGCGAATAGCTAGCTCAAGCCCAGATACATAATGGTTAGAATAATATAAAATTGGTAAATACCTTTTACACAGTGCATATTTGCATTTTTCAATTATTAATATGCAACTACTTACCAATATGGATATAATTGAGAAATAAATCAATTCTTATATATTTCAAGAAATATTACAATGACAAAATGGCAATATTCATTTCTGTCTTGCTTATTTGCTTATATTGCAAAACATGACTGGCAAACGATTATGCTATGTTCTTTGCAAGCATTCCTTTTGCATTTTACACAAATAGTAGTTGATTTTCTGTCATTAGCATATGGGCAAACTAAGTATCTCTTTCTTTTTGCGGATCCAATCGAAGAAGTGGTTGTTAACACCTGCTCAAATTCCATTCCACAAAATTTCATGGCCTTTTTGAAGAAAAGTTTAAGCGCTAATTGGGTGCTCTTTGTAGGCATATGTGGAGTAATGTAAGCTGTCGCCAACTCCTTCAAAAATAGTCGACGTTTATGAAATACATTTTTATCGTCATAATCTGATTTTTGTATTAAAAAGATACACATGGCATTAACGCCAACCACATCTAAAATGTTGCAGAACAAAGAAAATGGCCACGGTCTGGTTTGTCGTTTACACGTATATGTTCCTAACAACTGGTCAAATGTGTCGACACCCGATTTCCTGCTGTTATAGAATGACATAATCTCTCAGGCGTGGCTTTTGTTCCATAGCTCACAAGGTTGTCATGGTGCATTGTGTTTAGAAGCATAAGGCATTTTCTTTAATTTGTGACATAACTCGCCTTTGTTAATTCGTCGTTAAAACCAAATGTCGAAGAATACAGTGGTCGACTTTTACTCGCTTTTATTCAGGCGGAATATCAGGTTTATTTTGACGCAAGATTCCTACAAGGGTTTCATCTGCTCCAATAAATGCTTTGCTAATGGTAGGCTAGTAAAGTAATTATCCATCGTAATGTTTCGACCTCTATTTATAATTATAGATGAAAGATCATCCACTACGAGAAATCCCAGATTTTCCCCAGTTTCTCTGCTGACTGCCTCCCGACATAAATCTGGCCTTTAATGGCATACAAATTGGAGGCGTCTCACAACCAAAATATCTTGATTCCATATTTTTCAGGCTTATTTGACATATATTGTCTAAACTTGCATCGTCCATTAAAAGGCAGTAATTGTTCCTCAATAGTCATCGTTTTACTAGGAATATAACTTTTCCTGCAGTTGGTGATAAAAGAGTCACAGATGTACCTAATTACTGAGAGTTTGTCAGTTTTTTCTCGAAAAGTTCGCTTTCGCCTGTCATCAAAACGCAAAACGCATCGAATAATCTCAAATCGATCGATAGCAAAGGTGGTCCGATAATGTGGATTATGTTCACATGACGTAAATAATTGACGTATTGAAACCCCCAGTTTTTTTTGACACGAGCCAACAATAATATTCCAATAAAAACCTGCAGTTCTTCAACTTTTACAGCTTTTCATAACACTCGTCTCTCTTCAGCAACTCGTTTACCTTCCCGATTTGTATAGATTCATATTTCTTGAAGAACATTATGCCAAATGAAGTAATCATATGCACTTTTGGGCGCTGTAGTAGTCACATTTCTTGCAGACCCGATGTGGAACGAAATAATATTATGCCGTGGATTTTGCCTTTGAACGCAAGGATTTTCTGCCCACTTCATACCAGATTTCGCGATTCTTTCACTTGAAACTCTACCATTTTGTTGTGTACTCGATAATCCAGACTCATTTTCACTTTCAATATTTGAAATTGCATTATCATCACTTTCACTATTCGATATGACATTATTTTCTACAGAATGTTCAAATTTAACCTTTTTTTACGATGCTCCTTTGTTAGCATAGGTGCAGTGACCATCTCTCTGTTACGGAGCCCCATACACAGCAGGGTTCCCTAAAATGTCGTTTGAGTATCTTTACGTTTGGCAGTCCCCTAAAATATTTTGGTAGCGCATTACCCGCGGTAGAGTGTTGGTCAGCTTCACGCACCTGCGTAATTGACGCTCACTCTCACATCAATGACACGTGATGCTTCACAGTTTCCACAACGGTTATTCGCGATAATGTTATTTGTCCAATCACGATACACTTTCGCAACAGCAGCACGTGAATAGATCCACAAACTGCGCTATTTAAAAAATGCTGCCATCCTTGTCCTGAAAGCCGATAATCACCCCTTTTTGTAACTCATATAAATCCTTTCTTTCATTAATGACAGCAACGATTTATACGTTTGCCAAATGCTGCAGTTCACTTGATAGGCTCACCACACCAGTTCATGACACATACTTCATTACATTAACCACGCGCTGATGACGTCAGAATTAGGAGGTGATCACATTAATGTGACTTAATTGTGTATTTTGCTTGTGTGCTTACTGCATAAGGACAACAAAAGTTTTGTGGCACTCTGTTGCCAAAAGAACCAAGACCCAGAATACGTTGGATTTTCAGAAAGTAACTTACGTTTTAAAATAAAAAAAAAACCAAATGAAATGAAACATTTTTTATTACTTAAACTCGAAAGGCACATCGTTCAGCTATTTTTCAACATAATCTCCACATAAATTAAGATACTTATCATAACGGTACACCAGCTTGTTAATTCCATCATCATAAAATGTAGCTGACTGAGACTTCAACCATGCATGGACTCCTACATGCAGTTCCTCGTCATCGTCGAAGCGCTGCGTTGCGAGCCAGGTCTTCACGCGTGGAAACAAGTAAAAATTGTTCGGGGCAAGGTCCGGACTATACGGTAGATGACCAAAGAGCCCCCATCCGAAACCATCCAAGAGCCGTCGAGTTTGAATGGTTGTGTGGGGGCTTGCGTTGTCATGAATGAAAAAAACTATGGAAAGCAACTTCCCTCGACACTCGTTTTGTATCTGTCTTCTTAATTTCTTTAATGTTTCACAATACCTCTCACTATTTATTGTTTCACCACGTTCGAGGTAATCTACCAGACGCACACCCTCCCTGTCCCAAAAAACAGTCGCCATGATTTTTCTTGATGCCAATGTTTGCAAACATTTCCTTGGTTTCCTGGGAGAACTTGTGTGACCCCACTCCATAGACTGTTGTTTTGTCTCACAAGTCACGAACTATACCCAAGTCTCGTCTCCTGTTACGACACGATCGAGAAGTGATTCACCATGTTCGTTGTAGGCCTCGAGAAATGTCAAAGATACTGCCATGCGCTGCTTTTTGTGGTCTTTTGACAAGTATTTATGTACCCATCTGGCACAAAACTTATGATAGCCTAGATCTTGCTTCACGATATCAAACAACAAAGTTGGTGAAATTTGAGGGAACTCTAGTGAGAGCTCCGAAATTGGGAAGCGGCGGTTTTCGCGAATCTTTGCATCGATTTTCTCCGCCAGTTCAGCGTTAACAATGATCGGCCAGACATTTCGCGCTTCCTCGTGAACATTAGTCCGGCCATTTTTAAACATGATGAATCATTGTCTCACTCCGGCTTCACTCATAAAGTCGTTTCCATACACCGTACGAAGTTCCCGATAAATTTCAATTGGTCTCAGTTTTTTTGCGAACAAAAACCTAATCAGTGATCGCACTTCACAACTCGCGGGATTTTCTATTGCAGTACATATTTTAAACATTCACAGTGAACAAAGCAGAAGCAACACGTAACGCGAACGACCACAACACGGTGCTTAATGATTCACCAGACGCTCCGACACAAAGAAGGGGACGCTAGCGCCATCTCTCGCCGCATAGCTGCGAAACGTATGTTACTTTCTGAATAGCCCTCTTACAATGCACAGAGAAAGACACGTGTTTTTCCATACCTGGGTTAATAATGCGACAGAAGAGTGCGTTACTCTTACGCCACCGTAAGGCAGTGGGCCTAAATTTTTCTGAGAAAGTCGAACCTCTAAAGGATTAGGATACCAATCTTTGAACTATAGTAAATAGTTTCGATAAGCGTTATTTGTTTTTGGCACCCTAAGAATCGGGTCCTAATTAACGACATGCTAGGTGAACGCGTTATTCCTGGGTCACTGCAGGGTTTTATAAATGTAATTAAAGGCTGTTCGTGTGGATGTTATCAAAATGAAATATGGAGGACGTAAAGGACGAAAAATACGATTTATATCCAGGGACGGACTGGGCCGCCCTCATGGCCGATAGAACTCGCGCCTCCGAATGGGCAAGGACACGTGCCCTCCGAAAATCCGAAGTACGTGCCCTTTGAGAGGACCCAGTCCGTTCCTGCTTGTATCAACACCTTAAAACCTATTGGAATACAACAGTTGAATATGAGAATAAAACGAAATATCCGAGAATATATCGCAAGAAATTTAATTTAAAACTTATTATAGGTGTTTAAAAAAAATTGAAAATATTATTTCGAACTGGAAAAAATATGCAACAGGAAATTTAAAATCACAACTACATTTAGAGAGTTAAAAAGAAGGTAAAAAGCCAATGAATTCAACGACGTCTGTATAAAATAAATAAGAGACACGTAATCGTGTATAACAGACTTTTGGAAAAGGCAAACATAATTATCCAAATACTTTTTGAGATGAAAGAGATCTTTTCAATACTGTAGTTAAGAAGACATCAGTACACTGTAAACAGGTTGCAAAGAAGTACGTTTTTTTCAGCACTCAGGGTTAATATTTTATAGAATGACAAACTAAAAGCAAATATAAGATAGAATAATTATATTGAAAATCAGTTTAGGTTCAGAGCTGGCACTGAAATAAAGAAGAAAATTGTAGTCTCCAAAGTACTCCGAGAAATGATATCTGGAGAATAATCTAATATGAGATGGGATATGGTTAAAGATGTGACGATGGGTTGCGATAAGAAAGCTTTTGAAAGAATGGTCCGGGATAAGATGATGGGTATTTTTGAAGGGATGTGTGACTAAGTGAATAGATGCCCTACTTGAGTTGCTTTATTCTTCTCTCCTGAAAGCGTAAATGTAAAGTGATTTTTTTAAAAGATTTCACCATGCGTTTCCTCCTTAGATTTGATAATAAAAACTTTTCTCCATTTTCCAATACGATGTTGAATAGTTTTACCAGTTTATTATTTAAAGCTCAAAGCATTTTTATTCAATTTAATGCATTTAACCAATGCCTAATTAGAACAATGGGCCAAAAATACTGCAGCGAATTTGATACTCATTTCCGGATATTTTGTTATGTTTTTAGTTCTGAATATATCCACATAGCCATCATAATTTTTCCCATTATTAATTTATTAGTTGTCGAAGGATTTCTTTGTTTCGGTCGATCTCTTGAAATTGAGTTTATGATATCGTTTTTTTACCATTAATCGGTTTCTCTTGCAGTAAGCTCAATCCATTGTCATCTGTGATTGGGGATATGTTTTCCTATTTATTCAACAGTGTTAAAACTAGATTATCAGTATTTACCACTGTCATATTTTCGCAACATTCGAATATGTAGGATGTTTCCAAACTGTTGAAAGGAAATCGTTTGGTACAATTTCTTGAGTTTCAATATAATAAAGTGATTTGGAAAAGTGTGAGAAATCAATATCATTTATGCTAATTGCAATTAAAATCTAGCTTATCACAATAACAGTTGACCACAAGTTTTTTCAGAAAAGCCAATTATAAATCAAAGCTTTAATCTACTTCTAATGATGCGATGTTTAACAGAAAAGGCAATATTTTTATTTCAAAATATTATTTGTTCATTTTCAGTAAAAATGAAATAAGAAGGAGGGTTGAAAAACATTATATATAGCTAAGCAACGTTTGCTGTATTTCAACATTCAAATATAAAGTTAAATACCGCTTAATGTTCAGTAATCGCAAACAAGAATAATTTATTCATAATACAAGTAAATATCACTATTTTATCTTGCTTTAAATGTTTCAAATTTTATTTCGCTTTATCAAACACTCGTGCATCTGATACTTAAATCGCTTACGTGTGCTTTTTTAAGCTTCTATATAAGTTTTGAAAGAGTTTTATGAAGAAAACACTTCCAAGCAAACACTATCAAACTTGCAACCCCACCAAAATCAAAGAAACTAATTAGGTTCTCAAGTGCACTTTGTGCAACCCAAAGACACCTTTAATATAACCCCATTCTATAAATGGCATAAAAATGTGCAAAAAAATGTGACATAACAGTATAAATATTTTTTTTTATCTGAGATCACCTCCGTGTGAAATCACCTGCTTTAGAAGAAATAACGTTAAAAATATGTGTGTATGTGCATGCAGTAGGTTCTCGACTTGGCGGTTAATTCGTACGTACCGTGGGTTTCCGCGTAAGTCGAATAAAGCTTAATGTATATAAGAACTGTACTACATACTATACATATACCTGATTTTAAAGATTTAATGCTTAAGAGTTAATACATATAGTAATATGTGGGTATTTTACAAAAAAGTACAAGTACGTAGTTGCTTTTTTCGTTATAAGTTAATTTTTAACAATCAATTTAACATGCACTGATTTGTAAATTTATTATTAAAGACCAATACCTTCACCATATTTGATAAACGTAGTTGTTTTAATTTCAAGGTGAACTTCCTCACTAAATGGAACAGCAATATCTCTATAGGTGTTCAACGAAATATTTTGATTACACATTGTGTTCGCATTTCCAAAATATGTAACAATATTAACGATACTACCAACAGTCTCATATTTTAATTTATTAAAAACAACAATTTTCCCATAAATTTCTGCTTACGCTACCTTAAAGTTATCCTCGCTAACCTTAAACGTAAAAAAAATTTTAATATAAAGTTGCGCCATATATTTGGCTAATACTTTTCATTTACATTTTCATAACTTCTTCCCCTTTTATCTTCATTTTTCCTTTTAGCTACTTTCCTCACCCCTTTTAACTTCTGCTACAGCTAATTCTTTAGCCTCCCTGTTGTTTGGCGTCAAACTGTTACCAATCCTAAATAATTCCGCCAATAACACCTCCCACTCTCCCTCTCGCTTTCAAAATGTCACAACACAAGATCATGAACTCGAAGCGACAGGCCCAACGTATCCTTGTAAGTACATGTATAGTTTATTACATTTTTATATATTTGAATATTTTTTGGTAACAGCAATGATCTGTAGGGTGATGTCGGGAATAGAACGCCTTTGAGCCGTTTGACAGTGTTTTTCGGGGTTTTAGTCGAACGGTTTATTGGCGTTTCAGAAACACTGTCTTGAAGATCTTATATATTGTGTCCGGCATGCGTGTATAACTGTTCCCTTGAAAAAGATTGTACATGCATGCCTAGGTTCAATATATTGTCATATAATTTCAATCTTCACTCTCGTCACTAGCCCGTTATTATTAATCGTAAAATTGTCTATTCATTTATACTTTCACTACACAGGAATGTATATTTTGTAATTGTGGTATGATGTACATACATTTACACCTATATATACATTTACACCTATATTGTATATACACATTTTAGTGCATAGGCCTTTATTATTTTATATAGTATGCAGATGTGGCTGTGTGAATATTGGTATTGCTCATATATTTGCACCTACTTATTAATAATTTTCATTTACTTGCTTGATTTTCTACACTTCCATTTATATTTACATTATCTACTATTTCTTATTTATATATATATATATCATCATCATCATATTCAACCATTATCTATCCACTGCTGGATGAAGGTCTCTCCAAATGCTTTCCACACAAGTCTATCCTGGGCCATTCGTTTCCACGTCACCCCAACCTGTTTTCTTATTTCATCCACCCATCTAGTTTGAGGACGTTTTCTAGGTCTTCGGTGGTCTCTTGGAATCCAGTTCAGAATTTCTGTTGTCCATCGTTGATCAGTTCTTCTTGCAATATGCCCAGCCCATCGCCATTTCAGCCCTTTTACTTTAACAATGATGTCCTCTACTCTAGTTTGCTCTCTCACCCAAGTGTTTCTTTTTCGATCTCTCCTAGTTATTCCAAGCATGCACCTCTCCATGCTCCTTTGCGTTGTCTGTAACTTTCGTATTGCTCCAACTGTTAGACTCCATGTCTCTGATCCATAAGAGAGGACTGGCAATACACACTGGTTGAAGACCTTTCTTTTTAGACACAAAGGCAATTTCCCCTTCAGGATAAAACTGTTTCTTCCAAATGCACTCCAGCCAAGTTTAATACGTCTGTTGAGTTCTTTCATAATGTTGCCATCCATTGAAATCAGCTGGCCAAGGTAAATATATGAATCAGCAATTTCTAGCTCAATGTTGTCAACTTGTATTTTTGTTTCCTCTACAAAATTATTGAACATGATCTTAGTTTTTTGTAGGTTCATCTTGAGTCCAACTTCTTTACTTCTAGTTGAGAGCTCCTGTACCATGTCTTGGAGTTCTAATGGGTTCGTTGAAAAAATAACAATGTCATCAGCAAACCGCAAATGATTTAAATATTCACCATTTATTTTTATTCCCTTGTTATTCCAATTTATCAGCTGAAAAATCATCTGTAAAGCTGAAGTAAAAAGTTTTGGAGAAATGGTATCTCCCTGCCTCACACCTTTACCAATTTTGATAGTTTTGGTATCTTTATGTAACCGAAATTTTGCACTTGCATTTTTATACACACGTTTCACCATGTCAATGTACACATCCTCAATGTCTGTTGATCTTAAAGAGTTGATGACTGCTGATGTTTTAATAGAGTCAAAGGCCTTCTCATAGTCAATAAATGCAACACACAATGGAAGTTCATATTCATGTGTTCTTTCAATTAATTCTCTTAATACTTGAATATGGTCCACTGTACTGAATCCACTTCGAAATCCAGCTTGTTCTCTTGGTTGAGCTGCATCTAATTTTTTCTGCAGGCGATGTGTTAGCACTTTTGTGAAGATTTTATAAATAGCAGGTAACAAGCTAATTGGTCGGTAATTTTTCAAATCCTCTTTATCACCTTTTTTATGCAAAAGAATTACTGTTGCAGAATCCCATTGGTTTGGTATGTTACCGCTGTTAAGACATTTGGTAAAGAATTTTGCAAGTATGTCTTCTACATATTCTCCAGCTTCTTTTAGGATATCTAATGTAATACCATCATCGCCAGGGGCTCTTCCTTTCTTCATACTTTTTATTGCAAATGAAACTTCTTCTTTTAAGATTTTAGGAGCTGTTCCTTCGACTATTTCAGTGTCTTCGTTTAATCCACTGTTACTTTCATATAGTTTTTTGTAGAATTCTTCAACTCTTCTAAGTATTTCTTCCCTATTTCTTGTTACGGTGCCATCCTCTCCTTTTAATGCAATGATGTGTTTCTTCCCAACAGATAAACTTCCTTTAACAACCCTAAGGCTCTTGTTATTTTCAATGGCCTTCCTTACTAACTCACAATTGAATTTTCTTATGTCTTCTTTCATGCTTTTGCGCAGAGTTTTACAAAGTTCTATGTACTCAATCCTGGAACTGGTATTTCGATTGTCCACCTTCATATCTCTTCGCCTTTTCATGAGCTGTTTCGTCTTCTCAGATAATTTGCTATTGTGCTTTTTACAGGTTACACCACCAATTTCCCCAGCAGTTTCAACTATTGTCTTAACAATGTTTTCATTTGCTTCTGAGATATCACTTTCATCAATAAGTCCTTCCAGTGCAGAAAAGCGATTTTTTAATTCCAACTTGAATGCCTCGGTATTTTCTTTTAATTTCTTTAAATCCACCCTCTTACTTACTTGTTTCCTAATGAGCTTCTGTCGTTCTAATTTAGTATTTAAGTGCACTTTACATCTCACCATTCGATGATCACTTCCAGTATTAAATCTGTTCAGTACACTGCAATCTTCAATAATTGATTTCTTGTTTGCCAGGATATAGTCAATTTCACTAGTTCCCCCATTTGGGTGTTTCCATGTCCATTTTCTTTGCGGTTTCTTCTTAAAAAATGAATTCATGATGCTAAGGTTTTCAGCTTCTGCAAATTCGATGAGTTGATCGCCACGTTCATTCCTTTCCCCATATCCGTATTTACCAACCGATGTCTCTCCTTGTTCCTGTTGTCCAATTCTTGCATTGAAATCCCCCATGATGAGCTTGATATGTTGTTTCCCTTTGGTGTGTAACTCTTTGATTTCTTCATAAAATTCTTCAACCTCTTCGTCGGTATGGCTTGATGTTGGTGCATATACCTGTACTATTTGAAGTTGGTATCGCTGGGTTAGTTGAACAACGAGCCTCGCTGCTCGATCTGATGTACTTTCAACTTCCAGAAGACAGTCTTTAATTCTTTTGTTGATTAAGAAGCCAACACCACTTGTTCTTCCAGTTTCCGTTCCTCTATAATAAAACAAATGTCCACTTTTAAGTTCCACCAACTCTTCACCTTTTCTTCTAACTTCACTGAGTCCTACAATGTCCCATTTGATCTTGTCAAGTTCTTCTTCCAATTCCTGAAGTTTTGCTTCAGAAGCAAGGGATCGTCCATTATACGTTGCCAAGGTCAATAACAAACGGCAGCCTGGGCCATTCCAGTGATTCTTAGCACCCCCTGCTTTCATGCCACACTGACCGCTGCCTTGATCAGGAGCACTCCAGCACCTGGAGACTAGGGGCCATGGTTTCTGGTGTGTCAACATAATGGAGGAATTAGCCATAATTTCACCACGCTGGCTAGACGGGTTGGTGAATTAGCCCTCCCCTTCCGCCTTTCTATCCGTGCAGCAAATATTAATTTGCCACATAAATAGAAAGCTCAGCCTGCACCACTTGAAGGCGGGGTAGGACACTAGGTTACTGGCCTGGCCGGTTCCACACATCGTCACATACGTTCAGCGTGTGGGTCTCCTTCCAGTTAGATACCAGCAACCCTTTTGCAGGCCATATATATATATTTGTGTATTGCATATCTTCTTAAATATTTTTATTTTTTATCCATCTTTTTGAAAATAAATTCTATCAATGAGAACAAGATAATTCAATTTATAATCTGTTAAAGCAATATTGTAGACAAAGGACCTTTTGTTCCCCAAATCCAATTCTGAAAGCCAAAAAACCAATATCATCTCGAATGCACCTTTTTCTACTCTTCTTCTATTTTCTTGTTTTGTTTCCACAAAGCAATGGGATACGCTGCGTTTTCCTGGAAATGAAATCGGAACATAAAAACCATTTTCCTTGATTTAGTCCACTGAAAATCTGTTTGGAAAGAGAGATTTTCTCCCCCCACCAGAAAGGAAAAAAATTCCATTCCTTCGTAATCACGAATACAAAAAAAGAAACGAAAAAGGAAGATGGGTCGCAATGAAGAAAATTAAAACACAAATCCAGACATCGTTTTTAAGATACCCTGAGGCCTGGTAAATCATCTGCCAACTTTGTAAACAATACTGAATATTTTGTTTGAAGAAATATCATATTCTTGTTTAGAGCGCTTATTGACATAGACACGTTTTTTACATTTAAACAGGAAATACCTGCAAACAAGTATATTTTGTATACACGCTAAAATGATAAATTATTCCTTATTCCCGATAACAATATACAAAATAGTTGTATCGCCGCAAATAGCGATGCTTGCAAAAACCGGTGCGGGTTATAAATGGGTTACGTTTTCACATAATAGAAAATGGTCACTGAAGTTGAACCATGGGTTAAGGTAGAGACGTAAATTCGATGGAGGCCAAATTGCAGGGGCCAGGAAAGCTGGGTATTCAATACCAGCAATCGCCAAACTTTTGGGATTTCAGCGACATATCGTGACATGTATGTACCAGGATTACGTAAAATCCGATGAAACCGCTAATTACTGCCAATGATATACCCATAAACATGTAGCAGACGTTGGACATCAACTCGCATTATAAGGACAAATGAAATGTTTAATTTGCAAAAAATAACTTCGCAATTAACTAAGGGAATATTTACACAAGCCTCTATCCAAGACACTTTTCTTTTGCCATACTATAGTGTAAACAGGCTTTAGCAATTGGCGACCATATCCCATTCCTGTGTTATCAGCAATATTATTTATAGCAGATTCGGTTGCAGTTTTCACTAATCTATCGAAGCTAGAATGTAGATGACTGGGAACATGCCATCTTGTCAGATGAATCAGGATTTACATTTTACTATGCCGATAAAAGACATCGTGTGTGATGTGAAAAACACTAACCAGGAAAGATGTGCGTATTCAGAGGAGGATCTTAAGGACCGGTTCCCCTCGAAACTAAATTTTTAATGGGATTTGGTTACGACCTTGCATGCTGTGATTGTATGGACACATGTTGTTGAAATTCTTAAACCCCTCCCGAAATTAAAACATGGCTACGACCTTGCCCGGAAACCATTCGAGGTGTAAATTCTCGATTTGATCAAGAGTGATATCAGTGGAAACCTCTTACCATGAGGAACAAAAAATCAAATGGAAATACACTCCCGAATCCAACCAGTTAGGAGATACAAGCTAATTTGTTTTATGTGCAGAAAGAATCCATCCAGCACTACAAATAAATGAATATTTTTGTAAGTACGAAGGAAAAATGGCAAACATGTAATCTTGCCCTTAGGATGGTTAGTGTGCTGCTAGCTTCCTGAAATAGCTGAAATGATATTTTAACCATGGTAGTGTGTTTTTGAATTTGTGTTCGAAGCATAAGTGTTTTCAGCACCAAATACATACAAGTAAGGGTATAGTTGTAGTGTTGTGCAGTCAACGCAAACGTATTTGGTCAGATTAAAGGAAACTTGTTTGACTGATTGGAAGATATACAGTATACAATAAAATTTTTATTTCCATGATAAAATTATATTTCTGTGCAAGGAGGAAGCATAGAAAAAGGAAACAGAAATTATTAGTCTAGCTCTCTTTTGGTTAGCCTGTCCATTTTATTTTTGGTGCGCTATTAAATAAATTTTTAATTTCCTTTTAAACTCTTTCTCTTAAACGATTTTTTATATGGTCTGGTAATTTAATCCATTTATCAATTCCATAATAATTTATATATTTTCCCCACATTTGTTCTTATTTTTTCCGTTTTTAAAGTGTTACCTGATCTTATGTTTCTTGTGTTTGAATTTTTCTAGGTATTTATAGTTTCATATTTACCTGTTGTAATTTTTAAATATATCATTATAAATATTTTGTATGTGTTTACTTCTATATTCATTATATTATTTTCTATTTTTATTTGTTTTATACATTTGTTAGTTTTGTATCCTATTCTTTTTAATAATCTATCAATTATTGATTGTAATTTTTTAAAGGTTACTTTATTTACCTTACTCCACACAATATTTCCATAAGTTATATGGCAATGTGTCAATGAAAAGTAGATGGGGTTTGTACTTTGAATCAAAATCTTCTGAAAGACATATCGGCACACGTTGTCAAAGGTAGGGGAAGATAACTAATTATAAGCCAAGTGATGCAGCTTTACTATGGCCTCCCTGTTGGTAATATTCCCATCTGCACGATGAGTCTTCGAGTACGCAGCATTTTTTTAAAAGGTGCTTATAGTCCTAAAAGAAGTATAAATCTAATGGCTGTGGGTATTTGTTGTGCCCGGAGGAATAACCATGATATCGACATTATTTTCCATTTCAACCTGCTAAATTTGTATCTGTTTGTACAGACCATGAATCCAGTACCAGGAAAGTCCACTAAAGAATGCGGCCACCATGATATTCAGTCTATAAAGCGTGTTTTTCCTTAAAGTTAATTATCCATAATAGGTTTCTCAGTAATGAAACTTGAGCATTTGTAAATAAACAAAATTAAAAGAAGTATTAAAACTAAATGATATCAATCCCCATCAAGTTCTTCGAGGAGGGCTTCAAAATCTCAGGGCGCTAGGCCCGGGGTTTCTTGACCTATATATAAATCCCGCACTGGTGAGCACTAACCTTCCTCCTGCATATATGCCTGCCCTATACCAGTTATTCTTGAATTATTGCTAAACGATTGCTCCCTCTGTTTCTTAGTACCTCACTGGATTTTTATGATGACGTTTGTCCACTGTTGTTCGTGTAAAAGGTGGTGAAACAAGCTATTAGGTGTGCGTGTGTACATATCTCCTTTCAATGTATTTAAGTTTATTTCTAAATACTTATGAGATATATGGAATGTGAAAGCATGCTTTCTGAGTCTGAAATTAGAAGCACAGAGATGTTTTTATTTATAGTCCTGTGGGGTGGGGGATTCCACATAGTATATGTTTATCCATGTTGTGAATACAATATCTTGTCTGAGTGTGTTATAATGAATGATGGTTCAAGCTTAAGATTTCTCTGCAGAACGTATGTTAGAAAGCAAGGCTATTTGCACATAGAAACAGAGCAGAATTTATTGCATAACCTTAATGAATATAAACAGAACAAATCATAGTTCAGTCATCATACTATACGTGCGTGGTAAAGCACTTATGCAAACGCGTGCTATTCCAGCTTAGCAGCTGGCTAACGAGCACATTAAAGGTACGGTGTATGCTAACAGAAGAAGGATAAAATACTGTCTAGCCCTTTTTCCTGAGCCCTTATGAATTTCTAGGTAAGTTCTGGAGATAAAGGACGTGTCACACTTTCTTACAAATATTGCCTTGATGTACGAAGAGGTGCTCCAACAGACCTTTCTAAAATTTTAGAAAGGACACACAAGCATACTTCGGAAATATTGCACAAATTCGATTCCAGACCGATTAAGATAAGGACAGTTATCTTAATTTTTAAACTTTTCATGCACACAAAAGTGATGTCTACACTATATTGTAAGCGAGTAGATGTGCAATAATATTATATCTAAAAATTGTATATACCTTACTTACAAATCGTTTCATTGTTAAAAAATACTAACCATCATCTGAGTCTTTAAAGAACGTAACCTCGATATCTGATAACCCTTGGCCTGTAGATATAAACTGCCCACAAGGTTGCAACAAATCGATTGGGAAGAAAGAGACTGCAATATTTACGAAGGGCAATAAAGCGAAATATTCCTGTACCATTAAAATTATTGGAGTGACAGCAGCACAGATGAGAATGTAATTTTTTTACTGTCCTTTAATTTTGGTTTAGATTCTAACTTTTACATAACTCACTAGAAAATAAAACGGCATAATTTGGGCTTAAAAGCCGAGCTACCAATTTTTGGGGGCAGATGTTAATCTAAAGTTTCAATAAAGCTAGTCTACCAACATCTCTAGTTTCGACTGAAAAAAAGTCGTTGAGGATAATAAAGATATAATAGCCCCCATTTATATCCCTAATTTTTCATTCTAAACTAAGATTTAATAATTCCAATACGCCTGGATACTGAATATTTATCGCGGTTTGGACATCACATTGAGCCCTGCGTCTCATCTCAGATAACCTTATTGTGGTGGCCGACTCGAAACAAACAACTGGAAACCAAATTTTAATTCGGACAATTGTATATTTGGTCCCATTCAGAATGAATGAATTCTGGATTCGACAATTATGTTTGAACTGAGCAATTTGGATTTGACTTTTAGTTTGAATTAATTTATGTCCGGTGTGATTAAAATTGATTAGTCATTTTATTTTTATATTTTGATTATTCGTTTTATTTACCGATTTGCGTCATTTCGGATAAAATTGATTAACCTGGATTCAGGAGACAAATCTTGGAGTCGGATAAGCGCTGCCAGTTGCCACCTTCCCACACATTCAAAGATGGCCGTACAAACGTGCACGGTGAAGAACGAAGTGGACGACCGTCCGTCATTATTAATGATCTGATGCAGAAAGTTGATGAGAAAATTTGAGAAGACAGACGCTATACGATTTCATTATTATCTCATGCCTAGCACCTAGTGACTACCATTTGTTCTTAAACTTAAAGAAGCACCTTGCTAGTCAGCGCTATGAATACGATTTCAATACGTCGGTACAGGAATGGTTAAAGAATCAGGCAGCCGGTTTCTATGAGGATGGGATTCAAAAGCTGGTCATACGATACAATGAGAGGCTTAACAGAAGTGGAAATTATGTTGAAAAGTAGATTAAAGTCCAGTCTTTCATGTAAAAATAAAGTTGTTAAAAATGTCGTCTTTGTTTCGTTTTTTATTTCAAAACGGTACTTACTTCACAAACGCTCCTCTATATGACTTCATTCATTTTCTGCTTTTTATTAGAAAGTATTTGCAAAGGGAATTGTATAAAATATTGTCCAAGCATTTGAAAACTTATGCTTAGAGGGAGAAAATCGAAGAAAAACAACTTTAAATATATAGTATATTTAAATTGAAAATATTGATTTTTTTCTGCAATAAAAGATAATTCTCTATTTTTATATCCTTATTGGAAACATATATAAAATTGCGCCCTCACAGAAAAATACTTCTTACCATATATAATAAACTGCTCACGTCTTATGAAAGAGAATGGAAAGAGATTTTCCTCGTTGCTAATATTAACTATTAGAAAAAATGAAAAAATAAATACAAAGGAGAATATAAGAATTTTTTCTCAAAGCAAATAGTGAAAAAACCAATTTTCTGCTAAAAAGACAAAAACAGAAACATTTTAAAAATATGAAAACATTTTTAAATTATCATTTTTCTTAGGGAAGATATTTTACGTTGCAAAAATAAGTAGGAAATTAAAATTAACACCCAGTTTAATCAAAATTAGTCAATTTTTTGTTTTTTTTTGTAATAAATATTTTATAAAACGGCTGTCGTGATTATTCACAAATTTATCATAGGAGGGCCATATGTTAATATTCTCAAAATTATTGAAACGAAACTACTAAATATTTTTTAAATTACTTACTCGCATCGTTATTTTTGCTTGTGAACAACTTGAGGTATCTACTTCGAAAAAATTGTGCTCAACCAATAATGAGACTTGGTAATACGTAGAAAGGTACTTCCACATAATGGCAATTTTTTATAACGTCTTTCTGTAAAAGATGGAAGAGTACAAAAAGAAGAATGATTCGCAAGTTAGAAACACCATATGCATAAAATGAATTGCAATGATTTTCTAAATATACAAGTACTAGCTCCAAAAGGAAGTTTGAAATTACGAACTGTCTCTTCTTCCCTACGATGAAGAATCATGATAAGGAAAGTAATATTGACTACAAAGGGCGTTCTGACAAGGGTTCGAATGAGAAATTTATTCTGAAAATTTATCAGGAATTTATTCCTGGAAAAATATCTCCTGTTAAAAGTCAGATGTTTGATAAAGAATTACACACGGATACAGTTGAACATGCAACACATTTATATCATTCTTTATTGAAATGAAATTCGAGGGATTCCATTTTAAGAGAAAATTGTTCTCTAGTTTCCAAAAAAATTCTTTAAATATTCCTTTCAAAAATATTCTTATACATAATTCATGGATGACATAGTTTAAAGAATCTTGTAACTGTTGGAATAGAACTTTAATACTGACAGTGTAAAGAATAGCTTACGGAGTGTAGCATGCTTCTTTACTTTTTTACAAAATCACTGAGCATTGAAATTTTTAATGAAACTATATGTCTAGTCGCTCAGATTAAGTGGAAGACAATAATTCAATTAGAAATATTGCCCAATGTCCTACTTTTAAAAGCAGCGAAACATTTCTTTATTCTCCCATGTGCTAATATGCAACACATGTTTCCATATTTAAGAGTATTATATATTTGTAAAGGATGGGAATTTTATGTCAAAGAATTTACGAGATAAAGGAAATGTGTGTATTGTGCGATCTAGTATCTTCAGCATTTTAGTTAGACAATATAAAGTGAATGCGTGCTTATAATCAAGATTGAAAACCTAATGCGCGATAATTTAAATATACAGTATTTAACAAACGGAAACCAGAGAACGCGCCTCATACAGGTGGAAACATTAGAATCAAAACTATGTTTCGATTCTGGTGTATGACATGTTTTTATTTTGTGGAGTACATATTCAGCATTTGCATTTATTTTGCCGCATGTGTGAGGTGCTGCTCAGATTACGTTTTGAACATAGGGAAAAACGCCATGAAATGTAACTAGATGGAAGAAAAAAGGAAAGCATTCATCGAAGTATCAAACGGTTCTACTTTTCTAAGTGTTAGTCGAACTTGCTCAGGGTTAGGGATGGAAATGTTGGATAGTTTCATCACAAATATTCCATTCTTCTGTTTTGTCAAATAATTCTTCTAGGGAATTTTTTCCTCTTGTACTTCATTGTTTTGCGACGGAATCTTTCTGTTTTTTTAGACACAAAAGAACGTTGAACCTTGAGAAAATTACTTCCTGAGTTGATATAAATTTTAAATGATAAACAATGTTTCCTTTTCTTGATGGTCGCAGCTAAGCTAAAATACTAAAATCTAATTCAAAGTTTTGATACATGTATATATATTAGATACAGATTATGTGGTATTAAACATGGAATTCATAAATATGGTGGAACATTTATAAGTATGTATTTTATAAAAATTTTTTGTTCTTTCCAAAAGGAAAAATTCGATTTGGTGTGTAATAAGCTTTTGACAAAAATGTGTGATGTTTTGTAAGATACCATTACCTATCCCAGAGTTAACACAATTGACAAATGGTCAACACAATTGACAAATGGTCAACACACATAGATAACGGGACATGTTTTGTAATCAAAAATATTATCCCAGAGTGTGTGGTGAGAAAATTTCTTCTAATGAAACGAATTATCTTCTAAAAACATTAATGGAAATTAAGAATCTAGTTTTCTTTGCTTTTATTTTCAACAATTCATCTAAATTTCCACATTCAAATATTTAATATAATGTGGCGGAGAAGCGTCACTGATGTCACAGAGACATTTTCTATCAAAAGTAAAAGTTTAAGTCCGTGGCCGGAGACGCCCCCCAATACCCAACAATTCATTTTTTATCATTTGTTCTTTTTTGTTTCAGGCTCGTTCTAAAAGTGATATTTTAGCTCGTTCTAGTAGTGTTGTCATGGATACCAAAAAAGCGGATTGCTGATTAAGACTTTTCGAACGCCGCTAATTATTTCTCTCTTAATCTAACGTTTTCGTTCATATTTTTATGTTATTAAATTTTCCTAAACATCAGCAAGAGTATTTTATTTACCCGTATCTACACGACAGAATTGCCTCATCGAATATTTTATGGCAGCTCGTCCATATATTATATATGATATTTTGCCAAAAATAAAGTCATTAATTGATTTAATTGATTAATTTTGCTAAGACTAAAATAGTCCTATGAATAAAAAATATATATTTTTCCACGAAAACCTATTTTTGGATTCTTTAGTTCATGCAAAATCAGCCAATCCTAGAATTTAAAATACTTGTTAAACACGTTTTGAACAATATGACGAGTGACATTTTTCTGCATTAAACGAACAGGAAAATAACGAACTTTTAATTATGATGAACCTTTTCTGTTTATTCCCATTTTGGATAATTTCGGCATGTTCATCTAACATGATACATCCAAAATCCAAGAGCTTTACAAAAAAAATTATAATTGAACAGATAGTTTGGTTTAGAACAAAAATGATATATCTGAAACTAACAGAGTGAAAACATGGGTAAAAGCATCAGTGAAAAGGAGAAATAAATGTTAGCAAGGAAACTAAAAGATAATATTAATAAGTTCATTGGATTAAAATTGATTATAATCCTTATGAACGCTGCTTAAGAAAATGATAAGAAATGCGCAAACAGTATGCGATCTATTTTTTCCGGCGGCACTCAATAGATTTAGCAATTGCTAGTTCGACCAAAATATGTTGAAATCGGCTTATAAATGGAAACAATCTTTAATCTAAGAAAACAAAGGTCGCTACCTTGATGGTATGCCCTTTTTTTATAGTGATTCTGTACCATTTTTTATCATAATTTCAAACTATCAATTAAATTTTCTATTCAGCATTATGCAATATTTATTGTTAGTTAATATAATTAGATGCATTTTTGCTTTCTGAGCCCCACAAAAAATTAAAATTACTTGCGCACTATTTATAATCTCTATTCGTATTGCTTACGGTGTTCATGTATTTAATTCATCTAAAAAGGAAAACTCTACTTCTGAAGTTTGATTGACGAATGTGTTGGAAAACCTATATGTCAGTAATTTCAAAAGCAAGAGATCGTGACAGAAAAATTGAGAGAGAGAGAGAAAAAGAAAGGAAGTCATTGTTCGATGATGGAAGAGAATCAGTACGGTATTTGTCATTCTGTGCCCCTGGCATACAACTATACCGCTCCACTTAACTTTCCGGAGATATTGGCTGATATAAAATAAAGTTTGGAAAACTGTGTATTCATGGTTACGTTGATATTATTTAATGCGAATCTTTTCTTTCTGAAAATTTTTCTCCAGTTTCGAGCTTTTTATTAACAGTATAATGTTCCTAAAATACACTGGTGTGCAAAAATTAAGGACGGGACAGTTTTTCTCATGTAACGTCGCACCCCAGTGTTTCAAATGGGTACAAAGCATACCATAATATTTCCAAGATGTAAGATTAAGGAAAATGTGGACGATACTGACCAAGACAGGAAACCAAAGGATACAAAGGACTTTTATTCGAAAGCGGTCTTTCAGCACAGGAAGACAGATACGTCCATGTGACAGGCGACAGGCAAGAAAAACGCAGCCTTCGGTTGGGGATATGATCACCCCTGACTGCGATGCAGGATGTGCACTGTCTATTCATGCTCAGTATGAGGTTGTCGACGAGCTCTTGAGGCATCATGACCCATTCCTCTTGTAGCGTAAATCGTAACTGCGAAATCGTTGATGGTGGATCGTAACGTGCTGCCAGGCATCTCCCGAGAACATTCCACACGTGTTCTATTAGATTCAGGTCCGGAGACCGTGCGGGCCATTCCATACGATGAATATCTTCACTCTCTGACAGCTCAGCGACAGCAGCTGTAATATTAGGTGTGACGTTGTCATCCATGAAGAGGAATTCTGGACCCACAACACCCTGGAAAAGACAGACATGAAGAAGGAGAACTATGGTACAATAGCGATCGCCAGTGACTGAACCTCCTTGGAAGATGTGGAGCTCCATACGTTCACAAGGAATTATGCGCCCCACCACCAGAACGGGAATTGTGCCACCTCCAAATCGGTCCCTTTCGACCATGTTGGAGGGGTGATTGCGTGTTCCCCGCACTCTCCAAATGTATAGACGTCCAGAATCTCAAGTGAGACTAAATTGGCCCTCATTCGTAAACAGGATTCGACCACATTGCTAAGCTCCCGATTCCTTGTGTTCCTGGCACCACAGAAAACGCCATCTCCGATGGGTAGGCCTCAATAGTACACGTCGTACTTGTCATCGAACGAATAAACCACTTGTGCGCAGTCTCTTTAGATGCGGTAAAACGCGATAGCAGCCGTCCAATAGCACGTTGCTTGCGGCTTGCGATTTCATTCGCTGTCAATCGTCAATCTCTCCTCGCCTGTAGAACAAGATACCGGTCCTCCCTTGCCATGGTTGCTCGTTGACGACCACTACTAAAACTTCAGACAGCTGTTCCTGTCGTTCGAAATGCCGTCCATGCTCGTGACACGATGCTGTGTGCGATTACGAACTCGCCGTACACGCTCATCACACTTCGACTTCCTTCCAACTTTCCAATAATTCAGCCTTGAGTAAAGTTATCCAGATGTTGTCTACGGGGCTGTCTGTTGAATATCTCGCACTGCTACAGCAACTCGTTGTAGTTTAGACCGATATACACTGCGAATTAGCTTCCACTGAAATGTTGCGTGTACGCTGACCTCGCGTTTTATGCTCTAAGCACAAGTTGACATTACGTCATTATGCGTATATGCAAATGCCCTACAGTATCGGACCCTAGGCAGTTTCCTGATTGGCCTTTAGGTTGGTTCTGCTTATTCATTCCGCTGTTACGTTACTTTTTCCATCTCGTCCTTATTTTTGCACACCAGTGAATATCTGTCGTATAATTAAGGTATATTTGATTTAACCTTAAAGTTAAAAATAATAATTAGAAGCTACTATTCTATAATAGATGCTTCTCCCGCGAATGGACCATATGCGATTTTCACCTATGCAAAGGGATGATAAGGATCGCTTTGGTAGTGGTGTTAGACAGCGAAACATCGTAAGGGAAAGCAAAGGACAAAAAAGGTTTGGTGTTTGTGTTAGGTATGAAACAGGTGTAGGAGATAAGTTTCTCCTTTTAATTTTCTTTGTTCGACGCGTGATTAAATTTGAAATACACATTTTAGAGTTTAATGATTTATGGTGTTTAATACGTTTATTGGTATGATTTGTAGGGCATACGAAACACACATATATGATTAATATTCACTGGAATTAAATAACTATAGAAAATTATTGTACCAAAAAAGGAAGCTTATGCTCAAAAACAAGAATTTAATAAATATGTTTTACCAAAGACTCTTGGGAACTCGGATACAAGCTTGTATTCTCCAATGCACAAATCATTAAAAGAAATCATCTCAAAGTTTTCTTTAACTTCGATGCATTCTACATTCTTTTCAAAACCGAAATAGCGGTTAATGACCATCTACTGAATAAAGTAATCTCTCCCAGTTGAAAAATGTTGTACCTCTTACGACTAAAAATAGTGGCTTTTTAACATATTCGAGAGCTCTGGATTCATTCATATTTTCGGGCTTCTTTTCACACTAACGTTTGGATTTCCAATTTTTATTTTTGCAATAAGAAAAATATAAAATAAACACGCACACAAACTGCCAAATTGTGGCCCCTGGACCCGAAACCAATTGGTTCATTCCTCAAGAAGCAATTGGCTAACACGTAATATCTCTTGCTAACATATACGACTCTTTCTAATCTTCGTCATGGCAACCCTGTCCAGCATTAAAAGCAAATTCAGAAGTCATCATGATCTGAAAAAGATAAAACGTGGCTTTATCGAAATAACTGTAAACAATGTTTTTCTCAATGTAACTTCACCAAACAAATTTTTCTATTAGATTAGTTCAGTGCCCCCAACAAAACAGACACTAAATATGAATAAAATTGAATATCTCAAAGTACCATTTTCAATAATAAATTAAATAGGGGAAATGAAAAAATAAATAAAACAATCTCCTAACCTCCTTCTATGAGGGCTTTTACAGTATGAGTGAAATTATACGAATTAAATTCAGAGAGGTTTCGACAATGTCTATTTTTGAGTTGTTAATAAAAAATATTAATGAATTTTTCCCTTTGAAAGCATAAACTGATTACCAAATATTGAGTTTTCATTATGTTGGAATGGAATGAATGCACTTTTAAAACACGTTTCTTTTCTAACTCGGACACTTCTATATTTCTATCAAAACTGATATAACACGATCGATATCTTTTTTAATATATCACTGAAGTACATTGGCTCAAACAAAGGGTTTCAATTGCAAAAATTATGCTAGTCACTTACACTCACACATACAGTTTGATAAGATAGTAAAATTATACATATAGGACAAAAACCATTCCATTAGATGTATGAAGTCACTGTAGAATCAAAAAAATATAAGCGATTAGTTTTCTTGAGTTTTGTTCAGATATACTTGCCTGACTTACGTTGTTTTCTGCAATGAACGCTTCAATTAGTGCTATTGTATTTGTGTACTTTCCTTTTCTTTGTTATTACAAAATGTAGCCCATTCCTTTGCTATTACAAATTGTAGCCCATTTCTTTTTCCGGTATTAGTACGCCATTTTGTAATATTCTAACTTTTCTATGAAAACGTTTTCTCCTTCCCGATCCCTATGGCCTCAGTTCTCACATTTTATCAATATTTCCACAAGCTTCACTTTCGGCTTTAGAGATTCCCCCCTCTTTCCAACTGATTATTCAGCTGTCTCCAATTTATCTTTTTCTATGGATTCAACTTCTGCTTTCATAAAACATTTTGTGCCATTTCGCCCCCTGTCGAAGTATTCTTGATATTTTATGACACGTGGTGTCAATTGTACATTCAATATGTTTTATTAATACTTCTTTCAATATTTTCCTTGGTTCGTTGACTATCTTCTTTTCAAGTTGACACATTTCACATTTTTTATGCTTTTAAACAATTCGTTATTATTGCCTTTTTTTTCTTTCCTATGTAGTATTTGCTGCGCTTAACTGTCGATTTCTTCAACAAGCAAAAATTGTTTTGAACTGCGAATAGTAATTCAAATAGCGATCAGAAAAATGTATGAACCTTTAATTTATTTATTAATCTAATACTGAGTGGAGTATATGTTATATATATATTATAGAACGTATTTGACCTCAGATTTTCACTTATGCACAATCACATCTAAATATTAATTATTTGTAATTATTTTGTCTCTTCAATTTAAAGTCGGTTGTCGATGTATATGTTTCAAGGATCCTTTTCTCTGTGTTAAAAGAATTTTATAACGGACCAATGGCAAAGTAGCCGTTAGATATTAATATGTAGTAAATTCTCCTTGGGCAGTGATAAATTTTACAAAACGGTATAGAATGCGGCATAGAGATGAATAATAATTTTATGTTGTCATGTGGCAGATCAGGTTATAGAATTTTTTGTTTAGTTCTCTCACATTTCGTGATCGCTGCACTTGTCTTCCCAGCATATTCTAAAGCTGTTCAGGCGAGAAATCATAGGATCTAGCTTGCTGCGGGAGAGTATGAATGCCATGGTGGCATTGTTGAGCAAGTCTCGCTATTAGATTATCATGATGGTACACAGTCTTTGAAGGCGTGAGAGCATACACAATCCAGTTGATCGAAGAATGTTACCAACGTACAAATAAAAGTAAATTGTGGCAAAACTATAGGCTGTCACAGGAGCTAGGTCGCAAGACTGCAATTTTAGGTGTGATGACCGTTTTTTCAGTAACTGCAGCCGATTTGGAGAGCTGATACCTTCTTTTCAATGCATAGACACATTCACAGATGTATGTCACCTGCCCTATGAGAGAAGCTGAATTCGTCGTAACGCCCAAGACTTCTCTAATTATATACTGTGTGGTATTCTTAAACTTGACAATAGGCTGTATTCATTATGTTGAATATTCAGTGGTAGCTATCTTACGGAACATTGAGATTGAAGTCTCGCCTCTGATAGTATACACTGAATGGTGTCTTTTAATCCCACATTATATATGGAGGAAAGTAGGTGCCGATGGATGGAGAAGAGGATCACCACTGGAGTCGCTATAGCTGCTCCTTTGCTTACACAATCCCTTCTTGAACACGTTTTAATTGGGACGTTTAGGCAATTCGTGGCGGTGTTGTTTGCTTTTGTAGACCTACTGCTATGAGCATCGTTCCAACCAAGATGGGATTGACAAATTTACATGAACATTTTGTTCCTTTTTAGCACATGACAGGATGATTTCTTTTAAAATTATTCAATTGTTGGTACTGTCTACATATGTATTGCAGAATCATCCTCGTAGATTATGTAACTTAACGAAAACAGCACACCTTCTGGGACTTGTATGTCTTTGCAAATGACACTCTTTATATGATAGTTGAAGGATGCGCCCTTTGAATGCATTCTCGAAATCCCTTGTGCATTCATTGGAGTGAAATTTTAATTTTTGTCATCAAATTTTAATCATTTGTGTATCCAATCGAAATGCATTCGCACGCGAAGTTGCAAAAAACTTGTTTTATTGTTTAGGGTAGCGTCTTTTTTACTTTTTCTTTTCTAGCAAAATTATTCACCAATAACCGTTAAGCATTAAATCAATATTATTAAAGTTCTTGATGAATATCAGCTGCGTAGCGTGACTTTAGAAGCTAGGTAATTCCTAATTATTCACAAACCCTTCCCATCTCTCTCCATCCGAATAAAAAAAATCACAATTCATACACACGCACTGTGTAGGATATATATACATGATGTATAGACTAAACAACTAAAGATATTAACTAAACATCTTTTACCCCAGAGAACAAATGTGAGCATTTTTGAGGTGAACGTTGAATGAGCGCCTATTAAAAAAAA
>QLNU02015360.1:246941214-246956944 GCA_006491805.2 Dysdera silvatica
TAGTACTCATACACCCCGAAATCATGATAGAGGTACTAAACATCACTGAGCGTTTCAAGCACTCTGTAGTAAAACATATATTATTGAAAATCAAGTTCATGGAGTCGTTGCATTGTGCTAGATGTTGGGGCACCCACTCCTTATTCTCGCCACTTTCTACTTATGATTCTCAAGCTCCTGAACTTGTTTTTAGTCACGATTCGTTTCAGCATTCTGTCCTGTCTTAGTGTGGTTATTCGCTTACGATCACTGTTTTCACGATTATTTTTAAAATTTTGATTTCTAGAATAATCTTTTAAAATTTTCCTCACAGTTTCTTGAAAGCATTTCATTTTTTCGGCATCATTTATTCTTTTCTTCTTATTATTACTATTCTTCTTCTCATTTATTCTTTTGAGTAAGTCCCTTATAGCGCAGAGTCAGAATCGCAGTCTTAGCAGCGTCCGGTATATCTTTCGTGCGGCCCATTTTTAACTCCCAACTAAGTAAAGTTAACTTTCAAGCAAGCCTTTATACGTGTACTAACTCTATAGTGGCCCCATTTATGCAAATTTCATCATCAATGCTGACTAATCACATCATTTTACAGATATTCTAATATTTTGAATCGGCGCTGGGAATATTTTAATTCTTTGAAAAATTTCAATAATTTTTCATAAAATCTCTATCAATTCTTTAGACACGTGAACAATATATCATAATACGTCAGCTTATTGTGAACGCTTACTAATTTTGTCGTTCGTCCCCGTTGTTTATTTCTGCAGATATTATGTTTTTTATAAGATAATGCGATGCCTTTTTTGCTTATTTTAATATTTTGAATTGGAGTTGTATATGTTTTTCCTACACTAACGCATGTTCTTTTATATAAAATAAGCAGATGAAATTCGTACAAACCATTAAATGTGATAAAATTCTAGCATGCTGCCCATCCCTTCTCTCTTTCTGCGACGTTTTGCATTCACTAAGCTTTTCGTGCGTTTTAATTTTCTTAAAATTTCTAGGGTTCACTTTGACTTTGAAATAGCTTCAAGGCCCTTCGGCCATGTTCGTTTCATTTCCAGAGATACATCACCAAATTAAACAGCCCAGTTTTTTGTCAACCCCTTTTTTCGTGAATATTTGTTTAATAATATGTACCGAAGAACTATGACATGCATATGTAGATGCGAGAAATATGTTATAACATAACAGATTTAACTGTTTTAATACAAATATCCCTGTTTTTTTATAACATTTCTTAATGTGTATGTTTAACTGCTTCGGTAAGCAGCGTTATGTTATTTCCTTTCGATTATTTGTATCATTATTAACATATTTTATAGTCATCTTATACCAAAGTGAAGTTTAATTGCATCAGAAAGATCATAGATAGCGAAAATTAAAAGAAATATAAAATTTTAAAAAATAATCCCTACTAATAGTTATATTACTAATATATATTTACTAATTTAAATGAAGTTATATCAATAATGTTATAGAATATGAGAGTTGATCAACTGTATCTGCATTTGACATTTCTACGTTTTTGCTAGCCTAATATATTCTATAATTTTTTCTTTTAGGAAAAATGTCTTATGCAAAATTTAATATTTATGAAAATCAAAATGACAGTCGCGCCGACCACTATATCCAAAGGGGCTAGACTATGCCCGTATCCAGAGCAGAGATTTTAGGGACCGGTCTTCCTCGAAACTAAATTTTTAATGGGACTTGGCTACGGCCTTGCATGCTGTAATTGTATCGATACATGCTGTAAAAATTTTTGAACCCCCGAAATTAAATCTTGGCTACAGTCTGGGGCTGGACACATAGTAAATAATGAATATATTTCTTTTAATCTTTAGAAGAAGAAACATATTACATGTCAAGTAATTTTCACGTTTGACTGCATGTTTTATTTATACCTCTTTAAAACCAGAAAAAAATGATTAAGAGGCGCCCTCTTGTACTATTAAGAAAATCGATGAGCAATTTGAAGAATTAAGTTATTTTCTATAACCTTTATAATGAAAATTGGCTACAAAAAATGAGTTATCGACATCTTCACAGATTGGCTGCCAAAATTCATATTTTTTGGGAAACAAAATTAATTTATCAACAAAATTATGTTTTACTCAAGAGTGGCTTGCCCGAAGGCCACAGTCAATATAACAAAACTTTGATTAAAAAGCTTTGATTTCGAGGAAGGTTGAGAGAAAAAGTGTTGGGGCTTGAAAAAATAAAAGAAATTTATTGAAACTCGTGGCTAATTGGCTGCAGGTGGCCATTAATTTTCCTCGGCGAAATCTATTATCTTGCAATTAACTTCGTTACTTATCACCGCGTCACTCTTCATATAAGTGTGAAGCTTGTTCCGCGCATTATAAGCAGTGAAAAAGTATAAAAGAATATTTAAGCTCAAGAACAAAACGAAGTTAAAAAAATTCACGATAAATATATTCAATAAAAAATCCATACTTTGTAAATTTAATCATTATTACAGTAATTTTATAAACATGAACAAATATACAGTATAAAGACAAATTATTACGCACACACAGATTTTCTTGCATAAACAGCAGTATTTCGTCAAATAATATGCAACTTATGATTGCTCGGTATATATAAACATTTAACAAGGGGAACCCACAGTGAGTGCCCCGCCGATTTTGATGAAATTTTTTTGATGAAAGTAGAGCCAAAATAAGGAAATACGTGTCTCGGCATTCGTGCCAATGCGGCATATTTTCGGAGATATGCATTTTTAAAGATTTGGCACACTATATATGAGCTTAAAACACAACGCCCTCTGCAGGCAAATCAGTAGCTTGGGCGGTAAGTTGTCGGCTCTTCGCGCCGTGTTTTTGTGTTCAATGCCTGGGGAAATCGATTACACTTTTTTTTTATGTATCCTTTTTACATATTTATTTATGTAGTTTTATTAGTAAAAATACTTCGCTTACAATCGGATTTTGTTCATAAACTTACTTTAATAAAATTCATATTTATGTAGTTATGTTAATTGTATGCTTATTGGCAGTGATAATTTCTACTCGAATTTTAATTGTTGATTATCAAAAAGTTGAAAAGTAGAAAAAGTTTTGGTGTAGCCATCCAGCCTGTTATGTAGTTAAGTAGATCCAGCACACTTTAATAATGTTTTTACAAATGACGACGGCACCTCTTCTTCTACTGTTGAAGTAATTGTGTGCCTCATTGTACGCCATACTGTCAGCCCTGGGCGCAGTGTGAGTACGTTCTCCATTGCGCGGCTAATCCGGGTTCGACTCCCAGTGCAAAAGAACGCTTACGCAGATCTCGTAAAGATCGTACTGCTCACTGTAGTCCGGGGTTTGGTTTTCCCAGGTCTCCAAGGGTTCGGATTCCTCGGAAAACAGTAGGTCCCGGCGCAGCATGACCATTGTAGTCTTTGAGCCGTAAAACCAAAAAGAAAGCGAAACCCATACTGTCAACCTCGTGATGTGTACTTCTTCCGTCAAGTAAAAAATTTCATTAAAAGGTTACAAAATTGTGTTGAAAGCTTACAAAAAAATAGTCATTTAAACACGCGAGCAGATAGATGCTTTGAAGATCCATTCACTTATTTATAATCAACTTTCGGCGCCGAATTTTAAGAATACATTACAGTACTCTTGGTTTGTTGCAAACTTGACAAACGAAAGAAGCGTTTTTGAAAATGTAGATGGTATTTGTTTTCCAGATGATATTAGACAAAGAAAATCAGTTGTTCGAACAATTCATTTATAAAATGCTCACGTTGTAGAATTTTTTTATGTTTTTATTGTTTTTATGATAATTATCATCCAAAACTGTGTACCAGTATACAATTCCGACACCTCCGATAGTGATTCACAAAAAATATGTTCACGTCAGTCAGTTTTAAAATAAAATTGATTGCATTTTATAAAATAAAATGTTTCTGTATAAATAAAATGCATATAAATGAGATGCACATAAAATGTTTATATGTTATAAAATAAAATTATGTTTATATGTTATAAAACAAAATGATGCTTATATGTTATAAAATAAAATGTTTATATGTTATAAAATAAAATTATGTTTATATGTTATAAAATAAAATTATGTTTATATGTTATAAAATAAAATGATGTTTATATGTTATAAAATATAATGATGTTTATATGTTATAAAATAAAATATTACATACTAAAAATACATTTTTCAATAGATAAATATATTTTAAAAAAATATTAGGCATAATAGATGCTAATAGTGGATGACTGCAAAGGCTAATAATGACAAAATAAGACGAATTAACGCAGTTTTCTTTTTTATTTAATGGAATTGTTAAACGTTTTCAGAAAAAAATCTTTCCATCCTTAAATAAAACAAAACTGCATTATTGGTGTAATTTCATCCCTTCACAGGTTGACAATGAGTACGCAAATTTTATAAAAGTTATATTCACATAAAAACTTACAGCTAACTCCTAAACTTTTTGTACCTTTACAACTCTTCAATTAAAAATTAAAATTCGTGTAAAAATTATAACTGCGAAAAATAGTAGCACAGAATTAAATATGTAAATATGAATTTTATTAAAGTAAGTTTATGAAAAAAATCCGATTGTAAGCAAAGTATTTTTACTAAGCCAAAGCCACATAAACTAAAGTGTAAAAGGATACATAAAAAAGTGATCGTCCTGCTTTCCCGGGAATCCAGAAACACGGTGCGAAAAGCCGACAACTTACCGTCCAACCTACCGACTGGTTTGCAGAGGGCGTCGTGATTTAAGCTCATATATAGTATGCAAAATCTTTAAAAATTCATATCTCTGAAAATAAGCCGCATTGGCACGAATGCCGAGACACGTATTTCCTTATTTTGGCTCTACTTTCGTCAAAAAAATTTCCTCAAAATCGACGGGGCACTCACTGTGGGTTCCCGTTGTAAGTGAATTTTACATGGTATACTACTCAAACGTTTATCCTGATTCTCAAAAGTGGCGACTTCAGCGAGCTTGAGTGTATGCAAATATTTAATGCAAGGGAGGATGCTTGCTATACTTCAATAGCTGCACAACACTATACTTTTTAGACTCCAGTCGCTCGTGTGTACAGAGATTAACTTCGTGAAACCTATCATCAAGGAAGCAACGAATGTGACCCGCAACAGTAGATAACGACAACATTCAATGAATTAATGGCCCACAAAACTTTCTGAGCAAACCATTCAATGAACAATGACCTAAATAGGTTATGGCAGTGAGCTCACAAAAAGTATCTTTCTTAACTTCAATACACTGGAAGATAAAACTTGTATGCACGAAGAAATATCACAACAAGTATCTTTCTTAACTTTAATACACTAGAAGGTAAAACTTCAGTGGACGAAGGAATATCCAAAGACCTTTCTCTCTAGATAATAAATAGTTTCAATAGATCACAATCTCGAGACAGCTTTACCAGTTTACACAATGGTTCCATACGTTGTTAAGTCATTAAAACTTACGTATAGGCCTACTTATTAACACGACAAATCAGTGGCGACGAACTGGATAATTTATATTAATGAATTTTTGTCGACAACTGGAATAATTTCAGGGGCGGACTGGGTCCTCTCAAAGGGCGCATACCCTGGATTTTCTGAGGGCGCGAGTCCTATTCCCCATGAGAGCGCACCGGCCCGAGGGGCGGTGGAGCCGTTGGCCCAGTCCGCCCCTGGATGTTCGGCATTTTTATATATTGTACTACTTCAAAGATATTTTGAATTTCTGAAAGAAATATCTTTGGATTGTTTGGATATATTTTTTCGAAAATAACGCAAATTGGCTGGTGTTTATTTTAGTGGATCGTATGGTAACGTGCATAGAATTTTGGAAAGCCAGTGGCCACATACAGTAACACTCATAAGTATTTTGACAAACAGTTTTTGTCTAAATATTTTATTTCCTCTTATTTTAGTCTAACTAAATACGAAATAACTTTGTAGAAAATGAATATATATTTAAAAATATATAAAACAGCATTTACTTCAAAGCTTGTAATAATAGAAATTATACTTGATCTTAATCTCTTGGGTCATAAGTATTTTGACAAATGTTATTTTTATAGCTCAGTCTTGTTTTGACTGATAACTTAAAAGCAAAAAACACTTCAGTGTTTAATATTTGGTTGGATAGCCACTGGAATCAATAACAGCCGTGCATCTTTTTGGCATTGTTTCGATTAAATGTACAATGCGCTCTTGAGGAATATGTTTCCTCTTCAGTTTTCCTCTTCATGGCTCTGGACCCATCTCTGCCGGCTCCTTCTTGGGGGAGGTTTTTGTAACCATAAGGAATTCCCCCTTCTTATACAGCTTCACTCATTAAGACCCCCATTCTGCCATTTGCAGAAATCCACCTTCTCAAATAACAACTCTCTTAGCGGCTTCGCAGTCTTTCCCTTCTTGGGCTACCATCCACACATCCCCCCCCCACTACTGGTTGTTAATCTTTTGTGGTTTTTAGTTTCATTCTAATCCTGTTTTCTCTTATCTCTCAAATTATCAGACGTCGACAATAAAAGAATGATGGAGGCATTGAACACTGACATACCTGTTGATGATGTTTTATGACTTCCTTGGACTTCGCTCTCACAGCAACAGAGAAACAAATCCCATAAAAAGAATGGACCAAGATGCTGTAGTTATTCAGCATTTTCCCAACCTCCTGTCAACCAAATGTCATGGATTGTACATTCGTAAACTCAAGAACAAAAACTCTCCTATCGCTTGTTTAAGAACTATCAAAAGAGACTCTAAAATAATTAATTGAATCCTACCTGAAGTTAAATAATTGTATCTGGGCTCTTTGGGTTTTTCTCCGCAAATTAAGTTTTTCAATAATGAGGCACAACACAAATTCTTTTATACACACCAAATGGATTATTTTGAATTTGCGTTTTTCCTAAAGAAACACTGTGATACTTATTGGATAATTCTCCCTGCACTTCTCTTTCAGTATTGTTCTGAAGTATATCAGTTCTAATCTATAATATATGTTCATTCTCATGCAGTCTTCATTACTAACGCTCTTAAAAGTATATCTTTAACTCTAAAAAATTAGGTATAAAATCAACCTTATTCATTCGGCACACCCTAGAGATCTAATTGAATCGAATTCATAATTTTATTTCACCTGTGTTACTTTTTCAGTCTAACACATAAACTTTATCCAATTTTGTGTCATCGTTTTCTCAAATGAGTCCCAATTGCTGTATTCATAGTATTAATATTAATATATTCTAATCGTTTAAACAATCGTGATTTAAACTGATTTAAACAGCATTTCCGTAAGCCAACGATTAGATCTGCTCGCGGAAATGCTGTTTAAATGAGTTAATGAACTAAACAATGTTTTTATATTTCAAATATGCTCATGTTTGTAAAAATTGCAACACCATGAAGGACTCGTCCGAATTGAATGAAATTTAATGTACAAACGACCTGTGTTGATACAAATAAACGATTAAAATTACAAAGCAAAAAAACAATATTACATGTCGAAAATCAGTATTTGGTGAAGCCACCACGCGCTGCAATAAGTGATGCTATACGACGTGGCATGGAATCAAACAGATGTTGAATGTGTGCCTGAGGAAGAGCATTCCAGATTGCTTGTATGTGACCCCAAAGTTTATCTGTAGTAGCTATGGGACGAGGATCACGAGCGAGACGCCGACCAACGAAATCCCACACATGTTCAATCGGCGACATATCCGGCGAATAGGCAGGCCAAGGAAGAAGCTGTATCTGTTGTGATGAAAAGAAGTCTTGAACATTCCTGGCAATATGTGGGCGGGCATTGTCCTGTTGAAATACAGCTCCGGGAATGCCTTGAAGGAAGGGAACAACTTCGGGCTCCAGAACTTCATTGATGTACCGGTTGCTGTTAAGATTACCCACAATTCGTAGCAGCTGAGATCGTCCATGATACGCAATCGCACCCCAGACCATAACGCTGGGTTCGTCCACTATGACGTTGGATAACGCACTCCGGAAGGTGGCGTTCACCGGTATAGCGTCTAACACAGATGCGGCCATCACTGTACCCCAAATTAAAGCGGGATTCATCAGAAAACACCACTTGTTGCCAATCAGCACGCCAGTCTCTATGTCCATGAGCCCATTGTAGCCGCAGGCGCCGATGGTTTTGCGTCAGGAGGATCCTGTATAAAGGAACTCTTGCACGCAGTCCACGGTGCAGTAGACGCCGACGAATTGATGAAGCACACAATGATACACCTGTAGCAGTGCACCAACGTTCTGCCAACTGTCCAGATGAAGCAAAACGGTCCGTCACCGCCATGCGGACCAGGTGTCTATCATCCCGTGCTGACGTCACCTTTCGGCATCCACTCCCGGATTTCCGAGTTGCCTGTAGAGTTAGTTGTAAAAAACTCGGGAATTTTGGACACATTGGAAATTTTGAACATAGAAACCAAAATAGCTAGAATAAAGGAGGTAGTCTTGTCCGCACCTTTCTTCCTATTGGTTGATTGTGTCCAATCGACCAATAGGAAGAAAGGTAAGGACGGGACTACCTCCTGTATTCTAGCTATCTTGGTTTCTTCCCATCAAAGTTTCCAATGTGTCCAAAATTCCCGGGTTTTTTACAACTCTAGTTGTCTGGTTCTCTTGAACCCACTGCTTCCACACTCGCATCACTGTGCTGCTGTTACGCCCCATACGAGCTGCTATTGCACGATAAGAAAACCCTCCTTCACGAAAGCCGATCATTCGTCCCCGTTCAAACTCCGTAACTTGCTGAAATGTCGTCCTCTTTCGTCGTAAAGGCATAGTGACGTCTCATGTAACGTTTACCACTAGCAGATAACCATACACGCCCCGCTTCAGCCCTCTATTTATACGGATCCATCAGCAGTTCAGAGGGCGCTGCTCAGCCCACGCATGCGTGATGACTCTGAAATTCTAATCATTTGAATAGCATACCCTAATTTGCATTTCCTGGAAGTTTCAGCTCAATCAAGTGATTCCTTCATGGTGTTGCAATTTTTACAAACATGAGTTTATATAAGAAAATAACAAACTTCAACGGAATTGTAAAACCATTTTGGAAGAGAATCCCGTAACAAGCTTCGGCTTTACATTCTCTTCTAATTCTAACCCAAATCATAAACGTAAAATGTAAAAGATTTCTTCTATGTTTTTTCTCAAAGCGCTGATGGTATGTACCTCACGAAAATGTATACAAAATTGGGTTAAATAAACATTATTATTTTTATTATCATTGTGTTCCATTCACGCCACAGTGGATCGGAACCATCCTTTTTATATCTACAGCAGTTACACGGGGATTAGCTACAGATTTTCTTCTGATCATTTTATTAGTTCTACTGAATGTTTTTCGTAGCAGCCCGGACACAGGATTATTGGCTACAGTTCCCCTGTTATTGAAAACTTTATTCCACACACTTACAATTTGTCTGGATAGATTGAAATCACGAGCTACACTTGCCTTAGAGCAACCTTCTCTCAAATCTGAAATCAAAGATTTTTCTAAGTCTTAAGAATATTTCTTTTCTTTTGGCATGCCATCACAATTAGACATGACTAAGAGAAGGCTTTTTGCAAAATATAACACATTATTTAATTAAGTATATCTACGAAAACAAATTACTAATTAGCATGTAAAAACACTTTTGAACGAATTTTCTTATTTGAACTGAAAGAAAAGGCAATTACTTACGCAGCGTTAGATCGTCGTTATTATGGAATGAGAAACTTTGCATGAATCACGACATATCAATATGTAATTGAATGTTTTAATATAGATGGCGCTGGTAAACAAAACTCTGTCAAAATACTTATGAGCGCTATTGTACACAAATTAAATTACAGCCGTTGTTATTAATGTTAGCTATAGATAAGGATAAGCAGAGGTTTCTCGGTGTAGATAAATAAAACATAATACTGTTGCAGTTAGAAATTACATAATTTAATGTCGTGACAGCTGTTTCAGTAGCTTCTTGATACTTTTTTCAAACAAAATATACAAACCAAAAAAACTGTTGATTGGTAATGATGGTCACGGTTTTCATTATACGAGTTACAAGTAATGCTTCGGAGAAAAATAACCGTTTTTCACTGGGATAGGAGAAACATCTCTGGATACAACGCTGATCACCGAGACAGTGGAAATGTTCAGAAAAGTAGTCAAAATTAAACTGATGAGGATTTTAAATACAGTTAATGGGGGAACAGTTTTTTGTAGCATTCTGGGAAAAATATGCTTTCACTAGGATCGTTGATAGCTCCATTCCCTATTTGAAATATGTGGGAAGCTTCGAAGAAATTAAGATCCGACAGAAAGTAAACGCGTTCAATTATTCGGGCATCTTGGAAGGAGAAACAATGGTTTTGATTCCAACAGTGCTGGGTGATAGAAGATTTAAGCACTTCTTGTTTTCGTACATAATTTTCGTGTTTCTTGACCCTAAATCGCAGTGCCTTTCGTGTCTGGCCCACATAACATTTTTCGCAGTCTTGACAAACAATCTTGTAAATACCGGAGTTGTTAAAATCCGGAATGGGATCTTTAAGCTAGGAAATTCCAATTTTGTTGATGGGGATGAAGAGAACCCGGAAACTAAAAACCCGTAGGATGGAAGCGATGTTGGATGCTACCCCAGGTTCAAACGGGATGTACACTGTCTCTTTTTGAGGCGAGGAGTCCTGCGAAACCGTCGAAGATTGTAAGATGCATTTATTTTTAAGTTTGTTGACCGTGTGGTTGATAACAGAACCACTGAATCCACGGTGAATGGCAATTTCTTTTAGATGGGCGATTTCTTTGTTGAGTGAATCTTGTGAAGATGAATGTGTGAGAGCTCTGGAAGTGAGCCAGAAGAATGAACTCATTTTTTGAGAAAATGGATGGGCTGAGGCCACATGCGAAGGCGAGCAAACAGAACCAGGCTTTCGAAATACACTTGTTCGAAAACCCGTGGATGAACGCGTTACGAGGACATCTAAAAAGGCAAATTGTAAGTCAGATTCCGCTTCAAACGTAAATTGTATGTTTGGAACTACAGAATTGAGTGATGCGAGTGCGTAGTCGAGGTTGTTGTGCTCATCCGTGGGGATTGCGAATATGTCATCAACGTATCGAAACCAATATTTAAACGGAATGATGTTATGAATATTTTCTTCCGCATAGTGCATGTAAATATCATAAAGAAGAGGAAAAAGTGGATTGCCCATTGCGAGACCGTTAGTCTGTTTAAATAACTTGTTTTGGAAGGAGAAACAGGTGTGGAGGATGAAAAGCTCGGTGAGATGTGTTAGTTCATTGATTTCAAACTCCGGATAGTGGAATTCTTGCATGCGTTTAGTCAGAGAATGAAGAGCTCCCCAAATGGATACGTTGGTGAAAAGGCTTTTCACATCAAACGAAACCATTTTACAAGCGTCAGGAGTGAATGTTTTGAGACGGGATATAAAGTCCACCGAGTTTTTAATAGTGAACGTATTTCCTTTGAGGAGGGGAGAAAATTTATTGACTAAATGTTTGGATAACGAATGAGTAGGAGTGCCAATGTTGGAAACAATAGGTCGGAAAAGCACATTCGCCTTGTGAACCTTGGACAAGGCATATAGGCGAGCAGGATTGGCCATGGAGGGTGTAATTAACAACCTAGTTTTGGTATCAATTAACATGCAATATTGGATAGCTTTCCTCGTTTTGGCCAGAAAGGAATTGGTAAGGTCCCTTGTCACTGCAGTATAAGGGCCATCTCGGATAAGAGAATTGACCACGTCAATGTAATGTGATTTATCTAAGACAACTACTTTTCCACCTTTGTCCGATTTTGTTATTACGATATCCTTATTGGAGTAGAGTGAACGCAATTCTCGTGAATCTTGTGTGGAAAGTTTGGCCTTAGGTTTATTGCTGGATATCAAAGCTTCAGTAACGTAGTATCGGAAAACGTTCTTTTGTTCCGGCGTGATTTTTCTGAATTTTAAAGGACGCTCAATAGGTCCGATGAATTTAGTAGGATGGACTTGTTTCGCAACAGCAAAATTTGAGTTAAGTGACAAGAAATGGGCTTGGTGATCGGACAGAGAAAGTTTGAAGAAATTAAGTACGCCACTACGGGCAGGAGTCAAGGGTGAAGTAACAGGAGCTGTCCGCAATACATGCTGAATTTCTTCGACAATGTGGACTGGTGTTTAGAAGCGATAAAACGGCATTTCACAGTGATTTTTTCATCCCAAATAGCAAAATTCAGTTCTTCATTAGATAATTTCAAGTGGAAATGGTACAGTTCGTTTTCAATATGAGCGATTTTGTAGCGAACGTCTTTAATAAACGCTCGTAAAATGGCTATTTTGCAATGACGTCCACAGACGTTTCTCCTATCCCAATAAGAACCGGTTATTTTTCTCTGAAGCATTACTTGTAACTCATTTAGCGGCAACAGTGACCAGCATTAAAAATCAACACTTTGTTTGGTTTGTAGGTGTATTTCGTTTGAAAAATGTAGCAAGAAGCTACTGAAACAGCTGTCACGACATTAAATTATGTAATTTCTAACAGTGACAGTATTGTGTTTTATTTATCTAATATTTTTGCGCAGTGTATCACATCAATCGCAAGTTTTTCGGTGTGTTAAATTTTGATTATTTATAAAATCTCTAATTTTCTATTTGCTCTTATGTACAAAATTAAATAATAGATCTGTTTTTGATCTCTCGTTTTTAAAATCAACTGCACAAATTGAATGTCCCGGAAAACATATTATATATATACTTATATATATATATCAAATTATTCTATGTATACTTAAATTTTTATAAGCAACGTTACACCAGTGTTTTCTGGGTATTGAATTCATCGCACGGAAGGTAATTTAAAACCCTTTTCAATTTAATTTCCAATTAGCCTAAAAAATTGAAAAGGATTGAATTATTTTTTCAAAAGCAGGCAGCTACGTTTCCTAATTAAACGATAAATCTTATTTTAGAGGAAAATTTGTTCATATTTCGTAAGCGAAGAATTTTATTTTTTCATCACTTGCTTTAGAATTTGATTAATTTAAACTAATTTAATTAAACCTCCTTAACTTGCTCAATGTAACACGTATCGATTCTGACCTATGTACTTCCTTTTGTTTCTCATCTACTAATTAAATAACACGTTTATATTTAAGCACATCGAATATTTAATGAACTCCGACATATAAGAATTTATTAATTAGATTAGATACTTATAGGTATAACATTATTAGATAGTCTACTTCACGCAAAAATGAAGGTATGGCATATATTATGAGACTAATATGAAAGAATCTCAGCTCCAAACACAGACATATAAGTAGAACATCTTGAAAGCCATTGCCGTTTCGACGAATCTGTGTTAAGGAAATCTGTGTCGAACAATTATTCGGTGTGTATGCGTTATGCAGATAAGAACGAAGATTGACCTCAAATCCTATACCGCCTAGTTCCTATAAATAGGAGCACACGCTCTCTGTGATTTCTTTTGGAAAATTGTTTGCTATCAGAAGTTATGGATGAGAAATGCTTGATCTAAATGTTGTTACGTTTTTTTGAAGTTATGATGGATGCAGCGAAGGCAATTTGCGATGTGGCGAGTGAAGGTGCAGTGTTTAATAAAGAGGCATGAATTTGATTTCAGCCATTTAAAAATGGGGATGGCAGTCTTAAATACAAAGCAGGTTACGGAACATCTTTTGCTAGTAAATTGTGAAGATGTACACCAAGCCGTAGAGACAATACCTTGCATAAATACTGGACAACTGTCAGATAAGCTGATAACACCTCAGCCTACGATTGTTTGCGAACTGCCGAAGTTTGGCAAGGTGCAAGGGAGTTGTTGACAAGTCTGAAAACTGCGATAAATTTTAAATCGTACTAATAATTAAAGCTCTAATCACAAAATTAAAATTTAATTGATATATGCATTTTCATAATACATGGAAATGCTTTTAAATATCAATGCATTTAAATGTTTTCATATTTAAAAGCATACTGTTTAATGTAATTACAGCAGCTTCTGTTTAACGAGGCCCTACCGGGATTGGAACCCAAGTCATTAAACACCCGTTAATCTAAACATACGTGTGAAATACTATTTACAATAATAAAAATTAAATGTATTTATTTATTTATTTTGAAAATACCTACCATTTTGGTTTTTATTACCATTTTGATGTCCGACAGTTGAAAACTGTCAGACTCTCTCAGATAAAAGTATATAGCTATCAGTCTTTTGGCAGAGGGTCACCAGTTTGGCAACTAACACCACCCATCCTAGGATGAAATCATAACCAACCATACTTATTTAAGAGTCGAATCGAAACAGCGGATTTGATGACAGCGGTCACAATCACCGAGACAAATTTTAAATTAAATAAAAATATATAACTGCTACATGTAAATGCTTATTATCTATTTAAATAAAAATTAGTAATTTTCATTTGTCTTTTTGAGTTCAGTTTATTTTTAAAGCAAATGCTTGACAATTTTTTCGTAAGAATTATATTCATCGTAAGAAGCCTACGAGGGAAAAATTAACGGTTAAAGCGGAGACTAGATAAAAGAGTACTTACTAAAATCTTCTTTTAACTTAATTTTTAACAACTCTAAGACGGTTAACAATTTTTGTGGTGTTTAACATAACGCCATCACATTAAGATATGAACTTAAAATAATTCATTAATTGAAATTATATAGCAATATACATTATATTAAAAATAATACACTATATATGTTAATTATATAATATGTTTTTTAGACACTAATTAATATTATTATGTGCACGGCTCGTCTGGGTCGAGATAATAATAACAATAACGTAGATGCCCCGGTTAATTGCATTTCATGCAAATTTGTTGCGAATAAGTTTTCAATAAAAGAAAAGTATGTTACGATATCAGACATGTAACTTTCATATAGTTATACTCTCATAATTTTCAGACTCTAAAGCTGGCCTGAATAGTATAATTTTATTTCCCAATTAAAATAATACAATAAATTGCCTATAAAAGAGATTTAATATTGTAAAAGAACATAAGCTAATTTCTTCATATTTATAATAAGTTTCTTAAGGAGCCTTATAAGATGCTATATACTTAATCCTATTATTAATCTTCGATATTAAAAGAGTTATTGGTGAATGCATATTTTTAATTTATTAGCAATAGTTAATTACCAAACTATAAAAAGCTCATAATTAATTTGTTTCGTGTGTCATAAAATATTTAGAATAAACAAAATCACTATCAAGATTAAAGAAAGTAGCATTTAAATATAACTGCCCAATATGTCATTATTTCATTAAAATTTCTTCCTCAGTACTAAGAAAAAGCTTAAATTAATGGCAACAATGAAAAAGTACGATTAAACTGTTATTTTTGTTTTCAAATATACCACCTGCGCGACGTAAAATATCAACGAATCATTGCTATCATGACTCCATTTCAAACTTAAAATTAACGAAATATAAATTAGTTAAAACTACATATATGTTAGAAATAAAATACAGGGTACCAGGGAGGAAATTTACATAAAAAGGTTGAACACTGGTAAAATAGCAATGAAAAAGATCACCCAAGCTTTCGGACGCATCAGCAGCAGTCCTTCATCAGGAGTAATGACTAATGACTATATATATGTTTATGCGTATATCATTAAACATTTCATTGTATGCAAACCTAAGAATTATTAAAACTTT
>QLNU02015360.1:246965458-246980541 GCA_006491805.2 Dysdera silvatica
ATTTCGTATAGTGTTAAACATGAATATGGAATTATACAATAATTTTTGCCACCCACGTATTAATTAGCTCAAACTAGAGCTTATTTGTTTTGGAGAAAAAGAGACGCTTTCCCCATCCTGGATTCGAACCAGGGTCCCTCCGTTTAGCCCGGAGTGTCTTGGACCGCTAGACGAATGAGGACAGGAAACAACGCTCTCTTTCTCCGTATGTAAAGATGTTAAGGTATTATTACCCTCCGCAGGGATAACACAATTGCCAAATATGGTCAACACAAGAAAGCCTCCGGGGCGAGAATTTTGTGAGTTTTCGTGGGGGAAATTTATTATACTATAATTTTTGCCACCCACGTATTAATTACAGCTCAAACTAGAGCTTGTGTAATAATATCAAACTAATAACTAACTAAAAATAATATCAAACTAGAGCTTATGTAAAGTTCTCAGTTTCTGTTCGTTGGCTGTTTCCAGGACACGCTCCTCGGTACTACACAGGTTTAGTGGCGTGTAATTTGCATCTGCTTGTGTTATGGCTTGGATGAGTGGCGATCGGGGACTCTTCAACTGGAAGTATTGCCTCATGCTCTGGATCTGCTTGTCATGTAAGTCTTTGAGGTCCGCTTGTCCGCGTCCTCCTTCTTCCCGGGGTAGTGTTTGCCGTTCAATTGCCGTTGCAGGGTGTAGTTGTCCGGCTCTTCTCTGGATGGTTCTCATTTTCCGCTGGAGTTGTTCTAGTTCAGTGTTGGACCATTTGATGATCCCGAAGGAGTAGGTGAGCACTGGTACCGCATATGCGTTAATTGCTTGCGTGGTGTTCTTCCCGCTCAGTTTCGTCTTCACAATGCTTCTAAGTCTTTCTTGGAATGCTTGCGTGAGCTGGACTTTGACTTTCTTGTGCTCCTGCTGCCGTTTTTGCATTATCCCTAGGTATTTGTAGGTTTCGCCCTCGTCCAAGGTCTTCAGTAGTCTCCCGTCTTCGAGTTCGATGCCTGGTAAATCTTCTTTGCTATTCTTCTGTATTTTGCACTTATCGAGGCCGAATTCCATTCCTATGTCCTTGGAGAATGTCTCTGTTATACTGATGAGTTGTCGGAGTTGGGTGATTGTTGGCGCGTATAGCTTGATGTCATCTACGTACATGAGGTGGGAGACTTTATGTAGGTTTCTCTTGTCTTTCTTCAGCATGTATCCGTATTTACTTGTGTTCAGCATCCTTGACAAGGGGTTTAACGCCAAGCAGAACCACTGGGGGCTTAGTGCGTCTCCTTGAAAGATTCCGCGGCGGATGGGGATCTCGGCCGTTTCTATTTTACTGTCTGGCGTGTTTAGCTGTAACCGGGTTCTCCATTGTTTCATGCTGCTCTGTAGGAATCGGATGATTGAGGGATGCACTTTGTATATGCTGAGTATTTCAAGGAGCCACGAGTGCGGAACAGAGTCGAAAGCCTTCTTGTAGTCTATGTATGCGGTGTTGAGTTTTCGCTTTTGTTTTCTTGCTTGTTCCAGGATAACTGAGTCGATGGTAAGCTGCTCTTTACATCCCAGAGTCCCTTTCTGGCATCCCTTTTGTTCTTCCGCCATTAAGTTGTTGCTAGCTATATATATATATATATATATATATATATATATATATATATATATATATATATATATATATACATAACATATACGCTACCCTACAGAAATGGACCGGACACCAGCATATTTACATAAAATGACATTTACTTTTTAAAATGCATGCGCGCAGGTGAACTGCCAAAGTCATTTCAAATTTTTTATGTGGTAACGTAGTTAGTAGTGTGCAAGATTGCTAAGAATATGGCTAAAAGAAGGGAACTGGGAGATTTGAAAGAGATATTATAGTTGGGTGTCAGATTGCTGCCGTGTCTATCCTTGAAATTTCGGAAAAATTATCGCACCCACGTTTAACTGTTAGTGATGTCGTCAAGTAATGGAAAAATACGGGCTTTGGGACAAGAAGTCCACACTTTGGTCCTTCCCGGAAACTGGCCGAAGGCGCTCGACGCGTTCTGAAGCGCGAGGTTCGTAAGAACCGCAAGCAACATTTCCAAATCATCAACAGTGAGTTTCAACAAGCATTAGGAGTTACGGTTTATTACAATACTTTGCGGAAGGAATTGTACGCCCTCAATATCCACGGATGTGTTGCCGCACACAAACCAAACATCTCAGCATCCAACAAAGCCTCCCAACTCGAATGGTGTTTGCAACTTCGCAAGTGGACTGTGGAGCACTGAAAAATTATTTTATGGAGTAACAAGTCACTTTGAACCATCTTCCAGTCGGATGGCCGTGTTTCGGTTTGTCGAATGCCAGGCGAACTTCTTTTACCCTAGTACATCATTCCAAGTGTTCGTGATGGTGGAATTATGGTGTAGGGTGTTTTTCGCGGTATGGCCTGGGACCATTGCATGTTTTTGATAGAAACTTGAACTGCGAGGCCTACAAGAATATTTTGAACAATTGGGCTCTTGCTAATCTATGGCGATTTTTTAGAACTGACGATTGCTACTTTCAGGACGACAACGCTCCATGCCATCTTTCATCCTTTGTCAACGAGTGGTATAGAAATATGTAAGTAAATAGTCTTCAGTGGCCTTCTCAAAGTCCCGGCATCAATCCTATCGAATATTTATGGGGCGGGATGGAGCGTCGATTGACGACCAGAGAACTTCGTCCGAAATCTAGAGCTAAACTGGCATCTTCTTGAAGCAGAAATGAACAAAATACCCAGATCTGTGTATTAAAGCTTTGTTGAAAGTATACCCAGAAGGGTGGCTAATGTAATTGCAGTACGTGGGGCCCATACCACTATTAAATACGGTAAACTTTCACTTTTTCGATTAAAAGCTTACTGTTCGGTCTATTACTGTAGGGTAATGTATAATGTATATACAATATACATACAGAATATATATATGATGTATATACATACACACATATTGTGCATACATAATATATAAAAAATATATAGGCTGCATAATATATATAATGTATTTAGGCTACATAATATATATAATGTATATAGGCTACATAATATATACGCGTAATGTACATACATAAAATATATTTGCACCTGTACGTTTATTGCACTGTGCTATCATGTTGTCAACACAGGGAAAAGGCGACATATTGACTAAATCAAGAAATTTCTACTCATTTATTATTTCTAAAACCCATTATTAAAATACGGAAATGATTAAGAATTATATTGCAATCCCGTGTTAGTTATGATAAATGCTATTAGTGAAATAGCAAAAGTGCTATTTGTAATATTGTAGGAATTATGTTCAACTTGTCAAACAACATTAATTCAATGAAAATTGAAATATGAGCACACACACACACACACACAAGCACGCACAAATTCTACACATAAATGTATATTCTGTTTCCAGTTGCTTCGTTTGAGCTTAATGATTCCCATATTTGTGTAAACATCTGACGCCACTTAACTCATAATGATGGGAGTACAGAAATGGGATTTGCTTTCATTTTACGGAAATTGAATTTGACGCTTGTTCCTATGACATGTTAGCGGACACACTCCCATTGACCACAATTTTTGTCTGATTATGTCCCATCCCTTGGCAAAATGCTTCTATGTAACATGGTACGCCATTGAAGCGTGCATTTTAGAAGAAAGATACTAAAGCCATCAAAGCAGGGTAAAACTTCTTTTATATTTTTTCCAGGATAAAGAAAGTGAAGGAAAAAATCCTAGAACTTATCAGTTCTGGAACTGAAGATTGACATTTCCCGTCGTCGTTCCTTTTCAATTACTCTTCAATGGGGTAGGTCGACCATAAAGTCCAAATCTATTCTCGTAATCGCCAATAGGCCTACATTCTGTTCAGGTTTCGCCGAGAAAATAAAATTCTCCGAAGAAACGGACATTTCATTGGACACAATAGTTACAAAATAGTGAAGAACATTTTGATGACGTGCTACCGTGAAACACGGCTTATCCATTTGTCTGCCTATATACCAACATTCTAATTGCCACAAATACACATTTTTTATATTTTCTGAAATTATTGTCATAATAAACACACAACAATTCAAAATACATCCAATTAAAAATATAAAAGAGACTGCTTGAAGCTAAATTCTATCGTAGTCTTATTTTTCTCTTTCCTTGGAAAAACGGGTTGAGTACGTACGATTGGGCGCGGATATCTTGGCGCGATCGTTTAGACGCCAGACGTTTGGTCGTCGGTGCTTTGACCGACGCATTTTGGGTGCATGAAATTAACAATATAATTTTAAAAAATGTATTTCCAAAAAAGCGAAAATCGGTTCTGAATATATTTTTAACGTCAAAGAACAATTTTTATTATCGTACACAAAAAAAAAATTTAGTTCGTCATTTGGTAATTGTGAGCGATACTTCCAGGTACACGACAGCATTCATATTTTCAAGTCTAAGTACAGTATCGTGTATTCTTTTATCTGCATCTGAGTACTTCTTGGTTTTCTTTCAAATTTCCTCTCGCAACGCCAGAATATCAATTCACCATTGGCTTCGCTTGTTTCGTTAAAGACATACAGGAATCCATTATGAACCAATTTTCATTTTCGCGTTTAGTTAATAATTCCTTATCCATAGATAAAACATACTGCTACAAACTCAAGCGCTACCAAGATAGTTTAAAGATCATTGTATACATTGGTTTAATAAACTTCGCGCCAGAATATCCCAAACAGGTTTGACACCGAATCAGCGGCGTCAAAACGGCTGCACCTAATCATCCCATCCGGTGGTTGGCTTTGTATTATATGATCATGATCAGAGATATATGAGGATTAGTTGATGAAACGTTAGTTAGCTTATTCCTTATTAAATTGTACAATGGCCACAAAGGCAATTTTCCTTCGTGTCGGAACTTTTAGAATTTTTTTTTTTTTGCTTTTCAAAGATTTTCAAATGACTCAGAAGATTTATGCATGTTTATAAATCTCATTTCATTCGTTAGTTTGAGGGGATTTTCCCATATCATTAACGTAAATCCTTAAATCTGTAGTTAGTTAGTTTTCCAATAACAACGCTAAAATATACTCCTCATGTTCATGGGTTGTTGTAAGGTCTTGGCTTTGTAGGCTTCTCAGGATGTTACTACTGAAATATTCTAGAGACAAAACTTTTATAATTGCAGTTTTAGTGGCTGGCAGCAAATGAAAATTCCTTCATGCTTCGTAACTACTATTCATTGTTTATTTTATATTTGTCAACTATGTACAATTTGTATTCCGAATTAGAAAAAAAAATAAAGAGTCTTGGGTTTAATGCGAAATAAATTAAATAAATTACGACTGGTATCAGAAAGAAGTACATTAGAATTCTGAGAAGCAGTACTGAAGATGAGGCTGCGATGGCTTCGAAACCTTTGCTTTAAACTTGCTTAATTATATACTTCATAATGTCTTCTCAGAATTCTTATGTATTAGTCTTAGGTTTGCCATCTTCTTATGCAGACGCTCCATCTAAGAGGCGTTCTAATTTGCTTAATGTTATATTTCGATTCTTTTATTATGAGTAAGTTAATTATTCTAAAAGTTTAAGGTGTAAATAAATATTGTTTTTGAATCGGATGAACGTTGCTTACGTTTATTTTCAAAGACTCAACTCCCCTTCGCATGCATCATCTAAACACCACAATAAGTGACTCTACTCATCACAGAAACATCGCAATGATTTTTAGCTCGTAAGTCCATCTTCAATTTATATCTGCGTTTGACTCATGCAGCGGAATAATTTGATCGTTTCATCAAATATCCATCAAAAATAGGATGATGGATGACGACTGGAAGAAAAATGCCTAGGCCTAATTCTTGAACCATTTAATTAGGAAAGGGAAAATAACAAGTTTTTAAAATTCATTGCTTCTATTTGTACTCATTAAATTTAAAAGATAACGCAATGGTTTCAAGCCTTTTTTTTCTCTTGTACTCTTTTTTTAGAATTTTTAACTATGAGTACCCCCTCCTTTTATAAATCCCACCTATTCCTCCACGCAAAACGTTGTTTTTATTAGTTAGTAATGTTCTCAGATTAGCTAAATAATCAAACGACTCAAATTCATGACATTTGTAAGCCTTTTTAAAAAAATTTTTTAACTGGATTTGAAATCCAGTTATCTATACTATTTTGCTTCGGAAAACACTGTCTAAATGTCACCTTATAAGTCCTTTTAAGGGAGATATTATACTACTTTTTACTTCTTTTGACATTTTTAGCTCGTTCTCAGATAAAAACCGTAAAGTGTCTCAAAAATTTCACACTGGTCTTTTTGATAAAAGAGTTCCAAAAAACCAATTTCTCAAGTATATCAGACTCCTTAAAGATGGTTATGAAACTGTTCTGTGATCCTAAGTGAAGTTCATTTGAATAGAAGAAGTACAACTTTACGTTGTAAAATTTTAATAACAAACATGGCCGTCTCTTTTCATGAATACAAGTAGTCAAAAACTTTTGTTTTGTTTGAGGCTTAGACTTTTGTTTGAATTTTGGACCATTTACATTTATGACGAGGGACGGCTAACGCCTGTCCAAAACGTACGTCAATAAGGGCCTATTGTTTGTTGTTAAAATTTTACTACTCCTAAAACGTTGTACTTCTTCCATTCATTTATACAGCATAGTGATACGTCACCTTACTTATATCAACTTGATTTATTTCTGAAAAATATTAGATAAGTATGCGAGCTCGTCAAGCCTTCCAATTTCATGCAACTTGGGGCTCACTTCGAAAGCGTGGTCTTCAAAAAACGCTTCAACTTCATGTCTCAATTCAAACAATCTGTGAATCATTTTCCTCCAGAACGCTACCTCACTGCTTTATGCAAAAATAATATAGTTTAGAGGCTATCTACTTTTTCACACAAATATTTGCGTAGTCCGGAATTTGGTGAATTAGACTTAATAGAATTAACAACTTTCAGAAATTTGTTAACCACTCCTTTCTGTGAATATGTTCCTCATTTCGCGAATAGACTATTGGACATTCACGTAAGTGGTAAAAAGTGACGATTCGATACGTGTAATATGCAGGGAATTTTTATAACAACGTTAGAACGTATCTACAATATTTATGTATGTTATTATATTCATTTTAGCTTCGTGCAATCCCGAAGAAGGGCGGCCGATTTGTCCACCCGAAACGCGTTGATTTTTATTCATAAATATTGTTGATATGTTACTAACGTTGTTATCAAAATTCCCTGCATTCACGTAAGTGTCTCTTTGCGGAAAAAAACCTCTAGCATTTTATTTCATTTGTATGTTTTCATTTTAACTTTTATGTTTTGTGTCATTACCAGTATTATTTTCACATTGCCCCAACCAGTTTGCCGTATACCCTAGGTCAAGTACCACTGATATAGCACATTACTGTACACGCATATTATATAATGCATATTTGAAAACTGTTGTCATAGGTAATAAAAGCTGATAAATCGATCACGTTTTACAAAATGGCGTGGAAAAAGTAGCGATTTGAATTGATGATCCAATTCTGAAAATAAACCTCCAACAGCGAAGAGACAGAAAAAAGAATTTTTAAAAAAGTCTAAATTTCTATATGAAATCATTATAGCAATATTTAAACTACTGCAACAAATGAAAATAGATTATTACCAAATATTTTAAACAATATGACACCCTATGAGTTCATGTACAATATATTGACTCGTACTAGTTCTATTGGCTGTTTTTTAGAGTTAATCTATCGTTACAATAGAAAAACAGTAAAACGTCTTGATGTGAACAGAAATGACTTCTGTGGTGTTAAAATTAAATTTTTTTCTTGAAAATTAATTAATAGCTCTTAATATACACTTCCATAAGCTTTCTCTGCAACAATATATGGGGAAATTTGAATAAGAATAATATATGGACAAATAAATCGTTACGGATCGAACTTTTAAAAATAATTGAAAAAATAAAATTCATCATAAATAATACATTATTTGATAAGTAGGGTATATTACCAATAGATAATATATGTGAATACACACACAGTATCCTAAAAGTAATATTCGAAAGAATAAAAGGAAAATTAAATATATGAATAACATTGAAATCCAAGGTTATGACAACAGTAGAAATTCCAGAAGAAAATAACAACACCAACTTCCAGAAGTTAGAACAGAATTGCGTAGAAAGGCAATTGAATACACAGGTATTAAAAATTAGAACAGTATGCCTAATATTCTTAGGGAACTGAATAATATCAATTGTTTAAAAAGCAATTAATAGTATATTTAATAAATGGAATAGTTGCACCAACGAATTGATTTAGATATCAGTCAGTTAAATCGTATGATTTTTACTAAGGACCTGTCACGATTCTTTGTAGCTTTTGTGTGATTTTTGTCTGTTGATTCCAAAATTTTTGTAATTGATAATTATGAAATATATGTTTTACATGGAATACAGAGTTCTATGACCATTGTAAAAAATAAATAAAACTGAATTATATTGAGTTGAATGTTCAGGAAAATATTCGAGTATATATCATGACTTCCAAATTTTAATTTTAATGTAATTTGCAGCAAAATGAGAAGATAAATCTTATCGTTATAAACTGAATATTATTAAAAATACTTAAAGTGTTTTGCGCAGAAATACCACAATATTTTTATTTATATTAATCAGATTCACATGCTTCAAATATAAGCTCCATATATTTTCCTTTGGGTCATTAAGTAAATGGCTCGTATTATCTGTAAAAATATTTTTGTATAGGAATTATATCCTAAAGTTTTAATCAGTAGTAGCGCAACTTTGGTGGAATATGTTTTATCTGAAGTAGTCACAACTGATGTTTTACCTTTAAGCTAATAATTAAATAGTAACATATAATAGAGCTACATCTATGAATTGTACAGCGCAATGGAATCTAATATGATATCGTGGATTAGTACACCAAACATATACTAATTAATAATTGTAATTCTTTCTTTCCATGGCAAGCTCTTCATTTTATATAAGAGATAACGGCTCATAGTACTAGAAAAAGAGAGACAGCATGACTCAGTCGTGGTATTTGTGAGAAAATATCTGTTTGTTTAAGTATTCTAACTAAGAAACATAACCAAACATCCTTCCTCTAAAAGTGAATCCAAGTGCTTAATAATGAGTAAAATGCATAATATTTCTGTCATTACACCTGTTTAATACTATAAGAAATAATAGAAAAAATAATAATATTTGATCTGACTAAATTTTCATAAAGCCTAGCTACAGGTGGAAATTTTATTTCATTACAAAGGAGCTTTTACTCTTGAGTTAAAGAAGTGAAAATCTTAGGCAAAGTTTTTTTATGTAAGAGAGAAGACTGTAAATTAAGTCTGTTCCAGTTTATATTCAGTTCTAAATGGCTAAAAGCTGCCTTTCTTACCTGAGTATGGCCCAAGTTTTGTTTTCAAGGAACATGCTACAAAAATTAAAGTCTCTATTTTTATATACCAAAAAAACACAATTCATAGCACTTTCTAGCAATAATGACGAAATTTCAAGTAAAACTAAAGTTAAAAGAAACCGGTGTGTTAAGTGCAAATGAAAATTAGAGATAAATTTAGAAAAAAGAGAAAGCTCTTTGGATCAAATATGAATTCGTTTTCAATCTGTCGACATTTAGCACCTACATAAGCTTCCTTATATATTTTCATATCCTCAAAATATAAAACAAAGCCACGGACTGACAGTGAAAACCTAAGCATATGAGAATAAAATGTAATCTGTGAAAACTTTAGAAAAATTTGAAAGAGTCGAAACAATATATGCTCCACAACTTCTGTTGTACTCTCTCTCCAAAAGACGAACTCTGATCATGTCAATGATATTTTATTTAGTATATAAGCATTATGTTTCGAACGTGAATGCCCGAATATTTGATTAAGTTGCATTCTGTTAAATGGCGAGAAAAATTCCCAGCCGTCATCTTCAAAATTAATAATGAGGAATTTATGGACATACACTATTTCGTTTAAAGCCAGAAAATTAATTAGTCACTCCATCTCTGTTAATTTAATTAAATATTCTACCCATTGAAGTGTCGGCTGTTTGAAACTTGCCTTATCACTGAAATTAACTGCATCGAACACTGGCGGATAGTTTGCGGATAGCAAAGGATAGCCTCATCAAAGCACTTCCTTAATCTGATCTTTTCATTTTTCGTGATACTAGGAATGCCATAAAAGGTTTTTACTACTGTTAAACCTAAATATATTGCATTTGCGAGGAACTTAAAATACAAGAAAAATAGATCAAACTATGCTCATAGTTAATGGTTTAGAAGGCGATTCGAAATTGCTCTACTCTTTCAAATTGTGAATGTTCTGAAAAAATATTCTGATATAATATCTGTGCATGATATCCAATTTTGTCACATTTATGGCTTTCATATTAAAGAGGGGTTATGAGGAATTAAAGAAGATGTTTAGTTTTAATTCACTCGTGTATTCTGACCCACATTAAATCTTGTTTCGCTAATAAAAGTACAAAACAAGAAAAAGATCATATCCAGAGCCTGATTAACTCACTGGCCTCCAGGACCGCAGTCCTGGGCCCCCATATTATTGGGGCCCCAAATTTTGTATTTTCCGACAATTGAATGAAAATTTTAAAATGTCAGTTCCAAACCTAGATATTTTTATTATAACTTCAGTAATTTATTTACATCACATTTTTTAATCACAACTTAGGCATAATTGAAAATGGCTTTAAACTATTGATTATGCAGATACTGTATATAACAAGAGTTTGCATTTGTTACTTACTTATTGAATAATTTCGTTGCGAGTGCGTGGAGAGAGCCCCGAATGAATACTAGATCCTGGGCTTTACTTTGGCTTGATCGTACCCTGATCCTATCGTAGAATAGCCTCGATTCTGCAACCTACAATTTCTCATCCTCTGATGTTCTGTCGACTGAGCTACTAAGGACGCAGCTGGTATGGTGACCTTCGTAATTTTTTCTGTTACTATCTTGCCATATCTACTCAGAGAACGTAGACAATCTGATTTTCACCCTTTTTCGCTACCCACTGCATAAAAAGTGTTAAATTAGTCTTTCCAACCCACTCTCTCAAGGTTTTGATCCACGATATTCTCTTCTTCTTCTGCCATGTCCTCGACTGCAATCAAGCTTTCTGTATGTGATAATGATGTATGAAATGTTATGTTCTTCAGGGTTTCATCGTTACATGATCAAAATATTCAAGCTTTGGTTTTCTGACTTCATTCATCCATTTCCCTTAATTTTTCCATGCGACATAGTACCTCAGTTTTTATTATCATTGGTCCAACTTACACGAAACAGCCGTCTGCATATTCACTTTTAGAAGACCGAAACTCTCTTCATGTGTGTATCTGTTAATATCCAGCTCCCAACTTTATAGAACCAAATTGAAGAGAGAGAGAGAGAGAGAGAGAGAGAGACGTAAAATCTCACATGTCTAACTTTCAATTTCAGACTGAAATTACTCTTAAACAAGTTTCGTTTGTACAGCATTGCTTTCATTTTCAAGAATGAGACTCATAATTTCTCATTTATTAACTTTATTTGCATAGTTGATTCACAACTTTCATGTAGATGGCAACCAAGTTATGAAATGCTTTTTTTTTTACTTTTCCCAGTAGTGTTCTATTTACTGTTGTCTGTGATATTCCGATGGAATATTTACTGATAACCATAACTTTAGATTTTATAGTGTTCAGCTTCGAGCCGTACGCTCTTTACAAACCTCTGCGACCTAATTAACAAGAAGCTCTAAGTCATCGTGCCCATTGGAAATCAGGATTGTATGGTCGGCATACTTTATGTTGTCAATTGGAGCCCCATTTATTTTAACGGTGTTGAAATAAAAAAAAATGTTGCATAGTTGCATTTACGAAAGCTTTTATCCCGTTTAAAAATAAATTTGGGTTAAAGTGTAGTTTGCGATCCTCCTTTGCCGTGTTTTGCATTTTTGATGAGCTTAGTCATCAATCGCTGATTCTCCAAAAAAAATTTGTGTTTTCCTCATCTTATTGTGCAAGACCATATCCAGGATTTCATTTCAGGAGGTTCAAAGATTTGTACAGCATGTACAGCATATGCTCGTAAGTAAGGAAATCATTAACTCCTGTAGCTTAGTTGGTAGAGCACCTGACCGGCAATCAAGAGGTCGTGGGTTCGGGTCCCACCAGGCGCCGGAAAATCATTCTTTTCTTTACGAGTAATTTAACATCTCTTTTGGAGGTTATTGAAAAACTAAGATCGAGGGAAAATTTGGCTATAGCAAAACTAGTGACTACATTTTTATTTTAAACACTCTATTCAAAGATTATTTTTTATTTTTTGATCATGAAAATTACACTGAATAGGAAAACTAATCTTTTATATGTATTTTATATTAGAATATATTATATAACTTAATTCATAAAATTTCTTCTAAATAGTGCTCTAAGTTAGTTGGCAAGTTCCAATAACTGGCTATACTTATATATCGAATAATAGAATATTACGTTTTCAGTAACCCAATCTGATTGTTGTAAAAAGATAATGCCACCTATGATATAAAGCAGTCGATCGATGCATTTCAAATATGTCATTTGAAATTGAATCTGATATAAAACTCAGCTAAAAACTGTATTACGTCGTGTTTTTATTTTAAAGCATAAATTTTAATAATAAACGAATCAGCACAATGTGACTAACAATTATAAGAAGAAATTATTCTCTAAATATATATACACTCTATAACAAAAAAATCGATGCACCAAGAAGGAGTTGTCCGATTGTAATGAAATTTCGTATGCAAAGACATTTTGACCGAACATGCAAATGATTAAAATTTGGTGTCCAATGAATGAATAGCGGGAACTCCAGCGCATCGGAACTGCGCATTCAGCAGGTGTATATAAGGAGCGATTCTCAATATGTGGTCAAAATTTCTGTTGCATTTTGACTGCGGATATCTTACGTCGACTGTAACAATGCCTCGCCGAAAGATTCGTGCTCATTACGAGCATATGTCAGAGTTTGAAAGAGGTCGTGCTATCGGATTGAAAGAGGCTGGTTGGACGAATCGAAGAATCGCTGGACATGTGGGTCGAAGCGATGCGGCGATTGGACGGTGCTGGCAAGAGTGGGTCAACAACGGCAGATGTCAGCGTCGGGACGGCAGCGGTCGACCTAGGGCCACAACAGAACGGGAAGACAGAGCGATTGTCAGAGCAGCTGTCACAGCACCGGATTCGTCGTTATCAACTATCCACTGTGTGGTCCGCACACATGTGTCCAACATGACCCTCTGCAGACGACTGAGAGAGCGGAATTTACGCTCGCGCCGACCGTTACGCCGCTTACCTCTCACGCCTTTACACCGTCAAGTCCGATTACAGTGGTGCCGGGCTCGATCAACTTGGAACTGCGCTGACTGGGGACGTATAGTCTTTAGTGACGAGTCCCGTTTCCAACTGTGTCCTGACGACAACCGCAGACGTGTCTGGAGACGTCCAGGGCAGCGTGGGGATCCTGCCCTTACTATCGCACGCCACACATGCCCACAACAGGGCGTTATGGTCAGGGGGTGCCATCTCCTTTGATAGCCGGACCCCTTTGGTGGTCATTTCTGGCACACTTACAGCACAGCGGTACGTAGACGACATTCTACGACCGGTTGTGTTACCGTTCCTTTTGCGACACCCTGGACTTACGTTTCAACAAGACAATGCCCGGCCGCACACGGCACGTGTTGCTATGAATTGTCTTCAAGCTTGCCCAACACTTCCTTGGCAAGCTAGGTTTCCTGATCTCTCTCCCATAGAGCACATTTGGGACGCTATGGGAAGGCGATTGCAACCATCCCGGAATGTTGACGATTTAGCCCGACAGTTGGAGACAATTTGGCAAGAAATTCCGCAGGACACCATCCGGGATCTTTATCAGTCTATGCCACGCCGGGTGACAGCTTGCATCCAGGCCAGAGGTGGACCAACGCCTTATTGACTTCCTCCCTTTGTAACGGTCAAACTCTGCAATAAATCATTCAATTGTTCTGAAATTTTAATCGTTTCTTTTTCTATGTATGTTCTTCACATCCACCAATTTTTATCGCAATCGGACAACTCCTTCTTGGTGCGTCGATTTTTTTTTGTTATAGAGTGCATATATATATATATATATTTAAAAACGAAATACACACACCAACGCAGTTTAATGCGAGTTGGAGCTGCGTTTGTGTATATTTCGTTTTTAAATATTTTATTGTGCAATGTGTCACTCATATTTTTATATATGTAAATATATTGAAGTATTCGTTGAATAGCCATCGGAGATCGATTAATGCAATTATTCTTATGGTCTTAGAACGCATGTTTATGAGCAAAAATAATCGTTACTTTTCAATATTAGGGGACTTAAAATCTAAATAGAGGCAACAAACAGGGTTCATGTTTTAATTAAAAATTACGGCAAGAAGCATCTGATTTAAATTGATTTCGGATTGAGGAGGGATGCGATAAAACCAGTTTCTTTTATTAAACAAGAACAGAAAATGTACCTTTTCCGAAGAAACTAATTTCAATTTAGCCGGGATAGGGAAAAGAAGTCATTTGGCAGAATGCAGAAAATTGTTCTTTACTTATGAGACAGGGTGGTCGCCATACGGAACTCCCCTCCCGTTTATTATGAGCCAAAGTCTTTTCATTTGCCCTCTCTAGCGTTTACACGAAAGTCAATATTGCCTCACACCGCAGGCTATTATCCGAGCAGGCAAAATGAAGGAAATATCCGGCCTTATCAGCTTGGCAAAGGCACCAGAAGACAGTAAAGGAGGACACATTGTCGACCTATGCTAGCTTACTTCCCTAACTACCCCGATGGAAGGATTATAGCGGTTAAATGGGGTGCCCTATTTGCGAAAGAATAATGTGGTTGATGTCTTGCTACATGGCATGTGTAAAGCTTTATTTGCTGGATAAGACAATACCGAACAAAACAACTTCGGCAACGAGATAAAGTATAGCATCAAAGCAATATTAATTACGTGATAGTCCTTGCTTTCCTTAAAAATAA
>QLNU02015360.1:246980641-247006075 GCA_006491805.2 Dysdera silvatica
AAGAAATTTTAATATAAAAAGCAAAAATAATGGCTGATTAATGATTTCATGAACATTTATCATAAATTGGATGATACAAAACAGTTTATATAAAATACAAAAAAATAATAAGTTACTAAAAATTATTGAAAATTAAATAAAAAAATATTAAAAATTAATAAAAAATATTAAAAATTAATAAAAAATATTAAAAATTAATAAAAAATATTAAAAATTAAAAATATTAAAACAATAAAAATCAATATGGACAAAACTCGAAACGAAGATAGATCCTTATCAGTGAAAAATCACGTAATTACAGAATAGCTTTTAAATTTTTTTGAAGGTGGGGCTAAAATCCAAAAGGGTATAAAAATTCTCTTGACCTTAAAATTAGGAAGCACCTGGCAACAGGAACTTTGTAGAAGGGATGTGGGGTGGGTGAAGGACACGTTTCTGATAGGACTATGGGTTTTAGGCCACGCCCTACAATTGGTTTGACAGGTTGAGCCAGAACCGGCAATTTTATACTACGTCTGTCACGGCATCAAACACATTGGCTTAGTTTTGCACTTTTTCAACATAAAGCTTATAGCAAATATTTAAAATTTGACATAGAAAAGGGTATAACTTAGCCATGTGATGTGCAAGATGTAGCATATTGGCTATCACATGTACTTTCACTTTATGCCAGGAACAGAAATTGCTTTCGATGGGGGCCATTTTCTAAACTTTCTGAATGTCTGTGGTCTGTAAATCTTTAACGGTGACTTGAAGTCGAATTCTACAAGCCTGCACTGATTCAAAACGTAATTTTCTTTCTAATTATTTGTTTTACTTGTTCACTACTAAAGCAAAATAATGTATTCATTGTAAATAGAACGCGAAAATATAAGAACACAGCTCTTTATTTGGTTTTGATAATGTATAAGCAAAAAAATATAGACCAGTCACCTGCAAATTAAAGCATAATAAATTTCATGAAATTTTATTTATGCTTTCTTCCGTTTACAAGGTGAGAAATAAAATTGAAATTTTAAATGGCCTGTTAGAAATTTGGAGTCAAGTTGACGCAACTGATTTTCTTCCTAGATCGAAGTGTTCGCCAAACCAATGAAGTTTTGCCATTTTGGTTTTTTAGCTAGCTGTTTGATGAAAATAACTCCCCCTTCCTCCCAGAGTCTTCAAAAGATAAAAAATTTTCAAGCAGCCAAGGAAAAGCATTCCTTCTGCTTTGTTTATCGTTATCGTTGGTTTATCAGATCTGGCCTGTGGGTCTCCATTTTCTGACCGTTGTTTTATACTATAAGGAGACAATACTCTTCGAAGAATCCATTTTAGGCCATGTATCTTCTATATTGCAAACAAACCATGATCTAACTAGACTAAAAGCACAAACATGCGCTATTAGACCCTAACTACTACCATACATTAAGATACAGCAGGGGTTTTGAACATGAAGAACTATCAACCTGATCTCATTTACCTTAAACATAAATATAGAAACCGGTTGAACAAACATAGAGTCAGAACTCAAAATTCAACTATCAGATATTAAGTCTTATGTAACAAGACTTGTCACTGAAGTTTAGAACCAGGCTTTTCATTAATAAATTTATTCGATGTTTAATATTGTTAGCATCATGTTTTGAAATTTGAATACAATATCAGTTTAATAAATATATTGTAACAAGAAATTTGAGCATTTACTTATATCTCCTCCTTTCCTCGAATGTGAGGACCTATTTTGAGAAACCGTAAATGTATATTTGAATCACTTTGGAATTTTAAACATTATGTTTTAGATTTTGACGACATCTAAGGATACATAAAGGAAGTCTTCGGTAGAACAAAGATTAAAAACCTCTGAATTAGAGTATACAGTCATCAACTGCATTACAAGAAAAGTGTTCGTAATGTAATCCATTGAAATTTTGTGGCATGAAACTTCGTTTGGTCTATTGCTTTTCCAGTTTTTAGACTTCCCTTATTTGCTTCATATGGTTCTCAATATTTCGTTTACAACAGCCAGTGACTAATTCCCTCTTTGGTAATCGCCAAAGTCATATCAGGAATTATATTATATATTAATATAGCATTAATAAACTAATATTTTCACATTATGTTAGTGACTGGGAAAAACTGTGTTGCATTTTTTCTTCAACTTACTAAGAACTGTTCGCTATAATTCAGCGTTTCACTACACGTAGGTCTCTTTAAACTTACTCTACATTAAAAAACTGTAAATTAGTAATATACTATTCGACATAAAATTGCCCCATCAGACATTAAATGTGTGAACTGGATGGAGTGATTCAAATATCGAATAACGTGTATTTATTTTGCTGTTCATGAATTGCTTTTTCGCTTCCAACCTAGCCATAAAATCTAAGTCTTATATAAATATTCGGTTAGAAAAAATGAAATTGCTCATAAAAATTTGCTAACTTTTTTTTAACTTTTAAAGAAATATAGGATTAAGTGTATAATCAAAGAGAGAATTTAATTAGGAATCAAACTATTTCTCAGTTTGAAATCATACAAAGAAGAGTGTTCTGGGAGACTATTTTTAATTATGCTAACTTTAAGATTTACTCCAAAAGTAATTACGCTAATGTAACGTACGCAAAGTGTACGTAGACTTAACATTTAAAGAATAAAGTGCAATTTGATCAGTAAATGGACTTGTAGACAACTAATAGTTTGTCGAAAACTCCACCAATTAATTCTTGACTTAATTGAAAAGCCCAAGTACCCAAACTTTTCTTCAATAAGCGTAGTTGAAAATTTTGTGGAAATGAATCAGCATACCCTAAGGGTGTCTAACTCTCAACGAAACGTAAACATATTGTTTAAATATTCTCTAAACTTTATAGTACTGCCAAAATCCTGATATCACTAAGAGCGTTAAGTAGCAACATATGAAGTGTCAAATATGCAATGACTATGAGAGTTTACTTTGAGAGTCAATTATTAAAATTCTTCGAGTAATTTAACATCGCCAAATGTCAAAAAGATGGAATACCAGGTCATGATTTCTCTATGAAACTTTATCATTGCAGATATTACTATGGGTGTATATATATATATATATATATATATATACACACACACGGGGATTCAAAACTAAAAAAACTAATGAAAGGGGTGGTAAAGGACGCCAAATAAGCCATATTTGGCGAAATCAGGTCCGCAAAGGATCCGATTTGGCTGTGGAGTGGAAGAATTATTTATATCCACATCGTTGCTACGTAGGCAATTACATGAACAAAAAAAAGTTAATTTTTTGACACATAATTTAAGTGATTGACCTAATAATGCAGCAGAGGCAAAAAAAACATCGGAAATTCCCTTCCCTTGCCCTGAGTAGTGTTGCCATTTAGTCATCAAAGGTATGGAAAACGATTGTTTTACCATACTGGAGGCAACTGGAAATTGTCAAGCATGCGTACTTGGTGAGGGAGATCAGAAGAAACAAATTTGGTCCAGTGTACCAATGTCCGGAAATGAGCCGTTTTAGAACTACAGGGATGTTTTTATCTGCATCCACATTAGTCAATCATGTAACAAAATTTGCCGTTCCAGCCTAGAACCATATTGGAGAAGATCCACAACTTACTACGGTTCAAATTAACTTCCCATGGCCAAATTTATGAAATTGGGGGAATTCATGACCGAAAGATGAGGCTCTCGTTTGGGCCCAAAATTCCTGAACTGCATTAATTTGGCCATGGGAAGTTATTTTGGACTATAGTAAGTAGTGAAACCTTTTCCAATATGGTTCTAGGCCGGAACGGCAAATTTTCCAAATTTTGTTACATGATCGACTAATGTGGACGCAAATAATAGCAGCCCTATAGTTCCAGAACGGCTCATTTTCGGACATTGGTTCACTCTGCCAAAGTTGTTTCTTTTGTTCTCCTTCACCTATTACACATGCTTAACGATTCCCAACTGCCTGCAGTATGGTAAAACAATTGTTTTCCACACCTTTTATGACTAAACGGCAACACTACTCAGGACCAGGGAAGGGAATTTCTGATTTTTTTTTCTCTGCTGCATTATTAGGTCAATCACTTAAATTATGTTTAATTTTTTTTTGTTCCTATAACTGCCTACGTAACAACAATATGGATGTAAATAATACTTTCACGCCACAGCCAAATAGGGTCCTTTGGGAACACGGAGATTTCGCTAAATCTAGCTTATTTGACGTCCTTTACCAACCCTTTCAGTTTGTTCCATTAGTTCTGAATCACCCTGTATATATAACTTGTCTATATTTCAAAAAACTCCCATTCAGAAATTTAACTTGACGTTCCGCGGTGGTATAAAATCCATCAACGAATTTGTCACTCATGATTCTCGCTGAAGGCCTTAGTTCTACCTCTCATATTTAAAAACAGGCAAGAGTTTTCATTGGCTAATCGATAAAATTCTTGTCATGTGTTTTCATTATGCCAGCATTTCTTGGCACGAAAGATATCCAAGCAAATACTAATTCTCCACAAGTGTTGTCCAGCATTTCCGGTCTAATTTTTTCGATCGTAGTAACAATTCTGATCTTCCGTTCATCAAAGCAGATCAGAGGGATCTTATCAATAGATAGAGGGATCTTAAACAACACCTACCGTGTATCTCCTCATAGTGGGGCAGATAACGCAAGAAAATGGCATGGATTGTGCATTTTGTGATAAAAGCATGATTTTTGAAACAGACACCCTTCAATAAGTATTAAACTGATTTATATGTAATGGGGCGCGTGTGATCTTGCCTATAAAGATAACTATCCTAAATATATTAGTTTAGAATTATATAGTATGCATGGTTCCTAATAATTTACTAGGTCAATATTTTTGTAAAATATCCGTTGAATAATTTTTGTGCCTGTCGACACCTAATATTATTAATATTGTTATAGGCCTATATGATATTGGAAGATACGACATTTTTTTTCAACGAATATATTGGATTGCTCTCTGTGTTCTGAGTGAGTTTTAGTAATTAGTACGACAAATTAACTACTACGTTGTGATTTTAAATTAAGGTAGTAAGCAAATGTACATAGCCGCTAAAAAAATAAAGAAATAATAAGATTTGAAAGAATTATGATCGTTTTTAAGTGTAAAGGGAAATTATTGAAACATACCGCCATTAGAGCCAAATAGGAGAAAGGTTAGGTTCACACATCATTATAAATTGGCATGATTTTGAAAACTTAGATTAAATTTTCTTAGATTAGATGAAATTGTGTGAATATAGTGAACTTATAATAAATGTTTTGTTTTTGTTGAATTATTGTGCGAGATTAGACATCATTGTGAGATTGATAACTAAGTGTGAGATCGTCCATAAAGATTGTGATTTCAAAATATTGAGGAACTACATGAAAACGCATTCTTATGCATTTATTACCTTTGTTTTTACTTTTTTGTTAGCAGACACTTACCCCCAGTTCAAGTACTGGTCAATTGTACTCGAAATGCAGTTAATAATTATTGTGCTCGTTCGTTCTTTCCGCCTGGCATCATTTCAAATGTGCCTTAATGCCTTGCAGGAACAAACTTGGATGCAAGTAAGGAGCTGTTCATAAAGAAGAACAATATGCAGTTGATTCCACCAATAAGTCCAGCTTTAAAGTGACATGTCATAAGAGCTACATGTGTGGGGGCAAGCCAGCATTCCGATGCCCGTGCTTCCATCACCAATTCAATGTATTTGGAGTAATAATCATACTGAAGACTATAAACTATTATGGACGACTTTGCCCGAGGCAACCAAGACATGCCAAGAATTTATATTTTAAAAATGCAAAAAAGACTGTGACAGGCGATGTAGCTGCAAAAGATCAGATCTTCCATCTACTGCTATGTGTTTTTTTGAAGAACCGCGTGTCAGTTTATGTGAAATGTAATGTCATGTTAATAATAGATATTGTAAGTATAATTGTGAGGACGAATTTTTTATGTTAGCACTATGCTGGAATGTAAAGTTACATTTAAACAGAAAATGATAGAAACGGTGTAATAAAACACAATATCAGGAATGGACTTTTGTCACTTTTGTATCTCACACGTTAATTTCATTTGGGAGGAGGGGGGTGCTGCATAACCGCTCGTTTTGCTATTTAACTTAAAAGGTAAACACTAAAGAATTATGGTAAAGTGATTCAAAGAGTTCATTAACTAATAATACTGACGAAACATAATTTTTAAACGTGCTTCATCTTACAGTGTAGTCACACTTAGCGGCCATTTTGTAAAATGGCTGACATTGTCTTCATAGGTCAGATCAAATGTGCCCCAATATCTAACTCAGTTTTATACTTGTTCAACATGCTCTGTTCCAAGAATTGTGCTTTCATAACAAAATGCATAATAATTATGCTTATTTACCCCACGAGGAGGGAAAGACCAAGTGGCGTAATATCGGGTGAGCGCGTAGGCCACGAAATGGCCTTATCCCATATTCATAGAGATACCAAGGCGGCGCGCGAAATTAAAAACTTCAAAATGAATACTCATATTCTATAAGCAGTTTTATTTTGTATATAAAATTTATCAATAAAATTTTTTTATACCTATTATTAATATCTCTCTATACGTTTATATATAAATTACGCATATTGATATATGGAGATCTTCTCTAAAAACTCTACTTCCACCAGAGGATTAGAATAAAAAAATAAAAATATTAAAATTCTTTCTTTTTTTTTTTTTGGTTTAAAATATGATATAGGAAAAAGCTTAAGAACTGCTGCTGTAGAATATCAAAAACCGTGATTAGATCTTAAATAATTACCTTCAAATTCTCCGTATGCAATTCTTGATGTTCTGAAAACACACTGAAATCAAAATCAAAGGAATAAAAGAAAAAGTTACTCGTTTTACTTAGGGGATCTCTGGATAGCTTAAGTAGGTAAAAAGAGAGATGGTTTCGGATGTTGGTTGACGGTTGATTTATGGATTTCTGTTCACGCCCTGTTTACCCGAATTTCAATATTTTAACCATTCATAAAACATAAACACGACAAAATCGAAAGCAAAGTACTTTGTTCTGGAACTATCAAATGATTATTGCCCTCTCCCTTCACTGCTTTCTATTTACATTAAACCCAAATGTTGGCAGTGCTTCATTTTAGATGTATAAGAACCGGCGTTATTCTAAACCGATTTATTGCCACACAGTCATCTGTTATTTAAGCAATTCCTTCCGTTCTGATTCCGGACTGTGTCAGATTCATTCGTTCAAAATTTCAAGTTGTGCACGCATTACAATTCTACAATTGACGTTATACGACAAATAAAAAATATCACTAAATTATTGTAATTCATATATTAAATGATCAATTGATTTACAACCATACAGCTTGAGCTTTTACGACACACTGCGTAGAATTTTTTTTTCTAAAAACGCATAATTATCACAATTCGAAAATAGTTCTAAAAACGTGTAATTTCTCATAATTCGAAAGAAGCGCTAAAACCACGTAAATTATCACAATTCGTAAAAAAGTTCCAAAACCATGTAGATTATCACAGTTCAACAGGTTTATAAAGCGTTAACAGCTGTTTCTGTAGCCTTGTTTCAGAACGACACTGACTTCGTTTACACGCGAGAGGAACGTGCCAAAGGAGTCGGTGTCATTTTGAAGACCGTAGCATGTGGCTACCGAAACAAGCATTATCGTTTTATAAATGTTTTAAACTGTGATGATTTATGTGCTTTTAGATATAACATGCAACCATTTAGGGAAAATTTTTGGCAAATTTTATCCGTAGATTAATATTGTCCAAGCCTGGAATGGAAGCCTGGAGCTGTAAAGATCTATGAAATCACAGTGACAGTGAAGAGTTGACTTTAAAAAGTGTTATGGGGGAAATATGTTGTTGATTAGATTTATTTATATTATTTATGATTTAGAAACATTAATATCATTTATGATTTAAAGTGAAATAGAATAATTAATGAAAATTAAATGAAGTATATTATAATTATAATTAATGAAATGTAAATGATTTATTATAGGTATTTTATAATTAGTTTGGTTAAATTTTTAGTTAGTTTACTTATTGATTTAATTTTTACTATTTGAGAACATTAAAACACAATTTCCATAACATTAAATATTAAATTTGTTTATCCAGAATAAATTTGTAAATTGGCCGTTGATAGTGGTTAGTAAACATTGGTTGACTTTTACCTAAAATTTCAAATGCAAGACCGTAAAAATTAAGTGAATAACTAGGGTTATTTTTCTAAACGCGTTGTGTGTTAAACATAAACAAAATAAAAAAACACCAGGTTCTTTAAAACAGACATGAAACAATTATTCAATAATTACTGCCTTTTATTTTATATTATAAACACGATAATATATTTTCTAATTCCTTTAGAATATAACAGTGCCATTTATATAAGCATTTGGAGCTATTAACCATTCTACATACTATCAATTTTTCACTTATCTTTTAGTTACTCATTTTTTTTATGAGAATTGTGCTGGGGTATATAAACCACCAGGAAAAATTTGCACATTTTATTATAAGTTTAATGAAGGAGGAGGCACTTACAATTTATCGATTAATAGAAGAGAAAGAAAGATAACTTTAACTTACATGTTACACCCTTAATGGCCCATGTTTGGAGTAGGTTGGAGTCCACTGTTCATCTTCGTGTTTCAAAATTTCTCTCTCTCTCTCTGGTGTCGTGACAGAATTCGAACCTGGGTTATTGCAGCCACAACCAATGTACTAACCACTATCAACGGCTAATTTACAAATTTATTCTGGGTAAAAAAATTTAATAGTTAATGTTATGGAAATGGGGTTTTAATGTTCTCAAATAGTAAAAAGTAAATCACAATAAGTAAACTAACAAAAAAATGTAACCTAACTAATTATAAAATACCTATAATAAATCAATTACATTTCATTAATTATAATTATAATATACTTCATTTAATTTTCATTAATTATTCTATTTCACTTTAAATCATAAATGATATTAATGTTTCTAAATCATAAATAATATAAATAAATCTAATCAACAACATATTTCCCCCATAACAACTGGTTGCCGTGACTATACAGTTTAAAACTGTAGGGACAAAAACAGGCATGAAACATTATTCTGCTCATAAAAATTATAATATATTGACAAATTGTTGATTATTGATTATTGCCTTTCAATTGTCATAATTTTGTCTCCAAAGATTAAATTCAGTTTGAATGACTAGTTTATAAAGAAGTTGCATATACAAATTATGTACATTTAGTTTATTTCACACATGACAACTATTTTTTTTCTTTAAATCCCGATTTTTAGGGAAAGTTATCACAAATTTATGTCAGTACTCAACATATCACAAACAAATACATAAATTGAAGTGTGTATAAGTAACACTATATTAGAATTATATATTTGTATTCTGAAAATAAAAATACACTGACATGGCATATAAATTGTTTTTGTGATTGGAAAGCTGGAGATAAAAGTAGCATGCTAATTATATATGAAAGATTCATTAAGCGCTTCGTTACATTTTATTCTCATAATGCAGGCCTATCACCTTTTCGGCTACACATTTTACAAAAACACATACAAATTGCTACACACAGCAATTTTTGTACACATTTTTACACAGTGATGCCTATTGTCCAGCTCTGGTTAAAGAAAAGAAAACTTAACTGGCAATTTAGGAAATCATCATTTAGGATACACTTTTCCTTCATTCAGCTGTTTTCCAAGCCTCACAAACTTGTCAAAATAAAAAGCTGCAATGTCCAAAAGTAACCAAAACATACAAAACACACACAAAAATTCATGTGTTCCTGTAAAACCTAATTCCACCATAAACCTATATGATACTGGTATCATACTGGTCATTTACCAACCTTAACACTAAATTACAACTTCAAAATCATCAAAAAACTTAAAACAATTAACTAAACTCATATTATTTGCATTTTAGTGCCTACATGTTACTTAATTTAATAACAAAAAGTAAGGTAAAAATTAATTTCGTGTAAACACACCATGATCAACTCAGGTATTTCACGAAAACCTATTCGGGTTTACTGTTCTCGTTAAAAATAATTTCAATTTTTATGGTATTCACATTCAATTATCACAAATTAGTCTAGCATTTCAATAAAAATGCCAAATCTATAGTGAGGTTAATATAAACAGGAGTGAGAAAGTAAACAAATCCTTGCAAAATAATGGACGAAAACAACTTTGAGAAGTGTTGAATTGAAAATATATGAAAAGTTTACATAAACTTCATAACCAAATATAAATGTATGCATAAACTATGATAATGTGTGTTGTATACCAAACATAAGATTATTTAACAAATAAAATTTAGCAAAATGGCTAATTTAAGGTGTTCGAAAAAGTTGTTTACATGTAGAAACATCACATTTTCCCTTAAAATGTGTTAGACAAATTCATTTTTTTTCTCTTCTTGTTACAGAGGTTACATACCTCATTTTGTAAATTACTCCATTTATCACTCCTGATAAATTGAAAGTTAAAATATAAACATGCTATTTTTTTTACATTGTGTAAAAATATACATTGCTCGGTTAATCTATATGGGCAAATTCAACGTAGAAATACAGATGGGTATTTCTTTTTGGTTGATATGCAATTAAAAAAACTTGGTCTTTATTTGGCACTTATATGCTATAGCCAAATACAGTGTGTTCATAAAATGTAATTTGTTATGCATATATGTAAATAATTGAGATACATAAACATCTCATTTTAGTATAAATATTACACTTATTGTAACCATTTGTTCAGTGAACTGAAATCCTACTATAGGAATAACTGAACGTAAACAACAAGACAATAAAATGAATAAATAATATTAATAAAAAAAATCAACAACAACATATTTCCCCCATAACAAAAGAATCTGTTTTTCTATTCTCCTTTCCATTTTTGGGAATTTTGTATTTTAGAGCGTAGAAATTTCAACCTCAGGGAACAAAAACAGGAATAAATAACAATTTTCCAACAATTGAGCTCATTAAATAATAAAATATAAATCAACGTTTATTGGCGTAGTGATACCAGCACCGATGTTATGGTTTGATTAGATGGTGAAACGTTCGAAAGAAAATAAATATGAGCTCAGATGGTAGAGCCTCCACCAGGCAAGTGGAAGGTTGTGGGTTCAGGTCCCACCGAACGCAGAAATATTTATTTTCTTTCGAACGTTTCACCATCTAATCACGCCATAACATCGGCGCTGGTATCACTACGCCAATAAACGTTGATTTTTATATTGTTGTTTAATTTAATCTGCGTAGTGTTCGATTTATTTAAATAAAAAAAATTGAGCTCATATATGGCAATGGAATAATTCGCTATCACTCCAATTTATTTCATTAAATATGCTTTGGGAAAATTCAACGGAAATGGTAAAAAATGTTTTTGTTTGGACTTCAAAGGCTGAGGAAAAAAGAATTTAAGCTGCAAGTTTCGTATCACCTTTGTTTCTAAATGAACAGAACATAATACGTTAAAGACTTCAAAGTGCTTATAATTTATAAAGAACAAAAAATAAGAAAAAAAATGAAATATCTACTCAGTTTTCTGAAATTTTTTATAACAGTGATTATTTTGTTAGGAAAAGAATTTTATAAACATGTGTTAGTGTGTGCTTAAAAAATTCCGGACCAATTTCTAAACAATTTCCGTACTTTAAAGTGGACATTAAAATCATCTAAGTTTGTTGGTAAAGAAATGAAGCGAATTTACGAAGGAAATAACAAACAAAAATGTGAAATTGAGTAATAAGGATTAATATACATTAAAAATTGAGTGAGAAACAGAGTAAGCCTTTCCTTTGAAAAATTACGCTCATTAAATCAACATGTTCTCAAACGGAAATGTTTTGGGCAAGATACTTTTTCTTGAAAAGAAGTATCTTCGCTATTTCATTAAAGGCACTGAAAAATGTTTCAAGTTTTCAATAGGAAGTAGAAACATAAAAGGTATTGATTTAATATACAAAACATCCGTATGTCTTCAATAATAAAGTGCTTATTGCGTGTATGTGCGTTTACACAACAATTTTCTACAAGCAGTGGAAAATAAAGAGTAATGACAACTGAACGATAGAGATAGATATTCGATAGTACAATAGTCTATGAAGAAATTCGAAATAAAACTATATTTTAAAACAGCAGATCTTTATTTTCATTTTCCAATAACTTAGTTGGTGCAGAAATAAAAGTATTATGTAGATAAATAAACCAAATTTACCGCGACTGACATCTTATACATAGAATATACTTTTTCAAATAGGCATTGTATTTAAAGAATGAGCAATTTCACGAGTGAGAACGTGCTTTTATTCCTGTTACCGATATTGTCGTCTTTGTGAATGTTTCTTAATTTATTCTTATTTAATATTTTAACTATTTTTTGTAATTAAATATAAATTTTGTAATAGTTTTCCTGAAAACTGTTGGATATTTATAGCTATTTATATACAAATATATGAAATATTTTAAAAGAAAAGTCCATATAACCGAGTAAACTAAGACTAATATGTTTGGATAATAATTTGATTCAAATTATATGTATTTTAATTTTACCCGAATGTACATTTGAGTAAAATTGAAATATATACAACGTACACGATGTTACCAACTAAGCCATTAATTATATTTTAAATGCTTTTAAATATATAAAAGTAGTGTCATTTAATTTTCTTATTTGTAAATATTAAATGCGGTAAATACAGCAACCCTCTTTACTAAAATTCAAAATAGAACTACAATGAAATTCATTTTAATAAGGAAATAATGTAGCTATTTTTACTTAGACGAAAATATTAACCATGTAATAATTTTTGCTAATCAGTCACACTGTCATTACAATTTGAGAACTAGAAAAATCGGTTGTTTACGAAATTATTTTTGAATTAGTTTGGAATAAACTCTGTTCCTATTACCGGGAGTTTACACAATCGAACATGACATAAGCTGAAAAAGTCTGGCCAAAACATTGTACTCATTATATTTTTATCAAAATTATACATAATTATTTACATCGTTCATAATTACTTATCATTGTTCAATATCAATTATAGTTCTCTCACTTCAAGGATCGACTTCAATAACTGATGGTTCTGACCAGTGCTGAGAAAGTGGGGGGCATAGGGCGCTCAAGCCCCTATTGGATATCAAAACACATTATTTTCTCTAAGGCTGCATCACATAATCTCCTTAAAATTCACTTGAGCCCTCCCCATGAGTTTTAAATTGCTATGCTACTGCTTCTGAGAGATAAATTTTAACTGTAATTATACTTTCTTTCATAATAACACGCATGTTGTAAGAGTTTGAATAAATGAAGCTTCGGAAGATAATTAAGTATATCAAATAGGAATAATTAAGAATATTGCCTGGCATCGCTATAGAGACTATCATGAATAATTTAGCATGTCTAGAAGAGATCCCTCGTGATGAGATAAATTTGGAAACCAATGCGAAACTTTATAAGTATAGTTAAATCATTTGAGGCTTTCCACTCATTTCCAATACACCCTTATAAAGTTCTGGAAAAATGGGTAAGTTGATTATGTCTCAGAGAGATGTTTCAAGACATCAGAAACAGAAAAGTGGTTCAAGAAACTGTGTTTCTGAAAACCACTAATATTAGCATTTTTATTCTCACCAGAACACACAAAGCTTTTAGCTTTCATATCTCTCTTTTTTACTCAAGTTCTTAACATCCTTTTTCTTCTTTGTATCTACGTCTCTTTTTGTAACTAGGAGGTACAAAAATAGCGACTTGGGGGTTTATTGCGAAGTTTAAAATCAAATATTTGCTCTAGTTGGGATTCTTACGCATAGCGAAAGAAGCCAAAAAAAAAAACAGAAGAAAAAGAAAAAAAGAGGGAATGAATGAGAGAACCAGATGTGCCCACCAAGATGTGTTTATCACATCTAGGTGGGCACATCTAGTTTAAGTAATTTCGCGTGAAGCAAGTAAAATTTTAACCTCTGCTTGTTCCATTTTTTTTACAACTGGAATGCATTTTACATTCTTTTTTAAAACAACGTGGCATCCACGTTGAAGGTGTAATTCTTTCAATGTAGCACAGTCATATATATTCACTTATTTTGAAATGCGTTAGGGAGAGTTCGAGTATTACGTAAGCAATATTTTGGCCATTTCACCCCCACCTCAGAAAGCAAAAATTAACATTGGCTAACATAGGAAAATAAGACCAACGGCAACCCCTCCCCACAAGGTTCTTACGTAATACTTGAACGCTCCCTTATGAAATATTTGTCATCTGGAAAGAATAAACGAGTTCCTTCCTATAATATATTTTTAGTTTACTTTTACTAGCTAAACTTCATACGAAACATTGCATATCATACACAATATTATCAGGACTGTTTGACCATGGTAGATCATTAAAGCTCCAAATGTGATTTTAACTTGTAGCGCATTGGAAAAATTGATTACAGCTCTATTAGGAACATCTTTAGACAAGCATTATTTTAAAATGTTACAGAAGTTTCCTTCTTTTGCTCGATTCCTGGGGGTTGCATAAAAATCTCTGGATTTTCGAAGAAAGGTGTAGCACTGATGGAAAATCAGATGCGAGATTTGAATTCATATCCCAGTTTTAACGTTACGGTGAAATTCGTCTGTCTGATTGGCTGCTATTGACACCACGTCACGCTGTATGGGCGAAACAAATGCCGAATTTTGCACCGCATGTTATCTTGTCGCATCGTAGGAGAGATAGTGACGGATATTATGATACAGCATCGCTGGTTTTTTTGGAACATTGCCAGAAAGATCGCCGTAGTGTATTTTTTACAAAATTTATACCTGAAAATAAATTACTCTTACCTAGAGTTGTAAAAAACCCGGGAATTTTGGGCACATTGGAAACTTTGAATATAGAAATGAAAATAGCTAGAATAAAGGAGGTAGTCCCGTCCGCGCCTTTCTTCCTATTGGTCGATTCGACACAATCGACCAATAGGAAGAAAGATGAGGACGGGACTACCTCCTTTATTCTAGTTATTTTGGTTTCTTCCCATCAAAGTTTCCAATGTGTCCAAAATTCCCGAGTTTTTTACAACTCTACTCTTACCTGTGTCAGAGAAGACTTAGTGAAGGGAGAACCATACACCCTCGCTTCGGGGTACACCCTTCGCTGTCCGTTTGGATAGACTTCAAGTTATATCTGAATTAGTTGAATTGTTAAATCACCGATTATTACCGATGATGATGTTATCGCTCTAGATACCAAATTGCAGAAATGCGACAAAAATAAAATCTGTCCACCAGTTATGTCGGCGAATATCCTATCCATCAATACATCGTAACATGGTGTCGATATGTTTCAACTCAGACCGGCAAATCTCCCCGCACATGCGCGGATACAAATCACCCCTGAAAGCCTGGATGCCGTGATGAAAAATCATTCCTGAATATACAAATCCCGCTATGTTAGCCATTGTAACGTATTGTTTAGAGAAATAAAGTAAAGCTCGTGAAATCTATCGTCACGGGAAAATACCTGGAGATGGAAATGATCCTACAATCAGAAATAATATTATACGATTGCAGTACTTGGTGCACTTTCAAATAAGATCTAACATTTTTCTCCCCATGCTTAAATATGCTTAGTTTGCATAGGGATTATCGGAAGATGATAAGCCTGACTTTTTTTAACGTATGTCAGGTTTCTTATTTGCTAGCGCAAAAATCAAGCGACAAAATCTCTCTCTACAAAAATTACCCATTTATTCAATATTGTTGCTGCCGAAAGCATTTAGGTTTTCCATGCTTTTGGGATTTTCACACTATTGATTGTAGAAGTTAATGAATTTCACTTAATGTGCAAAAACTAATAATAACACATACACAACACTTTCTATATAAAAATGATCAAATTGAACATTTACAATTTTTTTCAAATGCGTCTACTTTTCATTTATTATTATAACGTAATTTCAATTTCCCCGTAATAATTGCCGTATTGGCTATTTATCAATGACCGCCAAATATTCGCCAAATCTACAATCCATATTACGTTATTTTCCAATTTGGCACCAGTTTATAAATCCTTCGAACACTAAGAAAAATTCAAGATGAAAAATTACGAAACATGTGTCCAATGAATTTAAGTAACGCACATAATTCAACAAAGAGTTTTTTAAAATAGTCATGCGGTACGAAGACATATCGATTTAAAATGCCAAGAAAATTTACAATTTTTGACTTTTCGGAAATGCTCACACCGATATTAATGGCCACAACGAAGAAAGCTCGAATCCCTGTTTAATAATTGTTACAAGCTTCCTGACACCACCACTCGTGTTAAAATTCGCGTCGTCTACCCCGGGACTTTCCCTTGAAAACAAAAAAAAATAAAGAAAGAATTCATTTTTCGTATCTACCAGACTATAGTCATAATATCCGGACGAAGTACTACTGCCATCAAGCCCAGATATATTTATTCTGTGTATTAAAAAAGATGTGTTTCAATTAAAAGTAAGTTCTCAGAGTTTTTGACGATAATATATTGGGTATAAGTGAAAATTAAAAGTTTACGAAAAGGCCAAACACGTGCCTGGAATTCGTTGACTAAGTTCTTAGCCTTAATAAACTAGCTGGCTATGTCAAAAACCACAAGACACGGTAAAACTCTACTAAGAAATATAAAAGCTTCCAAACAATATTTTATTTTCGACAGACCATTTAATTTTTTTCTCTATCTTTTAGCAGAGATTCCTCGCTGAGAAAAGGGAAAATGAAAAATGTAAAATACCACATGCATTAGGATAATTGAGTTTTATCTCCGCAATGGCAACTGATGATGAATTGCTGAAAAATTGATGCATTTTAACGGGTTTGGGGCATATTTCTTTTAGGATTTGCTTTCCTTCCTTTTTCTCATATCATGGCCCTCACCAAATTCTCATCGATTGCAACGGAGATTCTGCATTTTATGAAAATGATCGTTCGTTCTTTTCTTCCCCTGCGAATTAATTTTACCACGGGAATGCCAGTGTTAATAACGATAAAGCAAAGAATTTTCTCTTTGTTATGGAAGTCGTGAGATTCCACAAATATTTATATTTAGAATATTTCTATTTTTAACGATTAAATGCTTATAGAAAAGCTTTCCGTTGAACATGTCTCCGAAATTAGTTATCAACACAATTTTCGACTACAGCTAGGACTTAAATTTTAATAAACGAAAAAAAAAAAAGAAATTTACAAATGCCATTGCTGTATCAAACGAAGTGAATTTTAATTATCTTTATATACTTTATATGCCTATATGCCCAAAAGTATCCAGACAATTTGGATTTTTTGTTTTTTTTTTCGAATTTCTAAAAAACCACTCGGCCAATTGTTCTCTAACTTTGGAGATATATAGAACATGCTTGTATGCACACTTTGCAATACAGTTTCGGTGACTTGTGCATTTAGGGGACCACCCACATATTGACAAAGTGAAAAAATATATTTGATCACCCTGTATCATAAAAAGCTGGAAATTATTTGTAACTTTCAGAAAATATTTAACCAGCTATGCTTAATGCCTGTGTGCATTTTTGTAAAATAGACATGTATATTCATAAAGATAGAAACGTTTTTTTGAGAAATCCCAAATTTTGTCACATATTTTTTGCTTATAATATCCACAATTTTCAGTCAAATTTCACGAAACTTACAGAACATTTGTCAACGTACAAGAAAAATATTATACTTAAATTAGAAATTAATATATTGAATACACGATGAGATATGAGCATTTGAAGAAAATAATTTTTTACTGCGCATGCGCGAAAGATATGAATAACTTTCTTTCATAATTTTGTAGTCAATAGTATAGAGCAACTTAAAAAAAATACCAGTGGGATATCTTGAAAATTCAGAAAGTTATCGACGATATAGTGAGCCGTATTTCTCTAATTCTCTGAAAGTAGCTAGATGATAAGGGTTTTTTCCACAAATTGTCATATTCCAAATTACCAAACACCCCTGTTCTGAAAATGAAATATTCCAGATTTATGCAAATAAGGATCAAAAGTATTCGGACACCCCTCTACGTGGTGGATTCTGTTAGTGACGTCAAATTTCTAGCTCTCAGACAAGTATAAAAGAAGTCTGACGAGTTAACAATTATAATTTCAAAGCTAGAAAAGTAAAATGGGAGGAAAGGGCGAGCTAAATGATTTTGAACGTGGTGAAGTCATTGGTTGTCACCGCTGTGGAAAATCTGTTCGTGAGATTTCTGTGATGTTACGAGTGCCCCGTTCCACCGTTAATGTTGTTATCGTAAAGTGGGAACATACGGGGACTACAACGGTGCATCCACGACCTGGTCGACCACTTCGTCTAGTAGACAGGGAACGCAGAGTGATGAAAAGAGTTGTGAAAGTGAACCGCATGAAATCGGCGGAAAAAGTTCGTGCGGATTTTCAAGATGCCTCTGGATGCAACGTCAGCACAAAGACAGTTCGTCAGGAACTGCAAAGTCTTGGTTTTCATGGCCGAGCAGCTGCATATAAACCAAGCATTACCGCAACCAATGCCAAGCGTCGCTTACAATGGTGCAAAGCGCGCAAAACATGGAGCCTGCAGCAGTGGTGTCAAGTGTTATGGAGCGACGAATCATGGTACATTATCTTAGGCACCGGTACCCCCAAACTAAATTTTTAAGGGGATTTGGCTACGGCCTTGCATGCTGGGATTGTATCGATACATGTTGTAAACATTTTTGACCCCCCGAATTTAAATTCTGGTTACGGTCTTGGGATAGATCCATAGTTTTTGCTGCCTCCTCTACGTACGAATATATCCATCTGCTCGAAATCAATGAAAAGTGTTTCGATCGATCAGTATACACGACGGCTATCATTTACGGACCCTTAACCATGATCTATGGCCCAGGCGAGACGTGTGTCAAAAGTGATACATACGTGGACAGACAACTATCAAACTCCAGGGAATATAGTCCATGTTGTACAATGGCTTGAGCGGCATCAACGTTGAATTGAGATATAGTTTGAAGCGGACCACATTCCATTCTCCTTCTTCGGATTATTATCATTCTGTTCTGGTGTACGGCGTTCTGTCCTTGCTTCAATAATGAAGGCTCTCCATTTTCGCGTAACGGAATGTGTATCCGGAATTTTTACTTTCCCGTTATACATTTTCTACTACTATCTGTGAAAACCTAAGTTCATTCACTACCTCGGAAATACTGTGCTCTATCCTTTAGCCTTCAACAATCTGCCCGCAATCAAATGATGATAAATTCTTCACACGATTCATATCTATCAAGCGTACACTGAAAAACGATTTAAAAGACCCGTGACTGTTGCTTGACACATCCACCATTCGGCTGAAACTAAAGCCACGGCATGGAGAGCAGGTCAAAAAAATTAAATGCTTCTTTATCTAATGTTTTGATAGTTTAGTTTATTGATTTAACAAGATAAAAGTATAAAGCCACAACTTTTTAAACATATTAATATTAACACCGATGTCATGGCGTGGTTAGATGGTGAAACGTTCACGTTCAAGTCATGTCACAATTTTGTTACTAAGATTACCTGGGAGGTTAATACTAAGGGATAAATAACAACTTTAGAATAAATCTTGAAAAGTTTTGCTTCTATAATACCTATTGATTTTAATAAGAATCCATATTGGAACATTTTTAAAAATAATATAAACTCCCCATTTTCAAATGTATGTTTGTATAAATTGAATATTTATGGCCAAAATCGAAGTCATGGAAAATGCAACACACTTGGTATTTACATTTATACGCAACAGATTAAACCATAAGCATTAAAACACATTCACGGTGCAGCTGATATCTCACGTATATCTGTTAATTTGAAAAATATTTTGTGTTTTATTTATTTTGAATTTGTTTCGACTAATACCATTAGTAAACGTTAACTGAATTTACAAATGTTCAAACTTTCTGTTATCCAAACTCACATGCATGCTAATGAAAGGGTGCTTGAATAAATTCAATACTTCGGACTAGAGAAACGAATTGTTTGTGTATCGATTTATATGCAAGGACAACCTGCAAACAAATAGAATTAAGCAGAGCAGTTGGAAAGGATATACTTGTCAGTTTACGTAAGATACGTTAAAATGAAACTCCGTACAACCTTAGTGATTCCCTATCAAGATTAAAAGGACATGGGGCGAAATCCATCTCTTGTTTAGACCGTCTTTATTCACCGAAAATTCCTGCCGATTTTTTCTCCCTACAATAACATAACTGTTTCACCCAAATTGCTGGAAGCTCATGTCCACTCCAAGATATACTCCTTCACTGGAGAACAATATATTTTCACAGTATAACAAGAGAAAATACATTGCCTGTGCGATTATGAAATCCCCGTATGTATAGTCAACGCGATAACTAACTTTGAAGAAAAGTATATTTCATATGCACAATATCCGCTATTGCAAAATTTGATCTACATTTATTTGCGTATTTCTTCTACTTCCTCATCGCCGGAAAAAAACTTCGAATTTTATGTAAATAAGTATAATATATTTATGCATGTTTTACATAATGATAAAAAGATTTCCCCTCCTTAACTATCAAACTACAGAATAACTATATCTCTTTATGAAGTTGATGGCATCATTTTATATATTCTATGGCTTGCTCTTAAACGCACATAATCAGACTGCGTCATATAAGAAATGTGATTAATCTTATTCGAACTCAGCATTTTTTGTTCTCATTTCCTACCGAAATCCTAAAATATTTTCAAGCGCATGTAATTAAACTTTTTAGATATACGTCCTTTTTACAATAAACTAACCTTCTAAACTTTTTTTTTCACATGAGAAAACATAGCTTTCTAGAGCGCGATTATTTCAAAGCAATGACATCATATTTCTCACCCAATTTGCAATCTTAATTCATTCTTTTATTGATTATTACTCTACAATAAACGTTCTCTCGTTATTTTATTTTTAAATTTATCCTATTTCTTCGTTAATATTCTTATACAGGGGATCCAGTAACCCTTGAAAATGTATATAGCGGTAATCCTTGAAGAATTTTAATATAATTAACTGTCACTGAAATTGTCGTCAGAGAAAATTTTGCAGCTATTGAAAATTAAAATCTTACCAATCATCATGCAGTTTTCATTTGTTAACGTCTTTCATGGTTAGGTCGAAACGAATTGAAGAAAATGCATTTCTGCAATGGTTAGGTATAAAAGTTTTAGATCATTTATCGATAATTTTTTTAAAAGCAAACGAGCATGTGTATTTCTTTTATTTCAGCCAGGACGATAGATTTTACATCGTAATCAGTGATATCGGTATGGTAACACATTGAGATTTCAGTCTTCGCCATATATCAGTAGTTGATACCGAAAAGGGATACACAACAATAATTCGCAAAAAATTACTGCTAATCATTTTTTCTGACACACACGCCTGGTCTCAACCAAGAGCTTTTTCGGTAAAGAAGAAACAGAGACACCGTCCAGGCCTAGAGTCGAACCGGGAACCCTCAGTATTAACAGTATTGCCATAACCTGCTCGGCAACCAGGACATAGGAACGATGCTCTTTTTTACCGTATTTAAAATTTACTAGCTGTCATTTCCCTTCTCGCCGAGATATTCAAGACATTCCGGATCATATGGAGGGTAGCGACGACTCGTAGCGAAATTTTAGTAAGGCAAAAGTTAAACGAATTCACCAAAATACATTAACCTACGTATTTATCCATTCAGTAAAACCGGTTTCTTGGCGAGTATAGACCGTAATGCAATTTATTTTGGCGAATTAGCCTAATTCTGCCTCACTAAAATCGCGCCACGAATCGCCTCTGATTTAGGGTCCCCAGTTCCAAACCGAGCCAGGACGGTGTTTCATTTTTCTTCTTTACAAAGACAGCCCTAGTTTAAACTTACATGTGGATCTAAAAAATAATAGCCATCTCAAGCCCTCCTCTCGACAAAAATTAAAAAAACATACCTTGTTGGCTTTATGTGCTGACCATTGGGCATTTGTGTTAACCCTGAGAAGGCAAAATATCTTACAATAAAAAACTAATTTAGTTTCTCATAGAAAACATATAATCATCACTAATTATCAATATTATTGGAAATAAAAATGTATTAATGAAATTAAAAAAAAATAGAGACACACGTCAATCAAGTGATTAAAATTTACACAAATACTTTACATTAAAGTTTAAATTATTAAATTGCAAAAGCCATCGTCATGTACGCAATGATGTAATTCCACAGTGTAATCCAAATTATTTTGTAAAAATCTAAACGCAATTTCAAGAGATAAAATGTTTTATTTAAATGAATGAGGACGTGACAAACCGATTACGGTATATATAATTTAATTACTATTTTCCTGAAATACAATCAGAACCAAACGATACTGAAGTCATGGCAAAGAGGCGAACTATGTATTCAAGTACAAGGCCCAATACGTTAATTTATGCATCACCAATTGTAACCAACGACGTATTTCAATATTATAGCCACATATTACAAAACTTCAATTTTATCATTTAATACAAAAATGCCTGTTACGTTTTCACTTGTAAAAATACATCAATTTAACGCATCGAGTAAATGAGGCGCTCGGATTGTTGCGATGGCATATCAGATCAAATACATTTTATGGTTTATAGAATTATGGACAGTGGTCCATAATTCCGCCTTGTTTGTTGGACGTTGCAGGAACTCGTGTAGTTAAATCTGCAAAGTGTATAATTAACATTCTATAAGGTTTAAATCTGGTGATATAGGTGACTAATGTAATACTTGAATCTGAGTAAAGTTCTTACTGAGCCAGTCCTTTGTCACTTTTACAAGATGGATGTTGTAGTATAATGTTGTGCAAACCATCATCACAGAGGAACGTGGCGTTTATAAATGGTCTCTGAGATTGATTTACTTCAGTAACATTAATTATCCTTACTTACTTCAACACAACATATTCTACATCAAGATTAAACCACCACCAGCTTATAAGACACCTTGCTGACAGGATGGATCATGCCCGTATCCAGAGAGGGGATCTTAGGGACCGGTCCCCCCCGAAACTAAATTTTTAATGGGACTTGGCTACGGCCTTGCATGCTGTGATTGTATCGATACATGCTGTAAAAGTGTTTGAAGCCCCCGAAATTAAATTCCGGTCACGGTCTTGGAATGGATTCATAGTTTATGCTGTCTCCTCCACGTATGAATATATCCATTTACTCAAAATCAGTGAAAAGTGTTTCGTTCGATCAGTGTACACGACGACTATTGTTTACGGACCCTTAGCGATGATCTCTGGCCTAGGCGAGACGTGTGTCAAAAGTGATACATACGTGGACAGACAACTAGCAGATATATTTATACAAATCGAACACCACGTGGGTTAAATAAAGCCACAATTTTTATCAACGATTTTAAGTGTAGCAATATTAACGCCTATGTTACTACAAAAATAGTGATAAAAATTGTGGTTTTATTTAATCTGCGTAGTGTTCGACTTGTATAAATATATCTGCTGCAACGGGCTTTTCGATGAATTTAATACCGATCTCTTCGCAATTTGGTTTAAAAAACATTCCATTACTGACCCATACTGTGAAATAACCGGGTTCAAAAAATAGTCTTCAAATACGTTCGTAAGGGACCGAATGTTCATGGCTCATAACTCAATTGGTAGAGTACCCTCCCGATAAGTAGAGGTCGTGGGATCGTGCCCCACCGAACACAAAAAACATTTCTTTTCTTTGCGAACGTTTCACAATCTAACCACGCCATAATATCGGCGTTAATATTACTACGCCTAAAAAAACGTTGATAAAAATTGTTGCTTTATTTAATCTGCGTAGTGTTTGACTTGTATAAATAAATAAAAAAGAATGATAAAACTAATTAACAGGTCAATATTTTGTACAGAAAACACATAAGGCACATTTTATTTTGTACTCTGATTCATACAGACAAATCTACATCGTTGTCTATATTAATTAAAATTTCGAATCAATAATCGAAATAATAATAAAGAGTCTACTTTTTAAGGTTCAATTTTCCAAATAATTATCTTTATACATAAGTGCTATTTTAAAAATGTTTGCATAATATTTTTTATATAAATGTAGATATAACATAAAAGTTTTTTACGGGATTAAATACACGATACATGTTGAAATAAACGAGCGCATAACATTTTCTATTTAAATTATGAATAAATTGCCGTTATATTTTAAATTTTTTATGAAATATGTCAGTTTGGTCCAAACTCATTATTTTTACAATAAAAACCTAGTGATCTTACGCTGCTTCGCTTTGAATCTATCTGACAATATATCTGGAAGGTTCTTTCCTTAATTAATATTTAATTGGAAATTTCAGATTGCAAAAACAAACATATTAATACGCAATCTAAGAAAGGAGAAAGTGACATCTATCTACTGTTATGAAGGGATTTGTTGTTTTAGAATATTTTTATTTATTTATATATAATTCTATCATTTATTTTATATATATAATTTGTCATTTATTTATATAATTTCACGTTTATTTATATATATAATTTATCATTTACTTATATATATATAATTTATCATTTATTATATATATATAATTTATCATTTATTTATATATATAATTTCATCATTTTCATTTCCATATATATAATTTATCATTTCCATTTATATATATATAATTTATCATTTATAAATTATTTATGATTTAAAATAATTTTTTTACATTAATATTATATATGTTTTAAAGAGAAATAGAATAATTAATTAATGAAAATTAAATGAAGTATATTATAATTAATGAAATGTAAATGATTTATTATAGGTATTTTATAATTAGTTTGGTTAAATTTTTAGTTAGTTTACTTATTGATTTAATTTTTACTATTTGAGAACATTAAAACACAATTTCCATAACATTAAATATTAAATTTGTTTACCCAGAATAAATTTGTAAATTGGCCGTTGATAGTGGTTAGTAACATTAGTTGACTTTTACCTAAAATTTCAAATGCAAGACCGTAAAAATTAAGTAAATAACTAGGGTTATTTTTCTAAACGCGTTGTGTGTTAAACATAAACAAAATAAAAAAACACCAGGTTCTTTAAAACAGACATGAAACAATTATTCAATAATCACTGCCTTTTATTTTATATTATAAACACGATAATATATTTTCTATTCCTTTTAGAATATAATAGTGCCATTTATAAAGCATTTGGAGCTATTATTACGTACAATCAATTTTTCACTTGGCATATTTTTTTACAGTGTTTAAACCTTATATAAGTAATTAAAAAAACAAAATAATTCAAATACTCATTTCACTATGAGAATCATACTGGGGTATATAAACCACCAGAAAAAATTTATACATTTCATTA
>QLNU02015360.1:247009825-247017325 GCA_006491805.2 Dysdera silvatica
TTGCGGATTAGAAAGTTGCGAATTAGAGAGTCGTGTATTAATGTTAATTGAATTTTGTGCTACAATGATCTGCCACCATGTTTTCGTATTTTTTGGGCCATGTAATTTTCCTGAGTCAACGAAGGGGTTGGGGGCGGGAGATCCCCCCTCCCCCACTTCGGGCTTCATCCTTGCTGCCTAATAGATTACGTTAGTGGTATGCTTCCCAAATCAATAAAATGTTGAATCCGTGAGAACCTTCAAAATCGTAAATAAAATTTTCAGAATTACTCACCTAATCATCTTGAACGGTGGTATGTGATGGGAAAATGTTTTTTTGGCTCGGAAAAATGCTGAAATAAGTTTTCCAGCATATCCTTTATGCGGTGACGTCACATAAGTTCTGCAAAGTAATCCACAAATCATGTCATCCACATGAGGCCTAGCCCACAATTTCATCTGTTCCTTACATACGAGACACTCATACACCGATGAAATTTATCCTTCTTTTCATAGCCCACTCAAGGTAAGCATACCCCTCCTTACTATTCAAACGCGATCCCACAAAAAAAAAAAGACATGCATAAAAAAATGCCATAGTGACTGTAATAGCGCAAAAGGCACGAAGGGTGATATAAACATGACATCACAAACCTATCTACTGAAATTCCCGATTCTAGACTTATTTCAAGAGGAGAGAGTAAGCTAGGGGGTGGATTGTGCAATTTAGCCATATATTTAATAATGCTAAATATATGAGAGGAATAATATATTTAATGTTAATAAATAAATTCCTTAATGCAAATTTTGCATTGAAAACTTGTAAATTTTAGTATACCTCTCTATAATTTCCCCAATCCTTATTATAAAGTATATGAAGACTCAAACCTATGTAAAAAAAATTACATACACAAGATCTACAGTAGAGAGCTATTTTGAATACATTTCTAACATCAAAGAACAATTTCCATTGTCATAACTTAAACGTCCATACATAATAATTCCAATCGCTACAACGAAGGGGCACGAACCACTGTATGACGTCAGTTGTCACGTGACGGAGTGTTTCACGTCACAACTCCACCTACAGCGACTTTTCTACTCTTTTCTAGAGGAAAAAAGCACTATGGTATATGTTATGTACTTCCACCCAAATATTTCATGGAGAAGGTTCAGCGCCCTCTCGTCCCTGTCTGGCTACGGCTGAGGAGCGAGCACAATTTTCCACTTCTGTGTAAGATAAACGATCATGTGTGTGAATTTTTTTATGATGGCACTGCCTTAAATGCTACAATTTAATATTTTTTTATCACTTTGCATGAAACTTTTTAGTTTTACTATTATTTACCTATAGTATATGATGTTTGGGGATGGTACAAAACCCTCCCCATTGAATAATCCTGGTGGCAATAAGAGGTGGATTTACGATTACGCCACCTCTAGGCTCTGGTCTACTTTTCCGCCTAACCTTAACTAAAGATATGACATATTTTAGCACTTTTGTCAAATTCTTAATTTGGCGTCCCTGGCAGTTATTTCAAATTAGTCTTTTCGTATGTATTCGTATATTTGGCAATTTTTTTAGCCTCTCTCGAGGTGTCACCATTGCCAACTCTCCTTTGCCAATGTCTAGTTGCAGCTCTGAATATAGAAATTCAAGATTAATTCAACTGGCCACTAAAATGCTCAGTCCCGCCTTTGCAAATTCCTTGTCGGCAAACTTTACGTTGAAAATTTGCCGCCATAGACTTATAGACTACATAGCTTATTTGTAAATCCGTCACTGTGCGCTACTGGTTTCTGACGTAAGTTTATCATTAATACCATGTTAGATGATATGCATTGAAGAAACAATATTTTTGTTTCTTTCTTAGATGTCAAGAAAATGCTGCGTACCATTGTGCAGGTCAAATTCCAAGGGAGAAGATTATACTACTACCTTTTTTTTACCTAAAGATGAAAACAGGCGAGAGAAATGGTTGAATAACATTTATCAAAAAGATTTAACTGTGTCAAATTACTCAGTAGTATGTAGTAAACACTTTGAAGATAAATTTATTGAGCATGAGTATGGTACTACGAGACCAGATAATACAAGATAATACTTGTAGAAAGACGAAAAGTTCCAGTTTTAACACTTGATGCATACCCAAGTATTTTTGTTGACCATCCTGCTTATTTGAATGTAAAGTTTTCAAGTAGCAGACAAGTCCCGGAAAAAAGAAGAAGAAAACAAGAATTGCGGAATGAGGCTGAGTTCAGGGCTTGGTGTATGAGCATGACAAAATAACTGATTTGACACTCTAAATGAAAGGTGTGCAAGGCGATTACCAGAAACATGGATTTATTTCCAGAGTCAAACACAATGCTATCATAGAAATGTGCATGATGTGGGTACCACCGGTATTTATGGTTATTATGATTATTATGGTATTAATTTCCATCTTCCAATTTAACACCATAGGAAAAGGCTCACTTTGACCTCAGTTCATTAGGCATTTTTGATAATATTCACTGTACAAGAAATCGTAACGATCTAATACCAGATTGCTCACGTACGAAACTTGGACTTGCACGTATCACTTGCTTTAGCACTAGAGTGTGGACTTTTCTTCCTAACTGACCCATATATACTTACTCATCTGCACAACTTAAAAGATTTATCCGCGGGTATCTGTTGGAATCATGATGTCATCACTTCTTCCACAATTTATACTTTCCATGTATATATTAATTTATCAGCCTTTTTTATATATTTATTTAAAACTTTTACTTCCACTAATTACGTACAATTCCGAGAAGCATGAGCTTAGTCAGATTCCGTAATCTTTACCATTTTCTGCTCAGAAGGATCACTTTAATTAATAAATTGTAAATTGTTGTCACCTCACGTAAATAATTGTATTTATCTGAATAAAGATTAACTTGATTTGATAATCGAGAATAATTGTGTGTATTTTATTAAATCTAATTTTTCCTATGATTGAATTAAAGCTGAGCAGCCACACCATGATAGATGACATCAATGAAATACACGGAGTATCAGAACTTTTTTACGAGTTCATGTGTGTACTATGAAAATGACCTGCATGAAAACAATTTATGTGAGTTACAGAATAGAGAGATTTGAGTTACATATTTTCGTCATATTTTCCGTATTTTCTGAAAAAGTGATCAGCGGTGTTGATACTGCCACTAATGCCAAAGTTGATTCTATCATGTATACGAGAAGAATAGATTCCAAATTTCAATTAAAAATAAGTGCAGAATTCCTTCTGAGAATATAGTAGATAGAATATTAGCCAACGACAATTAAATTCTTGACAATAAGCAGGAAACACATATGTTTCACATTCCTTGTAGATAAGTTTTGAGCAGCGTAACAATTGCTCGATAAGTCAATAACCACATAACCAGGTAACAAAACATGGTTGCATCTTAATCAGTGTTTAAAGCATTTTTATTAAACATTTTTTTTTATCAAACCATGGAATTCGTTAAATTTTCATCGACTTCACTGGAGATTAGATATTCTATAGAGAAGTTGTTGTTGTTGTGGTTCTTCTTCTTCTTTTCCTCCTCCTCCTCTTCCTTCCGTTCTTTTCATGAATCAATGCCAAAGTTAACGTCGGTGATGCATTGGGTTTTGCTGTGATAATGGGAGTAGCAAAATTCTACAAATCAGTAAATTTTTGTTTACAGGAAATTTACTTTTTGTCATGTAAGCATGCTTTTGAAACACTAAAAAAAACCTTAAGGCTATTTCTCGGGTTTTGGTTTTATTTTCATATCATGACCACAAATTAAATTTTAATAAATGGAAAACGCAAAAGTGTTTCTCCCAAGCCACTGCTGCGTTAAACGCACAAAATCACAATTAATTACTTCAGATAGTTAACAGCATTTTCCAGAAAAAAGTGCTACTACTAAAAGGACTCTTCATTTAGCGAAAACTATTTTCTCCATTTTAAGTAAACAGTTTGCAATAAATGAAGCCATTTTAAATCCCACTTCAGAAGTAATAAATTCAAAATATTGATAAAAATACATCTGAGTAGAACTATGAAATTAGCGAAGAAATTCTAGATTTCACCACTTTATTTTACCCGTTTACATAATTGATGTACATTTAAAAGATATCCTGCAATTAATATTTTGTATTTCAATGTGTCATTCGATTTTAAAGGCTGTGTATACGCGAAACTTAAATATATTTATTTTTTGCATACTTGCTACAAAATATTCAAATGAACTAAAAATTTTTGCTAACGGCTGTTAAAATTGAGAAAAAAAAACCGCATCTTCGTTGCAAACGGAAAACCAAGCAAGTGGAAGAAGGGATTTTTTTTAAATATGAAAATGCACAGAAAAATAAGGCGCATCTAGCTAGGGAAAACAAACTAAAAATCTATTCATTAAATACTTCGAATACTTTTCTGTTATGTGGTTTGTCTAATTAGTTTTTTTTTTATTTTTCTGTGAATTTTCCTATAGGCCCATGAGGAAAAGAAAAATGCTTTTTCGTAATACATGTTTCATATTTTCGACGATAATATCCTACTTTTAAATTGTTTACACAATTTTCATAAAAAAGTAATTAGGTAATATCTATGTTTTAGAAATGAAATGTAAACGAAATCGAATCTTGGGAATACACTGAGTATATATATGAATATATATAGAATGTCCACGTATAATTAGCTGCATGTCGAATAAATTACGTCAAGGGAATGCTGTAACACAGTATTTCTTTGTGACTGAAATAACGCTCAAGATAATAAATACGCTTAGAAAAACTCATCTATTTGCATATGACAATTTCAGCATGCAGCGGACTTATATTCCATTGTTATCCATAATATTAAATCATTAAAGATAATTATTATTAGAAATTAATTTGATTTTTTGAATGAGCTGTTTCCGCTAAACAGTTAGCTCTTATGTAGACACATACTCATTGAACAAAATCTATATTGGAATCTATGTAAGGTAAGAACATCGAGATAAGCAACGAGAACGTAAGGTTTTAAGATAGTAGTCTGTTCGGCATTCGATGAAGCTGAATTAGTTAAAAAGTGAAAACGCCAATTGTGTCACGTTGGTCGGAAATAGGAACACATTGAAAGAAAGAAATTACAATCATCTATATATAATAATATATATATCTATAATATATAATATTATAATATATAATAATATAATATATATATATATATAATATTATAATATATATATATATATAATATTATAATATATATATATATATTAATATAATATTATAATATATATATATATTAATATAATATTATAATATATAATCATCTATATAAAGTGAAAAAACAGTTACGATAGGTTTCGCAGTGATAAATTAAAGCCCAAAATGGATATTCCTCTCTTTTCTCTCTCTCTCTATATATATATATATATATATACTGAGACAATAAGAAAACAGGTTGGGGTGACATGGAAGCGAATTGCTCAGGATAGACTTGTGTGGAAAGCATTTGGAGAGACCTTCATCCAGCAGTGGATAGATAATGGTTGAATATGATGATGATGATGATATATACTGAGCTTTGCGATGTCGCAGTGGTAAGACTTTCACATTGCATGCCGTTAATCTGGGTTTGATTCCTGTTGGGGCCAAAACAAAGCAACAAAAAAACAGAATGCTTACCAAATAATTACTTTTATGAAGTACATACTGCCTTATAATATTTGGATTGCCCGGAAACCTGTAGTTCTTGCGGTGCAGTATGTGTAGAACGTATTCGTCTATACTGAAAATAACGGGGCTTAGATCCCAGAGATATCTTAGAAGATATGCTGCTTGAAGCGCAACGTGAGTTTGTTATTCTTGCTCCATAAAAACACAATCATACACAACTTCCGTTGAAAAATTCAAAGGACTTGATGACTAAACTTACCATGGTTATATTTTTATTTTCGTTCTGGTGTTTTGGAACGAAATGCTACATGCTTTTAAACTCTCTAAAAATAACGTATATTTATGCAAATTCAACTTACGCAGTCATGCCTTCTCTCCTCACGTGCAAAGGACTTTAGTTTCAGTATATGATTAATTAAAACATTTTTTAGGGAATCGAGATTCATCTTTTTATAGAAATTGAGGAATATTTTAAAAGTTTACCACAAGATCCATGGTTTCATGGGTATTCTTCAGCGTATATTTTGTAATTTTTCAGAGATATTTAATTTAAACACCGTGATTTCGGATAAATAGTATATAAGGCTTTTCTCAAGAAATTGATTCTACTAGAGGGTATTAATATTTTGTCTTCAGTGTTATGGCTCCCGTAGAGCCAGAATTTCTTTTGTATTTTATCGATTGAGCTTCGTGTCGGATATTTTTTGCATAAACACACACGTCAGTTGAATAATTAAAATACAGTCTTCGGCTCTTTGAGATTTTAATCAAGATATAAACTCGTCGTTTGTAATTTTTCAAGGTCTGGAAGTAAAGAAAATATTCTATTTATAAAAAATAAATTTGGGTAGATGTGAAAGCACATTATTCAGTTTTACGTGTAAATGTATTATAAAGTACAGTAAAACCTCTCTATAACAATATTATACGGACCGAGAAAAATTATCCTTATAGAGAGAGTTATTGTTATAGGGAGGGTTCATTATACAGTAAAACCTCTCTACAACACTATTATACGGACCGAGAAAAATTATCGTTGTAGAGGGATTTATCGTTATATCGGACATCGTTGTAGGGAGGTTTTACTGTATATAGTAAAATTCTTTTATATAAAATTATAAAAAATAATAGCTTGCACTACTGTACGATGCCTTAAAACTTTAAAACTATTCATATATCTAAAATATCAAATTCCCATAAATTTTAAAATGAAACGGAAAATATGAAAAAAATAGAATTCATATATTAAACACAGAAAAACACTCTGAAAAGCCATTATCACATGCTAAAATGTAATAATTTACAACGATTTACATAGTTGGGGAGTCTTTTATAATTATAATATCATTTATAAAAACAACAATCTGAATTTCGTTTAAAAAATATGCAATTATATAAATATTTATGATGCGTTGAAACTACGAAGAGGAAATGAAATGATTATTTCTAAAATGCAAAGAGCGTGGATTCATTTAATTAATGTGATGCACTATATATACCTGGAAAAACAGACATTTTTATTAATTTACTTTTGACATTGTTGCCATTTTGCTGTGATATCGCATGAGCTCGTACTTTTTAATAACTGACACACTATTTTGACTCACACTTTTTAATGACAGAGGCACGCTTTTTAATCAAAACACACACACACATCCACGCACGCACGCACCTACACATACATACATACATACATACACTGCCGGAAAAGGAAAAAAGAACACCAAGAAGGAATTGCTGAATGGTTATGAAATTTACATATGTTAATGGGATGGAGCACATGTAGGCGTGACCTTAATTTCAGGATCAACCAATTATCGCTGACGCCAAACATGCTATAATATGCAAATTAC
>QLNU02015360.1:247021994-247063238 GCA_006491805.2 Dysdera silvatica
ATTCATATATTTACCTTGGCCAGCTGATTTCAATGGATGGCAACATTATGAAAGAACTCAACAGACGTATTAAACTTGGCTGGAGTGCATTTGGAAGAAACAGTTTTATCCTGAAGGGGAAATTGCCTTTGTGTCTAAAAAGAAAGGTCTTCAACCAGTGTGTATTGCCAGTCCTCTCTTATGGATCAGAGACATGGAGTCTAACAGTTGGAGCAATACGAAAGTTACAGACAACGCAAAGGAGCATGGAGAGGTGCATGCTTGGAATAACTAGGAGAGATCGAAAAAGAAACACTTGGGTGAGAGAGCAAACTAGAGTAGAGGACATCATTGTTAAAGTAAAAGGGCTGAAATGGCGATGGGCTGGGCATATTGCAAGAAGAACTGATCAACGATGGACAACAGAAATTCTGAACTGGATTCCAAGAGACCACCGAAGACCTAGAAAACGTCCTCAAACTAGATGGGTGGATGAAATAAGAAAACAGGTTGGGGTGACGTGGAAGCGAATTGCTCAGGATAGACTTGTGTGGAAAGCATTTGGAGAGACCTTCATCCAGCAGTGGATAGATAATGGTTGAATATGATGATGATGATATATATATATATTTTTTTTTATTTATAATTCTGCATATATTCACCTCAAATCCAAAATAAATTTGAAAAAACATGAGGATTTTTGCTTTCAAACTGAAAAGTAAAAATTCTCATATGAACGATATTACCGAAAGCGTTCAGTAAAATTCTGTAAGAAATAAGATCGTTTTTCATATAAATAACCGATCCGCAGGCCGTGGCTTGATTCCCTACACGACATGGTTTGGTACCCTTAAGAGAAATGTAGGTTCTGGAGCAACAGGTCCCTAGCAAGCCTTGCGCCAAGAACTACAACAAAACAATCTAAGATGGAGAAGTTTCATAGAAAGAAAACTAAAATGAAATTTAAGATGTTTAAAAACAGATTATACACAATGATAGAAACAGCAAGTTCTACTGGGCAGGAAGGATTCTACTGGCTCCATGTACCCGAAGAAGCAGAATTGATATTAACTTTTAGCTTACGGGGCTGGAAAACAGAAATTTGTCCTTCCGTACCGGGAATTATTGCTCCTTCCCTTCTCCCCATAAAATTAACCTAAGTGACACCTGAAAGCCTCGCTACACGGGGTCAGAAGCGAAATATAGCAGCGCTTGAGTGCAGATAAACAACGCCAAATATCTTTAATGGACATGTATTATACGTTAGTGAAAGATTACAAACTTACTGATAATCTAATAGCAGATTATTAATTTTCATACAAAGCGGCGAAGATGAGGAAAAGAGGGAAAATGTCGTATTTGTTCAATTGGCCTTTATTTAACAACCCTTTCTATTACCCACGCCCCCGTGATCAAGCCACTTACACTAGTAAATTGATCATTCACTTGGGAAGAACACGAAAAAGGGGAAAAATCACTGAGATAAGGTTTATACCAGCCACGTTCTTGTGAGAAGTAAATCTGGTGGGATATATCCTGTACCTCCCCTAAGCTAAAGATAAAATAAAATGGGAATTAGATAAGTCTTAACGTTTTATCAAAATTTTGGCTTGCAAATGATGGCTTGAGCCCCACTAAAAAATAAAAACCCTGGATACGCCACTAAATAATAGGTATTGATGTCAAGTTTAATCATCATTACTCCATTATATATGGGCTTTCCAAACATAGCCCATATATTATTTATTTCTTACATGAAACGTTACATTACAGAAAAAAACCCCCATTTTTTGCTATAAATATTTGCAATAATATAGCTATTTAATGTATATAAATCATATTTGCATTATTGCGTTTTAAATACTAATACTTGCATGGAATTAAAATATATTTGACAGAGTTAGTACAATGCTTAAATTGTCCGATGTAGCTGAATCAAGCCCCGAGCTTTGAGAGAGGGGATAGGTAACCCATCCTACAGTTAGTCAGTCAGTCTGTCTGTGTGTGTGCGTAGGTAGGTAGGTAGGTTTGAAAACTATTAAAAAATATTTTACAAAATGTACTCAGAACAAATTAAACAATAGTACTTTTATAGTACTAAGTATTTAAATCTTTGGATACCTTGGATTTTCGGAGGGCGCGAATCCTTGGCAACTCGGAGGTGGGAGTTCTATCGCCCATGAAGCGGCACCGGCCCGAGGGCTAGCGGTCCTGGTCTCAAGTAGTTTTTTTAATAGATTATGTGATTTGGCGCTAAACGGAACAACGTATTTTATTACTTAATGGAGGGATTGAGCAGCCCCGTTTCCTAGATCACCGATTACATATATAGAAGAATCGTGATCATTGCAACTCTGTTTAAACGAAATGGCAAGCTATATATACTATTTTAGTAGATACTCGTTCAATGCTTTCGGTAAAAGTGTTCATATTGTCTTTCTAATATACTCCGGTCTTAGAAAAAGAAACCAATACAAATAGCAGATATTTTACAAAAAAGATACACACACACACACACACACACACACACACACACACACACACACACACACACACACACACACACATATATATATATATATATATATGAATAAATAAATTTAGGCAGATCATAGCTGGTCTGAATAAGAAAGAAGAATTGGATCTGCAATGTACGAACTTTAATTGGCGTTATGAGCCAATAATCATGGGTTAAAGAGTGTTTTAAGAATCCAACATTCCCCATTCAATGCAGACATTATACAGGAAGACCTGTTTGTTTATAACCATCCATGTGGCAGAGATTTAAACAAATTTTTTGTTTGAAAGAGACAAAAAATAGAAAGAAATAGAAAGTCGTATATACATCTCACATCAAAGTAACACTGTTGAATAACTTACAAGTAGTAATTCAACAAACTCAGTTCAAGTAATACCACAAATGTAAAAAAAATATAGATGAATTTATTCAGTGTCAGAAATGTTTTATTTTAAAACATTTTTAGCTAAGTTTTTGCAAACATATTTTATTAATAATAAAATAGGAAGTGGTTAAATTACCTTGTAATAGCAGTAATGTAGAAATTAAATTCAAACTCGTAACTAAAAAGATAGCACATGATCAGTTGAAGGCAGTTTTGAAAGTGTTTCCACATCTTATAAATTAAGCAATACCAGATATCCAAAAGGAGTAATGAACAGGTGCTTCCATCATGTTTTCTGAGACATGTGTCATATTGCAAGTACTGAACAAAAGCAAATGAAAAAATTTTATTCTATATTTGTAGATCCTCTAGTTCTGTGTTTGACCATTTGATGATTCCAAAGGAGTATGTTAGCACTGGGACTGCAAAGGAGTTAATTGCTTGTGTGATGTTCTTGCTATTCAGCTTGATCTTCAATATTGTTTTTAGCCTGTCCTTGTACATTTGTGTGAGCTTTGTCCTGACTAGTTTATGTTCTTGTCTTTGGGCCTGCATTATTCCTAGATATTTATATGCTTCGTGTTCTTGCATGGTTTCCATCATTCCTCCGTTATCCAGTATAATCCCATCTAGTTTCATTTGTTTGGCGCCTCCAGGTATTTTACATTTATCCAGACCAAATCTTTATATTGTTTGAAAATGCCTCTGCAATTTAGATCAGGCGGCTGAGTGGAGGGACAAACGGTGCATATAACTTTATATCGTCCGTGTACATGAGGTGTGATACCTTCTGGAGGTTTTTCTTGGCTTTTTTGATCATGTGGCCATAGTTGCTCTTACTTAGCATTCTTGATAGAGGGTTTAGTGCTAGGCAGAACAATTGGGGGCTAAGGGTATCCCCTTGGAATATGCCTCTTCTAATAGGTATTTCGTTGGGGCATAGAACTTCGTTTTGCTCTCTGAGATGTATTGTAGTTCTACTGTTATTATTAACGTTGATCAGTTCTTCTTGCAATATGCCCAGCCCATCGCCATTTCAGCCCTTTTACTTTAACAATGATGTCCTCTACTCTAGTTTGCTCTCTCACCCAAGTGTTTCTTTTTCGATCTCTCCTAGTTATTCCAAGCATGCACCTCTCCATGCTCCTTTGCGTTGTCTGTAACTTTCGTATTGCTCCAACTGTTAGACTCCATGTCTCTGATCCATAAGAGAGGACTGGCAATACACACTGGTTGAAGACCTTTCTTTTTAGACACAAAGGCAATTTCCCCTTCAGGATAAAACTGTTTCTTCCAAATGCACTCCAGCCAAGTTTAATACGTCTGTTGAGTTCTTTCATAATGTTGCCATCCATTGAAATCAGCTGGCCAAGGTAAATATATGAATCAGCAATTTCTAGCTCAATGTTGTCAACTTGTATTTTTGTTTCCTCTACAAAATTATTGAACATGATCTTAGTTTTTTGTAGGTTCATCTTGAGTCCAACTTCTTTACTTCTAGTTGAGAGCTCCTGTACCATGTCTTGGAGTTCTGATGGGTTCGTTGAAAAAATAACAATGTCATCAGCAAACCGCAAATGATTTAAATATTCACCATTTATTTTTATTCCCTTGTTATTCCAATTTATCAGCTGAAAAATCATCTGTAAAGCTGAAGTAAAAAGTTTTGGAGAAATGGTATCTCCCTGCCTCACACCTTTACCAATTTTGATAGTTTTGGTATCTTTATGTAACCGAAATTTTGCACTTGCATTTTTATACACACGTTTCACCATGTCAATGTACACATCCTCAATGTCTGTTGATCTTAAAGAGTTGATGACTGCTGATGTTTTAATAGAGTCAAAGGCCTTCTCATAGTCAATAAATGCAACACACAATGGAAGTTCATATTCATGTGTTCTTTCAATTAATTCTCTTAATACTTGAATATGGTCCACTGTACTGAATCCACTTCGAAATCCAGCTTGTTCTCTTGGTTGAGCTGCATCTAATTTTTTCTGCAGGCGATGTGTTAGCACTTTTGTGAAGATTTTATAAATAGCAGGTAACAAGCTAATTGGTCGGTAATTTTTCAAATCCTCTTTATCACCTTTTTTATGCAAAAGAATTACTGTTGCAGAATCCCATTGGTTTGGTATGTTACCGCTGTTAAGACATTTGGTAAAGAATTTTGCAAGTATGTCTTCTACATATTCTCCAGCTTCTTTTAGGATATCTAATGTAATACCATCATCGCCAGGGGCTCTTCCTTTCTTCATACTTTTTATTGCAAATGAAACTTCTTCTTTTAAGATTTTAGGAGCTGTTCCTTCGACTATTTCAGTGTCTTCGTTTAATCCACTGTTACTTTCATATAGTTTTTTGTAGAATTCTTCAACTCTTCTAAGTATTTCTTCCCTATTTCTTGTTACGGTGCCATCCTCTCCTTTTAATGCAATGATGTGTTTCTTCCCAATAGACAAACTCCCTTTAACAACCCTAAGGCTCTTGTTATTTTCAATGGCCTTCCTTACTAACTCACAATTGAATTTTCTTATGTCTTCTTTCATGTTTTTGCGCAAAGTTTTGCAAAGTTCTACATACTCGATCTTGCAACTGGTATTTTGATTGCCCAGATGATATATATATATATATATACAGAAAGCTCATACCAGGGCCCTCTGGGTAACCCTAAAATTAGTTCAGCACTGGCATGGGATAGCCTTGTTGACCTGTAACATCGTATAAAAGATCCTAATTAAATACGACATTTCGTATAACTTGCTAAGGACCCTTCGAGAAACCCCAGTTACCCAACTTTATATTGCGTTCTCACGTAATTCAGTCAAATTGGATCCTGGAATTTGAGAGAGAGAGAGAGAGAAATTTTTCAATGTGAAGATTTAATTCAGACCAGGGGACCCCATCCTACTCCAAACATGGGCCATTAAGGGTGTAACATGTAAGTTAAAGTTACCTTTCCTTATATCCTATTAATCGATAAATTGTAAGTGCCTCCTCCTTCATTAAACTTATAATAAAATGTGCAAATTTTTCCTGGTGGTTTATATACCCCAGCATAATTCTCATAAAAAAATGAGTAAGTAAAGGATAAGTGAAAAAATGTATAGTTATTAATTAGAAGAAATTTCGTCAGAAATTTGTTAATAGCTCCAAATGCTTATATAAATGGCACTGTTATATTCTAAAGGAATTAGAAAATATATTATCGTGTTTATAATATAAAATAAAAGGCAGTAATTATTGAATAATTGTTTCATGTCTGTTTTAAAGAACGTGATTTATTGTTTGTTTATATTTTAACACACAACGCGTTTTGAAAAATAACCCTAGTTATCCACTTAATTTTTACGGTCTTGCATTTGAAATTTTAGGCAGAAGTCAACCAATGTTTACTAACCACTATCAACGGCCAATTTACAAATTTATTCTGGATAAACAAAGTTAATATTAAACGTTATGGAAATGGGGTTTTAATGTTCTCAAATAGTAAAAATTAAATCAATAAGTAAACTAACGTTAAAATTTAACCAAACTAATCAAACTAATTATAAAATACTAATACTTCATTTTCATTTCATATCATTTTCATCACAAATCATAAATAATTTTCATTTCAAATGTTAAACCGTAAATAATATAAATAAATCATAAATAATATTAATGTTAAAATTCATTTCAAATCATAAATAATTAATAAACCAATCACAATATAACTTTATAAATATAGCCAAATAAATAATATATAAAAAAATTCAAAATTTCCCCATAACAAAAGCACATTTATCTAACATCTACAACATTTTCGTATTTCCCTTTCCTAAATTTCACCAAACGCTGTTTTAATTTTCCAGATAACAACAAACAAATTAATACAGCTATGTTAGATTTCATATTAATGTATGAGAGGATTTCATTTTTTACCTAATTTTCAAAATTGCTTTATAAAATTTTGAATCAATATAAGAAAGACGTTTAAAGATGATATCAATATTTAGTGTGCATAGGTATTTGGAATAAGAAAATAACGGACTGGTTGAATGTAGTTGTTGGGATGGGGACTACCATAGGACTGCATTTTATCTATCTCTGTGTTAAAAGTTACATGTCAATCCTTAGGAAGTTTAGTGTTTAGTTTTGCATGTTCAAATTATTTGCCAATTCACGGCATTTTAATTCCAGATATTTGCGTACCTTTTCGTTAATTAATATTGCAGCTGTGAAAGCAATTATATTTAAATTTAATAAATAATTGCTCCTATTATTCGGAACAAAACGCTTTGGAAATTATTTTTATTCAATGCATTATGAAAGAGCATTTTTCTCCTTAATAATTTCTCAAGGAAGTCATCAGCCATCTAATCTATCTTTAATTGTCGTGCTATGCCCTTTTAATTACTCATTGAGGTCATTAAATTCCCAGCCATTTAATTTTTGTTATCATTTTTAATTAGTTTTCAGTCTGAAAACTGCTTTTATTTCAACTGCCATTGGAATAATCCAAGGAGTTTCTGCACAAATGGAACAGCTGGTATATTGTCGAGTGAGATATGCTTTTTAATTATCAATCCCGTTAATTTCTCATTTATCAATCCACTTTTTTCTAAAATGCATCTTTTCGAAGTGCGTTTTAAGAGTAGAAGACTAACTACAGTTGAAAAGGAAACTGGTATCTTTTGGATAAGAGATTTTAAGTATATGTGTATAAGGTTTGAAGTAAAGTGTATATTCGGGTAAAAGATCAATAGGGATACAGATCATTCAAACCGAATGTATATATATAAAAAATTTCGCTATAATAAAAAAAGATCCAGATTATATTATTTGTTGATACGCTCTTTTTAAAAAGATTTCAATGAAAGACAAAAAATAGAGAATTTAATACTATGTTGTTGACCAGTTGGAAAATAGTACAGCACATATACATTTTCTCTGAGACACATGCAAATAATATCAGTTAGCGCATGCATCAATATAAATAATCGGATCAGTCAAACACGTGCCATTCATTGTGCGTTTGTTAATCGTTTTTATAAAATTGTCCAGATGGATGTAGTTGTCCAATGCGAAGATAGGTAGAATTTTCGAAGTGAAAGAGTTTTAAATAAGTAGAGTAGTTATTGCTAAAATTGTAGAATCATCCAAGACTATATCAAACGACTTTCTAAGAGTCTTACATGTTACGTAAAATCTACGGGAGGTCATGTCGGCATATAGTATAGACTTTAATCTCAGAAGGTTTCAACATCAGAGAGACTTCATTATGAAGAACTATTTAGAACATATGGTAGGAATGTAGGGGCGAATCCAGACGTGGATATTCACTAGTTGCTTGAACCAGAATATATTATTTGATAGCAGGGCCTGATCACTGCAAAGGTTTCCAAAGCCCGGGCTTTCGGACTAGATTCTATTTTGCACATGCGCGTGGACCACGCACGTGCGCAGAAGGATTGTTCACCGTGCAGTTCCCACTCCAGCTAGAGTCTAGTCCCAAAGCCCGGGCTTTGGACGCCTTTGCGGTGAGCAGGCCCTGCTCGCTAGTTTGAAAGTTCAAAACTGAATTAAATTTGGTATCTGCCCACATGATGTGATTGCTCAGTTTGTTCATCGCGTGGGCGGTTCTGGTCCCGGGTTGGACGGAATGTGATGCCCGGACGTCCATCTGGGACCGAGCACCTAAACACAAAATTTGTCAAAGTGTCGCCATGTTCGGCTAACCCCTGTGAGTTATCAGAGTTTCACTTGGCAGAAACGGAAAAAATCACGTTGCCATTGTTCAGGGTTTGGAATGTTCGGGTGCCCTTTTTGGTAATAACACTTTTTTTTGGGAAATAAGGGAAGCATCCAAGCGTGGGAATGAAGATCGCTACAAATCCAACACATTCGTGTAGTTCCAGCTCTCTCGCTCTAAATGACAAAAATCAGCCATTTATATATCGGTCGCAGATGTAACGTTAGTAAGATAAGCTTACTATGTCCAAGATGGATTATAGACAATGTATTAAACTTTAAATTTTCGAATACGTAATGACTGAGCTTCACAACTACCTTCAACGAAGAAGACTAGGCTTGCTGGATTAGAATTTTAAAACTAAATGACGCGATAGTCTTTTTTTCCAGCGAAAAATTATTTAATTTGGACACATGAGATGATGTACTGAAGTACGGGCATGGCATTTGAAATTAAAAGCTTTACTCCTCAAACAATCAATATATATCAAGACTATATATCAGGATATGATGATATGTCTAGATATCAATGCATATCAAGATTACTGCGCAACACCGGGGACACAACCGTTCAGTTAATAACTCTGTGTTTGTTAAACTCTCAAGAAAGACTTCACCCTCTTCTACTACTTTTGGTGACTCTTCTTCTCCTAAAGATATAGTTTGCATCCTGTTTGCCCTTAAAATTGCATCCAGAATTGCTTTTATCCTCCGGAGTTTTAACTTCTGGGTTTGTATTTAGTCCCATCAACAAGATAGATTCCACACAGCTGAAGAATACCATCCCTAATGCTGACAATTGCGGCGTTTACAAGATAAAATGCAAAGACCGTGGAAAGTGTTACGTTGGACAGACGAGAAGAGCACTTCGTTTTAGGATTAAGGAGCATCAGAATCGCATTCGTCATCAAGAATTCCAAAAATTATTTATAGCAAAACACTATTGAAGCGAGAACCACCACTTTGCCTTCTCTGATGCCAAACTATTGGAACGAGTGCACAGTCCGTCCGATTTGAATTTCTTGGAAGCGGTGCACATCTTTCAAATGGAAAAATACACCGTGAATGATCCGGGTCAAAGCGAGTTTCTCCCGATCACTACAAGAAATTGTGCCCACTAATTAACCATTAATTTTGCTTGCTCCGTTTATTTCAGTTTTATTTTTGGCCACTTTTTACTTTAAATACCTTTGTCGGATTCCCGTGCTACAAGAGACTGTTCAATAGACTTTTTTTATTTTCCGATTCCGCAATCGTAGACGTCACCACTTACTTGAGTGTTAATGTTCTACGGTTCTTTCTACGGTTTACGTTCTATGGTATGAATAGCAAATATTTGAATAGCAACATTAACCAACGTCTTAGTTGTATCATTCTGACGAAAATAGCCACGTGCTATTGAAACAGCTGTCAATGTTTTTAAAATTAAACTGCGTTAATTTGTGTTTATATTTTTATTTAGTTCAAGGTAATATTTGGTTATTTGTATGTTTTGTGTTCCAAAACCGCATTAACTACCATCCTGGTCGGGAAGTATGGATAAAATTAACACGTCAACGTTACGTGTAAACAACCAAATTTAATCATCTGTAACTTACATATTTATTTAGAAGTTCTCACATTTTACCTGCTTTAAATTTTATATCATACATGTGCAAAATCTGCAATATTCGAATCAAATTGCTGTTGCTGAAAATAAATACTTTCATTATTTATTAAAATAGATCTAAAATGTATTTGATTTCTTAAAAGAGTAAAAAATGTCTTAGACAGTTACCATTCTATCGATTTCCACACTTTTATAATCCAAATAAACTTGTATATTCATATAATTTTATGATAATTTTTTCGGTCTGCTTTTTCAAACAAATTGTTATCAAGTTCAGAACTTTTTTTCTAGTTAACGTTTTTACTTGTGAAACATATAGAAAGAAAGAAGAATACTGTATCTCCAGGAAAAGTTTATTTAATAGGTCTTTAAATTTTATGAGAGGATGGCACTTAAAATAAAAGTTTCTTTCAATTAATAACGCTTCAAAATCTTTAAAAAATTTTTTTGTTTGCCAAAATAAAAAGTTTGCAGTATCGCCATACATCAAGTAAGTATTAATATATTCTTGTTAGCATTTAATTATTTTTGGGAGCTATAATAATTGTAGCCATTTAGAAAAAGAAAGTCAAAGATATAACACTTTTTAAGTAAAGTGTTCAATATAAATTATTAGACTCTGATGAATATGTACATTTTTGGAACAAAATCTTCCGTTGAAGGCAATCGAAAGGCAAGCAAAATGTAAACCACTTCCTGCAGAAATAAGGATATGATAAAAGGAGAGACGAATATATGTTTTCACTACTAATAAAAGAAGCTTTTATTTTCTTAACAAGAATGGTGTCTCTTATTTAGTTTTTATTTCTATCATGCGGACTACTTGTCACAAAAATAAAGGGTAACGATTAAACTTTTATAATAAATAATAAGAGAATAAAACGATAAAATTTTCATTAGCCTTCAAAATTATGACCAAAAAGTTGAATGCATTTTTATACCATGTCTCTGTAAAAAGAGGCATTTGTATTTGTTTTTAAATTCAAACCCTAAAAAGGATTTTATATCGCAAATGTAAACTATATGACAATTAAATTTTAGGTACAACTAGCACAAAAGTTAGTGATTTTTTAAATATTATATCATCACTTTGTTGCACTCGAATTTCTGTAGCAGTACCATTATGTGGACTTCTATTCGTTGGTGGATTACACCCTTTATATACAGGATATATATTTCCTAAATGTCTAAAAACCATATAAGGGTAATTCATGAAGAAATTGAGTATAAAATGTGGTGATAAAAATATGAGTTTTCGCAGTAATTGTAATCAAAATAAAACCCATGAAAATAAGCCTTTCAAATGTTTAAAAAATGCCTAACCAATTATTATACAATTCGCATTCGTTAATGCCTTTCGTAACTAGTTTAAGTTCAGTTGCCGAAGTTTGTGAGTTTAATCATGACACATTACATAATAATATTACTATCAAAATAAAACAAAATAATTTCAGTTAAAATATGCTTAATTTGAGCGTTCGTAAAGCTATTCTGGTAGATATATCATCCTATCATCATCCTCAGAACGAAAGCTGACGTAGTGCAGACGTCAACAATCTGTGCTCCATAAATCATACTTGACTAAACCTTTATGGAAAGCTGGCCATAAGTTCTTTGACATGGCACAATTGATCATAAAGATTCTTTCTACACCTTATCTCAATTTCCCTTCGAAGTTGGTCACTTCCTTGGCAATACTAGTTTCGTTCTTAACCCACCCCCAACGAGCTTCCTTTCAATGTTAATTTTTCCATTTAAAAAAATTTCATTCTCTCCACAATCTTAGACGCCTCCACTGACTCTACGACAGGTTTCCGCTGTTTACCTCCCCTGCTTACAGAGCTTTGACTTTTAGTTTGGTAAAACAGTTGGCGTCGCAGATGTACGCTTGTTGTTCTAATGCTGATAGCACATGGGTATCGAAATACCAGTTAACACTTAACTAAATGCATTTAAGAAAAATTAAGTTATGCTATTTGGATAGAAAAATATGAAATTGATTTTTATAAACATCTATCAAGTTCATTTGCTAGTCTAATTTCAAAATACAATGAGCATGCGCAGTTTTTCAGCTAATATGACTTTAGATTACACCACTGATTACACATTTATTTTGCTTTTAGGTTACGTCAGTGGCATCACTTTTCTCCTTTGTTTATAGATGTTACTTCGACCTTGTAACCCACGAAAAAATAAGTTATCTCGAAACATACCATTAATTGACACCAAAAGCAGATTACCAAAAGAAAGCTAATTAACAAAAACTTATTCTGATATAGAATTCTTGAAACGTAGAGACGCTACAATAAAGTTCAACTTATTCCCAGGTAGTAAACATCGTCCTAAGGACGTCCTGAGGATGTTCAGAATGTACTCAGGAAGTCCCAAGGACTACCTTTGCTAGCTGGGTTATTACTGTTATTTGTAAAAATTACGAGGACATAAAGCCAAGTCAGAACAAGGTTAACACAATTAAAAGAAATGTACAGATTTTCACATGAATTAACTTAGAAAGTGCTACATCTGTGTGGATAATGCTGTAACATAATTTGATAAGAAATTTTTTGTATCACTTTTTGAGTTGGTCGGGTAAAATGCTCAAAACTGCCGTTTTTTTTAGTTGTGCCAGACTTTTTCTTGCTTAAAGATATGAAGGAAAGTTATGACTACCCAAGAAATACAAATTTCTGCTACAACCAAATAAGTTAAAAATTATCAACTACCTGTTTAAAATTAAGCTTTAGGATTAATTACATGAAATAACATATAGAAAAAATAATAATTTCTTGAGAACCTCACATACTTTGCTACCAAGTTACGAACGATATAATAAATTGCTTTTATATACATATTAACGAGGTATTCCCAAAACCCAAGGATACAGCACATCATAAATTTTCGTATAAAATGTTTCATAATTTTTGCAATTGGGAACACGATTTAGATTCTAACTTACAAAATACGAAAAAGTTGGAAGGAAAATATTGCTACGCTGATTATGCTTTTTAAAATAATGATTTCCAGAGCCAGTCAGGTTTACATTCGTGTATACACACACACACATATACACACACACACATATACACACTGAGAAATTCCTAACTTTGATGGGCCGTTCTTGGTGAAAACGTAGTGGGTGTGATACATTGCGAATCCAGCTTTTTCTCCAAATTTGGATTGGGTTTGAAGAAAATAATTTCTTTTAAGTTCAAGGGAAAATTTGTATTTGTACTAAGCGTTACTTTTGGGGATGGGATTTAATTCCTTGTTGTACAAAAGAGTTTTTTTAAGAATATGTGCATAGGTATGTTATATTGAGACAATCAATACCTTAGTTGTGCAATTACCATGAAAATACTTTAGTTTATTATCGCTTTTATTATTATTTTATTAAGTACAAATTATTCAAACAACATAACTATGAAGTTTTCTTTCGAAGCTTAGATTTCCTTATATAAATGTAATTAATTAAAAAAAAAACAAATATTTTTATCGTCCGATTGACTATTAAAGGAATATTGTACCATCAGCATTTGACTTAGATTACATTTTGTCGTAATTTGGTAGATGTTTAATCCTATGTAAAGAGTTTTTTCCGATGCTTTTTAAACATTTGATGCACATTTATATCTCCATTTCAAAACACGCATAAATAATATTTACTTTTAATAAGAAAATTGTGAACTACTTGGAAAAATAGCTTTTTCTAAATATGTGCAGTGTTATTCAAAACGAACATTTTTAAATTTGCTAAAATTTTATAGGACAAGCATGTCAGCCGCAAATGTATTCGAGATATTCAAGTATACAAGTTTTAACATGAAAGAATATAACATGAAAGATTGTTTATGGTAAGTTTTTAAATACACATCATTTACCAAAATTGTTTATATAATAGAGAAATCCAGAATTCCTTTATAAAACATATATTATTTGGCTGCTAAATATTAAGCGTCATTTTCCATTTATTATTTTTTTGATGGGATTTAAAATAATTTAATTCGTTGCAAAATTTAGCATAAAAAAGATAAAATATTTTTCGCAAAATTTAGAGTTCTTTTCGTAACGGCTGTTTTTTCAGGAAAATACCATTAAATTTAGCTGAAGAAATTAATTATAATTTCCTGCGTTTGACGCAGCAGTGGCCTGAGAGAAATTCTTTGCGCGTCCTATTTACTAAAATTTAATTCTTAGATGTGTGATATACGAAAATAAAGCCTATACCCACATTTAGAGTGATCTTTAAAGAAGCTTTTCTTTACTATTCCGTAAACATGTTTTAATGACTTAAAATAGAAATGATCCACCATAAATTTAAATGCCTGTGGAGTGTCAGGATAAAGTGTCAACATAAAGTCCATTGCGTTACTGGCATTAATTTTGGCATTTCAATGCTTGAATTAATTCCTGGGGAGAGGGGAGGAGAAAAACGATTATTTCCATAAAATTCAGAATTTCCATCGCAATCGATGAAAATTTAGGGAGAGCCATGGTATGAGGGAAAGGAAGGAAGGAAAGCAACTCCTGAAAGAAAGAATTTTGAAACCCGTAAAAATGCCCCCATTTTTTAACAATTCATCATCAGTTGCCATCGCGGAGATAAAACTCAATTATCTTAATGCATGTGGTATTTTATATTTTTCACTTTGCTTCTTCTCAGCGAGAAATTTTCTACTTGAAGAGGAGAGAGAGAGAGAGAAAATAAATAGTCTTCGGAAATATAAAGTATAATTTAGAAGCTTTTAAATTCCTTAATGGAGTTTTAACGCCTGATGTGGGTTTTTTGACTTATTGAGCAGGTGTATCATCTCTAAGAACTTTACTTTCGATTGTCAAATGCTTATTTAGCCACTGTTCGGTAAAATTGAATTTCTTCTAGCTGGCATAGTGTGCATACTGTATTATCAAATAAATATAAGCATTTATTTTCAATGGAATTATGTGATTTCTTCTACTATACAATACGACTAGTTCTGACACAAGTAACAGCAGCAACTTGTTCGGATGTTTTTTCAAAAAAAGCTGGTAATTATTTTGGAAATAACCCACTGGTTTTTCTTCTTTGTCCCATTGTCATAGATCATATATCTTTAAGCCATTTTTATAATTTCACGCGGACGTATATATCTACTTAAGTTTGTTGTTTTAAAAATAATTATTACAATTTGGACTGTGCAAAAACTGAGTAAATTTCGTCCTTGACGGCTGTCTCACAAATGACACAGGACTCAACATGACACAGGACTTAGATTTAGTAATGCTAAAAATGGCGCAGACTAGTTTAGATTGAAAGACGTTCAAGCAAGGAATAAAAAATTATTATAAAATTCTTCTCGAAAGTACTCCACGCAAAATTATTCCTACTAAAAACGATAAATGCGTATTGCAGTCAGCGCAGTTGACTCTCGCATCTTTGTTTTTCTTTGGTGTGTGTGTAAGAAAATCAATGTAAATATTTTATTCAGAACTTGGTAAAAAAATACCAAAAACCTGCTTTTATATTTATATTTCTGGTTCCAGAGAAAGTGGCGAAAGATATGGTGAGAAAAACGTGTGAGAGATATTGCGAATGAAAGTAAGGCACAGAAGTGTTGAACAATTGACGTACTGATGAGAGAGCAGGGTGAAGAGGCTAATGCTAGTATTGTGGGGAACTGAAATGTCTTGAACAAATTTTCTCGTTCCTGTTTTGCAATATTTCTCTTTTCCATAATCGATATGGTCATTTCATCAGAACTACAAAACTCTATCATAAAAAAGGTGGAAGGAGTCTGATAATTTATCCATACTTATAACCATTTTTTGCTTTTATTTCCAAATTCACGATAAACCAAGATCTTTTTCTGTACATAATATATCCTAAACTAAGGTCAAGGAATATACTCAAATATTCATTGTTTCAGTTCAATAGTTGTACACAAAGACGGCATTGAAATCTAAACTGTAATATTAAAGTTAGTATTACGAACGGAAATAAAATCCTTAACAAGTGAGGTTTTATGGAAATATTTCATAAACACATAATTTTTGCCTTTCCATATTGTAGGAAAATATTAGTAATTAGTCGGAGACATTACGTATTTGATATATTAAGCTTTTAAATTTTAGCTATGCTATTTTTCTATTATTAAATTAAGTTTTATCATAAAGAAGGTCTGAATTTCACTAATTTATTTCCGTAGTTAAATTCCTTATTTACCTTGTTGCAACGTTTACATTTAAATAGTGATATGACGCAATATCAAAATATAATTATTACGTTTTAAAACTTCGTTTTGCTCACGATTATTCATGTGTTTTATTTCTTGAATTTAGTTCCAGTTAGTTTAGTAGAAACAAAAATATTTGTTAAGGCTATTATGTTGTAATTTAGTACCCACATACATTTTGCAAGAAAAACTGAAACTTGTTTAAAAATTTAACCAATAGTGATTATGAAACGTCAATATGGACAAAACAAACAGATATTTCAAACCTTTCATTTATTGGCAAAATTGAAGTTTTTTCAAAATTTAGCGGCGCATTTAAGACTTTAAAACATCTAGAAATTCTTCAATAAATTACTTGAAATAGGTACATGAATATACGCATTTGTAGGTATTCATGCACATGCAAAAAATTCATCAGAATCAAGCAATCATATCTATTATTTAAGTGTCAAACAACATGTCAATAATGACGAAATACAATTTGTTTGCGCTCTGAAATCTTAAGGAAAATATCGACTAAGTATGGCGCATTTGATCTATGACAGAAATGGGGGGCTTTCAGGGGAAGCAACGAAAGATGAATAAACAAGCCTCCATAAAATGTGATAAGTTTGGCTGAAAGTGGCATATTTCCGATATGATTCAATATGTATTTACAGAATTTTCTTCTCCGAACTAAATCAGAAAATTTGCGCAGCATTCTTTGGTCTGCTTCAAGATACGTCGGATTTACGCTGGTAAGTTTGATATATTCAGTTATATCGGACTTTGCCAGATATAAGAATGATATTTATGAACGCCCGCAAAAACATTTATAAGATTAATGCAGTCTAAAATAAGTGCGGCTTCATATACTATGTTATCTTATTAATTCGAAATCAAGTAACATTAAATCATACTGATAGGCAAAAATTACACGTTGCTTTTGTATATTTACTATTATACTGCCCCATTTTAAAATACGGCTTTACGGATATTTTTAAATTAATACGTATTATGTTAACCATAGAAGTTCATTATTAAATGGTGTATTTCATATGGTATACTATAAGTGTGCGTATGCGTGTGAGATGTATTTCATAACTTTGAAAAGGAAAGTGACACAAAGATAGTTTGACGATGTTCTACAGACGGGTCACGCTTTTGTCTACCATTAAGATCCAGGTTTGTATTGGTGCCGAACGTGTTTGATTTGCCAATACTTAATTTGGGATTTAATTTCTTAAGAAAAACAGGTTTTAATCCCTTGTGAAATAGAGCTCAGTACAGCATGAATTTGGTTGCTCTTGCACCATTAAACATAAACAGAAAAACTATTGACCTCTGTTTCTAATTATATTTCAGCCGGACCGTTTTGCCAGTCTTATCATCTATCATTGGGCAGTTAAGGTGTTGGGAAGGTTGGTCGCCGAAGGCGACACTGTATTTCCGGTGAGGGACGGACAAAGATCCAATTTCTGGAGGGACATAAGGAGCATTAAAGTATTACAATATGGTATTCTCAATTATACAGTTAGATGATACAATTGTACAATCAGGCAATACAATTTGGAAATACAATTGTACAATCAGGCAATACAATTTGGAAATACAATTGTGCTATCAGGCAATGCAATTGTACAATCAGGCAATACAATTTGAGAATGCAATCGTACAATCAGGCAACAAAATTTGGTAATACAATTGTACAATCAGGCAATATAATTGTTCAATCAGGCAATACAATTGTACAAACGAATCAGTATTACTTCGTTCAGTTACGTATTGCTGTTTTTCTCTACAAAATTATAGAACACGATCTTAGTCTTTTGTAGATTCATCTTGAGTCCAACTTCTCTACTTTTAGTTGAGAGTTCTTGTACTATGTCGTGGAGTTCTGATGAGTTCATTGGAAAAATAACAACGTCATCAGTGAACGAACCACAGATGATTTAAATATTCACTCTTTATTTTTATTCCCTTGTTATTCCAATCTGTCTGCTGGAAAATCATCTGTAAAGCTGAAATAAAAACTTTTGGAGAAATGGTATCAGCAATGCGTGAAAAGTACTTCCGTTCGAGTTACGTATTGCTAATATTATATTCAAATATTTTAAGCCTATTTCTAAACAACTGCTATAGTTCTTGGATTTTATGACGCACTGGGGTTTAAAAGTTGTGTATTGAAAATTTTTCGCTTGAATAATTTTATTCTTCATTAAATGGTAGTTGCTTATTTTCGATGCCAGAAACTAGACAAAACGTTTCCCCATAGGAGTCAAACCTATCACACGAGGCACAGATTTTCAACTTTTCTTCCAACAATATTCCTTTTCTAAAATTTAATATGATTTTATTTCAAATATTGTTATACCTACAAAACTACAAACAGCGGCGTTTATTAATATTTTGCTTTAGTATTACATTTCTTAAAGGACTTGTTTTCGTTTACGCGATAACATTCTACCACTGTTTAAATTGGTTGCAAAAATTTCGAATTTCCCTGTTTATATGCTTCGATGCAAAACACTATATAGTCTACAGATTTTAATTAATATGTCAGACCGGAAATATTCCTATAAAAATTCATATTTCTGGGTTTTATTATCATTTTTTTCTCTCAAATTAGTTTATAGTTTTTTCCGTATCCGGTGAAAATATAAAGACTAATAAAATATAAAAGAATAAATCAACTATAAAGAATATGAAGTATTCCTACTGAGACTGCTTATGAATTTCTATTGTTAGACAAAAGAAAGCATAAAAAGACTTTCGTAATAACTCTTATAGATCTCAAATAAAACCACTTTGATTTATCATTTAGTCAGTGTTCTATGTTTTATTCGTAGAGAAACATTTAAATCAAACAACGATGTCAATCAATCAATGTTTATTGGCGTAGTGATACCAACGGTGGAAGGTCGTGGGTTCAGGTCCCACCGAAGGCAGAAATATTTATTTTCTTTCGAACGTTTCACCATCTAATCACGCCATACCATCGGCGTTGGTATCACTACGCCAATAAACGTTGATTGATTGACATTGTTGTTTGATTTAATCTGCGTAGTGTTCGATTTATATAAAATAAATACATTTAAATATTTGAATTCTATGATTCCTAATGAGCAGGGTTTTCTTTTCGCTCATACTGAAAATTAAATAAATTAAAAAATTCCTAATTTTCGTTGCTTATATATCACGCAATGAGTTACTCATAAAGAGAGATATCGAGGGTTTTCTGAATACATGGCTCCATAAGAAAATACAGTGTATAACAAATTCATTAACTTACATAATACAATGACAGGTAATTTATTAATTAATAATCATACTAGCAAATTGAATTTTACTTTGAACAAAGAACAGAATTAAAGTTACAATTTCTACATCTCCTTCTGTGGACAGATGGATAAAAATGTCCTGAATTCTCTCGTTACCATAGTTCTTATCAAATTGCATTTTCCCTGGAACTGAGAATAGCCTGAAACAAAAAATATATCAACCCATAAGGAGCAGAAACCAAGCGGTACTTCTACGTTAGCGATGTTTAAGTGAATAATTCAATGATTGGTATACAAAATAGTTTGCAATGTTGTGCAATTAATTTGATATTAACGTTCACTGCATGACAGTGTGTAAACGTTAACTTCCATTAAAAGTTAAGAAAACCGACAACTAGTATTCGGAAAATGTTCTGATAAGTATAATGAAAAGCTATGAACCATGATGTTCAAGTGATGTAGATGATTTTTGAAAAGTAGAGATAACCTGGTTGTGTGATAATTATGCAAATATGGATTATCAGTGAGAATAGTTGTGGTCTACACAAAATACAACAGTCTAGCTACACACAACATCCTTCATACACTCCTGATTTAGCATTTTGTAAGTTATGACACATAGGGCAGAAGTGAGTTATGCCAGCGAAACTGGCGTAAGTTCTCTGCTAAATGCACTCTTTTGCAAAAAAACAGAAGCACCCAGTAATGTCGCTACGACGTTGTCAAAGACCTTATAGCCAATTGGACGACTTCGAACGTGGTCGCATAGTCGGGATGCTTGAAGCTGGCTGGTCCTACTGAGCAATAGGCTGCCACCTGCACCGTACGGACACTGCTGTTCAAGGGTGTTGGCAGCAATGGTTGCTGCGAGGAACTCATCGGCAGAATGAAGGCTCTGGAAGGCCAAGGTGCATGGATGCGAGGCAAGATCTGTTGGTTGTGCAGCGGGCATGAACTGACTCAATGGCATCATTGTCCGCCATCCAACGTGCTACGGTCTCTTCCATACCACTCGTGGCATCTTCCACCATTTCATGACACTTGGCTGAGGTGGGGTTACGCTCACAGCGGCCTTTAAGAAGTCTGCCTTTAACCCCACACCATCGACAGAGCAGCGGTCCCAACCACCCTTTGTTTTACAGAGGCACACAGCTATTACCCCTAGTGCGATGGTGTGGGGTGCTATCTCATACGAGAGCAGAACGCCCTTAGTCATCCTGCGTGCAACTTTAACAGCTCAACGATATGTTGATGACATCCTGCGGCCATTTGCGTTACTCTTCATGACACGACAGCCTGAGACCACCAACAAGATAATGACAGGCCCCCATACGGCTCGTATATTTGTGAGCTGCCTCCGTGCTGCTGATACCCTTCTTTAGATGCAAGGTCACTAGACCTTTAGCCAATGGAGCATGTATGAGACATTCTAGGCCGCCAGACTCTGCTACCGCAAAATATCGCAGATCTGGAGCAACAAGTGAAGAATAACTGGCTGAATGTTTCGCAGGATGAAATTTCGAACCTCTATCACTCTTAACTAGACGCATAGAAACATACATTGCCGCCAAGGCGTGAGGGTTTCACCAACTATTGATTTGAACATTCAATGTGCAATTTCTAGTCATTGATGGTTCCTTCGTTATTGAAGTTTGATCACTTCCTTACCTGTATATGTGTTGGATGGGCATTTGATTTCAATAAAAGCAGTTAATTTCTCCATGGTGCTTCGTTTTTCTTTTCAAAAGAATGTAAAGAAGTTACCTCAGCTTCAAACAAAGTCAGTCTCTCGATTCCTCAAACCATATTTCTAAATTAATTTTAAAAATTGTATCATTGATCTCCATATTAGCCATAGTTTAGTAAATTATTTACTTCGCTAATGATAATAATCAAATATGAAAGGTCAAAATCTGATCATGTAAACTCGATTTTAAGTTTCATATTTAGACTATTAGAAAAATTGATAACAATATTTTAAAATTCAAATATTCTTTTTAACAATAATTACTGAACAACTAATTTGTAAAACAAGTTCATTTGCTAACAAAATACCTATTCTAATTAAAAGGATAATCCTCTTACTCAAGACTTCGTTAAGTACATGGGATTATTATTTTATCAATAGGAACTGGTAAAAGAGTTTCAAAATTTATCTGTGGACTTGCATCGCAATAAGATTAGCCAAGCATAATAACACAGACATTCTGAAATATATTTAAAAGCCAAAATATTTGAAAAATTTCCTAATGAAATAAGAATATCTTTGGACAATCAATAACGGTTTCCAATAACAATTAAACTAACTTTGACTATAAACTTTTTGATCTCCAAAACTGGGTTTTATCCATTTTCTTTTTTCCACTAAAAAAGTTCTCATATTTTCCATTTAATCGTAAATTTTTTGTGGTTTCCTTTCAGAACAAATAAGTACGTCATTATATATAATGACGTCAGCAGCAGATCTCATTCTGGATTACTGCAAAGATTTGAAAGCTCCCTTATTCACTCTCCCGGTCTCTCTCTCTCTCTCTGACTATTTCTTTAAAGACCAAAAATTTCAGAACGGAAAGCCTAATGATTTCATAGGGGCATTTTGTGGGAAAACATTTAGTTGAAATTTTTTTTCTTGTAATATTGCACACACACGCAGATGATCATGATATGTATGTATATTACATTTTTTACGTTTTAGTCAGTTTAATAAAGATCTTTATAGAAAGGTTAAGTTATATATATATGGTGCAAAATAACAAATGCATATATAAGATGAATAGTGCACAAGATACATAAGATGATAATTACACATTTATTTCTTCTTTATATTTTTCTTTATTGTTCTTTTCTCCAATTCTAAATTTACTATATTTAAAATCTCTCACTCTCTCTAACCATGTATATATATATATATATATACACACACAGTAAAAATCGGTTATAACGACCTTCAAGGGACCGTACAAATTCGGTCGTTATAACCGATAGTCGTTACAAACGATTTTTAAAAATAATAGTACAATAATACACTTTGGTGTTTTGTACATCGTTTGATAGCAAAAAAATAAAGGGTGTTGGTTTAGAAATGGGAATAAAAATATATTTAATTATAATGAATTTAATTACTGTATTAAATTATATTTATAGCCACACTAAATATATAATGCAGTTTTAAACGAAAAAAATTGATGCACAGACTATAGTATATATTATAAAAAACAAATGACCAATAAAAACTTACGTAGAATTCCTTTCTTTCAGAGGAATAAATATAATATTTTCATAATGCTAATAATTACCGAAAAAGTCAGTAATTTGTATTTGCTTTCCGGTGTGTTTTTTTTTTTTTCTTAAATCGGGTTTCTAAATTGTTTTCAATAAAATTTATAGAAAACTCAACTTCTGTTGGCATTTCATCGTGCAAATAGAATGAGCGAACGATTGTCATTGCCGACGCTTCCGAAATTGTTGGCTGCGGGAAGGTAATATCGTGATTTTCATTTTCGAGTTCCTTCTCATCCTCGTCTGCTTCGAACTCGAATAGAGGTGAAGCGATGTCTGTATCTGACAGATCTGGCGTGGTTTCAACTTCGTCATCAACGGTAGCGTAGTCGTGGAAATTATTCGTTTTTAAACATTCTGGTATGTTTAACTCTCCTTCCCAAATATTTAAGTCATCACCATCGTTAGCATTATCAACGACAGTGCAATCAGTCATTCAGCCAAAAATTCCACCGTATTTAAAGCAGTTAGCTATCTTTTGATGGCTGACTCGATCCCACGCTTTAGAAATCACATTGACCATATCTAGAAAATTTATTGCAAAATCAACCCAAGCCTCAATATTTTGGATCATCTTTGGGATAAGCAACTTTCTAGAATTAACTTTTAGTGAGTTTATTACACCTTGGTCCATCGGTTGTAAAACGCTGGTTGTGTTCGCTGGTAAAAATACAAGTTTTATGTGCTGAAGAGATTTCACTGCAGGGTGAGAAGGGCAGTTATCCAGTAAGGGAAGAATTTTCTTTTCTTTGGCACGCAATTCTCAAATCTCGGACGTCGTCCAAGCTTTTTTGTTGTTTTCGTACATCACAGGAAGTATCTTCACATTTTTAAAGCACCTGGGTGTTTTTGATTTTTCAATTACAACAAGTTTATTTTTATACTGCCGGTCATATTTGCAGCAACTAACAGTTATTCGATCTTTAGAAAACTTTCCGCCAGAACGTCTTTCTCATTTATACCGAAGCGTATGACTCGGGGCAAGTTTGTAAAATTGTCCGATTTCATCAGCGTTAAATATCTCGTCATCCCTGCATCATTCATGAACTTTTGGCCAAACAGTGCTAAGCCAATTATCGCTGATACCAGAAGGTACTTCTGCTGACTCTCCACTGATTTTCCCGAAGACGATATCGTGTCTCTTACGAAAGCGTTGAATTCAGGACATCGATGGTGCCGAAGTGTTCAGCAAATTGCTTGGCCTTGTCTTGTAGCAACGGGACGTTGATGGGGACATTAAACCTCCACTGTGGTTTGAACCATTTCACAAGAGCTTAATGGATGCCCGTGTGTTTGGGCTTCCGAAGTTTTTTGCAACGAAACAAATCATTTTCGAAATGCTCCAGAATTTTCATCCGATTTTTCAAAATTGTTGAATGGGATAACGAAAGTTACGTACCTATTACTTTATTACTCTCGCCAGCATCTAATCGGAATATTATGTTAGCATTTTCCTCGGTGGTTAGAGCTATTCGTTTCGCCATATCGTAATGAAATTTTGCCATAAGGTTTGAGATGCTTCTTAGCTATAAGTAAATGTTTTAACAGTGGCTAGTTTTAAGTGACGTGAATACGTACGGAGCGCATCTCCACTTGTCAGGTGTGGCTCATTGCCGTTCCCTCCCACTCATTTTTTTTTCCGAAACGCTAATATAGTTCTGGGAAACCAATCTCCCAACATTCGCCTATTTAGTATGTGTAGATAGTTTTGCTTTATGGTTTTATTAACGGTCGCAAGAGGGACAATCTGGCGCGACAACTTCATATCGTTTTGATTGCTACGCGAAAGGAAAAGAATGTGTTGTAATTGATAATTCGTGGAAGCAATTACCAGGCTTGCAAAGGATACACACACTATCTTTACTATATGCATTTAGTGTTAGCGGTTTCAACAAAAACGAAATTGAGGTCAACTTAGATCGAACAAGGCGTTCGACCTCTCCTTTCGTTTGAACGAAACAGTGTGATCCCAACTTTGTTTCGAACTCACGTTGTTCCAATGAATGATTGTCAAGTCGCGTCGTTATATCCGATACAGATTTTCCTACTTGGGACAAAATCGCTGTCGTTATAGCAGGTTTCGTCGTTATATACGATGTCGTTTTAACCGATATATTTACTGAAGAACAGAATAGGAAATCCAACTTCTTGTAAAAATTCCGTCGTTATATGCGGTTGGTCGTTATAACCGATTTTCACTGTATATATAAAATCAAACTAAAAATAAAACAGATGTCTTATTGTCATTGCTTATAAATATGCTCCAATTATCCAAATTTGTCTTCAAACGTATACCGATACATAACCTGATACGAAGTCTAATGCAATAAGTGCATTAAAACTGCAATCTCATACCCGAAACTATTAATTTTTTATAAAAGTATATACGTTTCTATCTTTGTAGTATGCGAATTTTAAGTGAAAATTCTAAGTATAAAAATACATTTTTGTTTTAATACCCTGAAATATAGATGTATAACCCCGGCATCCCTCATTTTTAAATGCAATGATTTTATTTTAATGCTATTTTAATGATAACAGAGAGAAGAGTTTATTTGTATAGTAATGTAGTAGTGAAAATTAAAACACTGGAAAATGAAAACACCTAAAATTCGTGAATTTTTATGCTTACAATATTTGGCGTCAACTATTAGAAAACAGGTCAGTTTTTCAAGCTAATCTGCACAGTTTTGTCGGAAACGGAACCATGATAGCGTTCAAGAAGAGTTACGGCCGAACTTTGTTTTACAGATATTTTAGTGAGCTAAAGCTGTATTTACATACGGCAAGGGCCCTGCGGTGGCGCAGTGTGGTAACGCGTTCTCCTATTGCGCGGCTAATCCGGGTTCGACTCCCAGCAGTGCAAAAAGAACGCTTACTCAGAGATCTCATAAAGATCGCACTGCTCACTGTAGTCCGGGGTTTGGTTCCCTAGGCCTTAAGAGGTTCGGATTCCTCGGAAAACAGTAGGTCCCGGCGCAGCATGACCACTGTAGTCTTTGAGCCGTAAAACCAAAAAGAAACGTAAGGCAAGTGTGCTCATTCTTGTTACTGCAACCATTTGATTTCAAAACCACATATTATCCAAGAACCTCCATGAAGCTTTGACCCTCCAATCAAGATCGCATCCCACGTGAGACTTACAAAAGCAAGAGTGTGTGGAATGAATGATATCGATACAGAAAGGAGTTGAAAAAAATTGGAGCGATATATCTCACTAATTAGTCAGAAGAACACTAAAACTCCAGAGTGCTCTTTAGCCAGCAAAATAAACGTATCCGTATCCGGTGAATTCCCGTTTTGTTTTAGGCACTAAAACCAACATTCAGGGCACACTGAAAAGAAAGCGTGTAATCCGCCAAAATTTCTCGTTCTTTTAAAGAAATATTAGCTTTTGAAAACGGCGCAATTGGACGAAATCCAGAATGTAACCCATCGCGAGAAAGAGGAGATGTAAAAAATTAACGAAAAATCTATATTAACGAATTGTACAGCTGTTTCACGTTCCCATTCTGCATCAAATAACCGCATTACTAAAGTTGGCAACCGCCGAATATCAAGCAGTAAGAGCCAGCGGCTGTTAGCTTTTTCATCAAATTAATTAGGCATGCAAAAAGTTTTGCTTCTGTATAGTAATCAGTGCGAATCTGTGTCTGACATGATTTAAGTTAATTGGCAATTTTCTTAATTGTTTGCAAGTATGATTTTAGATAATAACCACGTTGAATTTTGGTAGCAATTGCTTTTGCGTTTGAGAATTCAGGTATTTCGGCAATTCGTATTGGTTAGTTTGAAGTATATATTTCACATGCAATCACGTTTACAAACGTGGAATTGTATAATAAACGTATAGTTAGGTTCTGAATAGAACATCATGTTTGGAATCAAAGGCGTATCCAGAATTTAATTTTGGGGGTTCACAAATTTTTATATTATAAAATAGCGTTGAATAAAAATGTTTCATCTTTATCATAAAGACGAAATATAAATACGTCGTAGAGAAATAAATGAGAAAATACAAAATTTGCTTTCAGACATCATTATAAATTTTTGACTGTAGTTTTGCCATCGAAATTTCATTTTTTATAATATCCTCCTTTTTCAAGAAAATTATTTTTGTATTCGTTTTTTTTAAAGTATTCATAAAATTGTGGTCTACGAAATGAGACCTTGTGGTCAAAATTTTGATAATTGTTCAAGGTTCGAGAGTTTTTTTCCGTCCCCTTTTTGCAAATTTGGCAAGTAAATACATATAAGTATTTTTGCAGTTTTCCTATTACAAATTCAGTTTCGGGGGGGAGAGAAAGGTCCCTAAGATCCCCATTGGATATCTTGGCATGTTTAGAATACTAAATAAATAGAAAAAATAATTGCATTACGTTATCAAAAAAGTACATTTTTTATATATTTATTTATGAAATCTTATTCAACGTAATGTGATGATTTCTTCTGATTGAAAGAAAACTCAAAATATATTATTATAATACATGTCTCTACATGCAGCTGAAAATTTATTTTCTTCATGAATAATGCATTGGCATCATCAGTTCCATGTACTAGATTTCAAAAAGGAGAGTTTGATGAAAAATCGGGGGGAGGAGAGAGAAGGAGCGGTGTTAACAGAAGCAAAAATTTCCCGTATAAGGAATAGCTAATAATACATTTCAAGTGGAGGAATTCAACTCCATCTCCATCCTCCCTCCTCTTTTAGGCTTTAGGCATGATTATTATTATTAAAATAGCAAATGAAGATTATACAAATGCTTTTTGAGTCTGACTATTATGAGTAGAAAAATGAATGATAATGTGTAGTGGAAGATATGAACTACGTGTGCGAGATTAAGATACACGAAAATAAACACTCGTATAAAATAAATATAAAAATTGAGTTGTCTAGCACATAATAAAAAGCAGAGAATCTATGTAGAATAATGATAAACAAGAACAAATACTGACGAAAACATTTCCAGATTTCAAAAGCATTTTGGGTCGGATTAATTGATTGATTTAACAAAATTTTTTTCCATATATCGTCCCAACACTTAAGTAAATCATAGAAAAAGGGAATGATATATTTTTAGACTTCCTGGATAACATAGTGTTCAAATTGCCATCCTCGTACGGGAAGAGTATCATATACACAGGTTTTTTATATATAACCTAAATTTGCGCAATTTGCACAAGCAGGAGGCACTGGAGATTCTACATTACTATAAGATGCTGTAGGAGTAATATACGTGCGTGGGCTCACAAGACGCCGTGGTAATGTAGTACCGTAATGTGCAAGATGTGGATACATCGAAGTGTTTCCCGTAGTACATTGTTTTAATTTGATTTCTTTCCGTTTCGAAGTCATCGTGATAAATGACCTGCCCTACTGAGTAAACAAACTGAAACACTAAGGCTTCAGTTATTTTAACAAGTAATTGTCCAGGGTAGAGAGAGAGAGTCAGAAAGCTCTCTATATGTATTCTCTTAGAGAATTAAGAAATTCATAGTTATTCTGAAGATATGTGTATACCTACTTTAAAGTCCATATTACATGGCTTCCTCACCACAAACTACTTTAAAAATTATCCCATGATGGTCCTGGAATTATTGTAGCCATCTGGACAAATATTTAAAACCACTCACATTCTGATTATCAGTAAAAGTGTGGACTTTTGCTTGTAAAATTACACCCGTCAGTGTAAGATTGCGCGCTTGAATCACTTTTACCCACCTCTCATCAGCTGTATTTCAACGTTTTCATTTTTGACAATTCTCACTCTTTTTCGAGCAGGTTCGATTTTTTAAAAATGTCGATAAAGTACTTCTTACAAGCACGAATTTTGCGGCAATTTATGCATCATTCAACTTCGCATAATTCATATTATTCATAGAATTTCTAGCTTTTTTCCCCTAAACTCAAGTACTTCTGAGTTTTGCGATTCATTTTTATATTCAAACGTTAAAGGAATTGAGCATAAAACCCAATTTTGCATAAAATACACACCACGAAAACCCGGCTTCCAACTGTTTTATAGTGAAAATTTAGGGATGACGGAAATTAAACAATGAGAAGTCGTCCAACGCTGGTTAAAGCGACTTAGAGATAGGGTGACAAACTTTCCTATATTTCCCGCATTCTTCCCTATTTCAGAAATTTTTTTCAGATTCCCACAATTCCCGTACTGGCATTATATTTCGCCCGTATATTTCCATAACCATCAAAATCGCGAAAGTTTAATTATATATTATTCAATTAAATTTATGTATCGTATATTAATTTAAATTCTATATCACTAAAGGACACAAATCGAAAAATACCAGTTAATTACCTATGATAATTAATGGTTGCAATTAATTATAACTATAGTTGTAGCGAGGTTCTGAAATTTGCACAAGAAAATCCTAAGTTCTCTAGCATCAGTTAGCACATTGGTTAGAACTGCAAAACATTTGAATTCAGAACTAAAGTTACGATGTAATACTACGTAGAGTAAATGAAGAAATTAAGTTCAGCGTTTTAGGCGTAGTATAATTTATTTAACAAAAATAAATGTACGTTTCGGACGGTACTTGCCCGTCCCTCTTAAGGAATACGTATGGTGCATGCATATTCCTGACGAAGGATTCTGGTATGAGTTCCTGATAGCGGAGATCCATCCGAAACTAAGCTTTTTGTTAACTAAGTTATACTGTGCTTAAAATGTTGAACTTATTTTCCTCATCAACATGTAAGTCAGTACTCTATACTATGATCTGTATATTATCACCCCTTTTTTCAACAATATTACATGCGATATATGTCAATATTATAAACTCATGTTTGTAAAAATTGCAACACCATGAAGGACTCGTCCGAATTGAATGAAATTTAATGCACAAACGACCTGTGTTGATACAAATAAACGATTAAAATTACAAAGCAAAAAAACAATATTACATGTCGAAAATCAGTATTTGGTGAAGCCACCACGCGCTGCAATAAGTGATGCTATACGACGTGGCATGGAATCAAACAGATGTTGAATGTGTGCCTGAGGAAGAGCATTCCAGATTGCTTGTATGCGACCCCAAAGTTCATCTGTAGTAGCTATGGGACGAGGATCACGAGCGAGACGCCGACCAACGAAATCCCACACATGTTCAATCGGCGACATATCCGGCGAATAGGCAGGCCAAGGAAGAAGCTGTATCTGTTGTGATGAAAAGAAGTATTGAACATTCCTGGCAACAGTTCCGAGAATGCCTTGAAGGAAGGGAACAACTTCGGGCTCCAGAACTTCATTGATGTACCGGTTGCTGTTAAGATTACCCACAATTCGTAGCAGCTGAGATCGTCCATGATACGCAATCGCACCCCAGACCATAACTCTGGGGTATCGTCCACTATGACGTTGGATAACGCACTCCGGAAGGTGGCGTTCACCGGTATAGCGTCTAACACGGATGCGGCCATCACTGTACCCCAAATTAAAGCGGGATTCATCAGAAAACACCACTTGTTGCCAATCAGCACGCCAGTCTCTATGTCCATGAGCCCATTGTAGCCGCAGGCGCCGATGGTTTTGCGTCAGGAGGATCCTGTATAAAGGAACTCTTGCACGCAGTCCACGGTGCAGTAGACGCCGACGAATTGATGAAGCACACAATGATACACCTGTAGCAGTGCACCAACGTTCTGCCAACTGTCCAGATGAAGCAAAACGGTCCGTCACCGCCATGCGGACCAGGTGTCTATCATCCCGTGCTGACGTCACCTTTCGGCGTCCACTCCCGGATTTCCGAGTTGTCTGGTTCTCTTGAACCCACTGCTTCCACACTCGCATCACTGTGCTGCTGTTACGCCCCATACGAGCTGCTATTGCACGATAAGAAAACCCTCCTTCACGAAGGCCGATCATTCGTCCCCGTTCAAACTCCGTAACTTGCTGAAATGTCGCCCTCTTTCGTCGTAGAGGCATAGTGACGTCTCATGTAACGTTTACCACTAGCAGATAGCCATACACGCCCCGCTACAGCCCTCTATTTATACGGATCCATCAGCAGTTCAGAGGGCGCTGCTCAGCCCACGCAGAGGCGATGACTCTGAAATTCTAATCATTTGAATAGCATACCCTAATTTGCATTTCCTGAAAGTTTCAGCTCAATCAAGTGATTCCTTCATGGTGTTGCAATTTTTACAAAAATGCATTTATAAAATATAAATTAATTGTTTTATTAAACATCATCTATTTCATGAACGTTTCCTGGAGTGACGACGGTCTGCTAAACATTTTCCATTTCCCTTAATCTACCTTAATTTAGTCCTTGTCGCGGCTAAATCCCCCCTATATTCATAGGCGAAAGTTGGTCATCCTAAGTAGTCACAATACCTTTCTTGAGCAACTATAACAAAAGTCACTGAACGAGAAAAGGTCCCCATACTTTTCTAGGGATCTAACACACCCTAGAAAATTTCTGCTAAGCATCGAGGTATAAGGTTTATCCCTCCCTAGAAAATGGGTTATCTCCCCCAGGCTTCGAAGCTAGTTATGCCCATGCATCCCTCCCGCCGTACTAGCAAAAACAAGAAAATTTCTGTCCTTTTATCCCCTCAAATGCAACAAAAAATCGCGGAGAACGGGGAAGGGGCGACATTTATGATTACGTTATGTGCATTATTATAAGATAAAATAATGATATTTTTATAAATAAATTTAGTTTATTTCACGACGATTTTTTGATGTTTTTGGACATTGGGGGAGGGGCGCAAGGACGGATGCAGAACAGAATTTCAGGGAAGGCAAAAAGCTTGAAAATTTCACTTGTAAGTTTAGTTTTATTTTCTACTTGAAAATAATCATTTTTAATGTAAATGTATTGTACTCGTGGAGCCCAAGCTCCCTGGCCTGGACCGGGCTTTGTGCAGCGAGGTTGTTTCACGCAATCTTTCAGAATTTCAGATTTAGAAAAAAAGTGTAGATGAAACCTTTTCTAAGAAAGCTGATCGACAGAATTCTACGGTGAAAAAAATGTAATTAGAAAAAAACCCGCTTCCTTTTGCGCCCCCAAAAATTTGGCGCACTGGGAAAATGTCCAACATGCCCCATTATAAATCTGGCACTGCTTCTACCCTGTTCAAAGTAGCCTGGCCATCACAGCCCTCTACGGCTGTAAGAACAAAAGATATTCCTTTTAAAAGATAATGTTATTTTACCATCTTTGAAATTTATTATTTCGAAGAAAGCATAAAACTAAAAAATATGCATGAGGAGACTCAAAAAAGCTCGTTTGTTCGCTTTAAGCGGTCTGGGGGAAATTTTTTTATTTACGACAAAAAAAAATCTAATTTCAAAGCACCATGTTACAAAATAAGAGATTTCGTCAATCCAGACATTGTGTTAGGATTAGCTTATCGTCTCTATTAACTGTCATACTTATTATCAGTTCTAAATGAGCTAATAATCCCTTCAAGTTTAAATGTTGCACCATCTCCTTGGATTTCTAAGGAGCATAACACACAACTTCTCTGAAAAAAAGTAGCTCTGTTTTGCCTACCTACCTATGCCACTACAAAACATCATGAAACTTATTAGAATTAGAGTTTTTAAAGTTTACTAAAATTTAAAGAATGATTTTTTGCAAATGCGCATCGTACTTAGAAGAAAGGGCTCATATAACTTGCATATCTAAAAGAATTCTGTCTTTATAGAAAATTTGATATTACACTCTATAACAAACAAATCGACGCACCAAGAAGGAGTTGTCCGATTGCGATAAAAATTGGTGGATGTGAAGAACATACATAGAAAAAGAAACGATTAAAATTTCAGAACAATTGAATGATTTATTGCAGAGTTTGACCGTTACAAAGGGAGGAAGTCAATAAGGCGTTGGTCCACCTCTGGCCTGGATGCAAGCTGTCACCCGGCGTGGCATAGACTGATCCCGGATGGTGTCCTGCAGAAATTCTTGCCAAATTGTCTCCAACTGTCGGGCTAAATCGTTAACGTTCCTGGATGGTTGCAATCGCCTTCCCATAGCGTCCCAAATGTGCTCTATGGGAGAGAGATCAGGAGACCTAGCTTGCCAAGGAAGTGTTGGGCAAGCTTGAAGACAATTCATAGCAACACGTGCCGTGTGCGGCCGGGCATTGTCTTGTTGAAACGTAAGTCCAGGGTGTCGCAAAAGGAACGGTAACACAACCGGTCGTAGAATGTCGTCTACGTACCGCTGTGCTGTAAGTGTGCCAGAAATGACCACCAAAGGGGTCCGGCTATCAAAGGAGATGGCACCCCAGACCATAACGCCCTGTTGTGGGCATGTGTGGCGTGCGATAGTAAGGGCAGGATCCCCACGCTGCCCTGGACGTCTCCAGACACGTCTGCGGTTGTCGTCAGGACACAGTTGGAAACGGGACTCGTCACTAAAGACTATACGTCCCCAGTCAGCGCAGTTCCAAGTTGATCGAGCCCGGCACCACTGTAATCGGACTTGACGGTGTAAAGGCGTGAGAGGTAAGTGGCGTAACGGTGGGCGCGAGCGTAAATTCCGCTCTCTCAGTCGTCTGCAGAGGGTCATGTTGGACACATGTGTGCGGGCCACACGTTGGATAGTTGATAACGACGAATCCGGTGCTGTGACAGCTGCTCTGACAATCGCTCTGTCTTCCCGTTCTGTTGTGGCCCTAGGTCGACCGCTGCCGTCCCAACACTGACATCTGCCGTTATTGATCCACTCTTGCCAGCACCGCCCACAGTCAAAATGCAACAGAAATTTTGACCACATATTAAGAATCGCTCCTTATATACACCTGCTGAATGTGCAGTTCCGATCCACTGGAGTTCTCACTATTCATTCACTGGACAACAAATTTTAATCATTTGCATGTTCGGTCAAAATGTCTTTGCATACGAAATTTCATTACAATCGGACAACTCTTTCTTGGTGAGTCGATTTATTTTGTTATAGAATGTATTTTGCACAACGTCCAATGTTTAAAGAAAAAAATTATTGTATATATTACTTGAAAAATGTTAAAATACAAATGTCATATTTTGCATAAAAAACACAAAAAAAAGATGTAATACGGAGTACTTATTTTTATCGATCTTTAAATAAAAAGAACAAAATGTTTTTCTGAAACGATTTTCTGATGGCCATTTTGGACTTTAATCTTCAAAAAAAATTGTTTTTTATTTTTAAATGCATTGGAAAGCCAATACGTAATATCTGAAAAAACAGGGACCAAAATTTTTATTGTGTGTCAAACAAAATTTGAGATACAGAGGAAATAGTAAATGCTTACGATCGAAACTATCGATTTAAAGGGACTAGTAATTAAAATGGCTCTTCACCCAAATACTTCAACTTTAAACACGTAAATTCAATTTTAGAAAATTATTATTTATTTTACTTTAAAATTGAGAAGATCCATGAAAAGAAGTAAACAACTTCACGCACTTTCCTTCACGTTCGTTTTAGTAAATACGGGGATCGTGTTCGCTTGCGTGGTGAATTATTTTCTTCTTTCTCGTTATTTGCATAATACTCTGTTTCACAAACTGTCCTTTTCAGGGCCACATATTATACTTGTTAAGTATTTTTATTTTCCAGATGGTAGAGTAAAATCAAACTCAAGATTGCGTCCTAAAATACGACGGTTTTCCGCTAACTAATTTTCTGAAAAGCTTGAGAATTCAAAATCTGATGGTGAAGAATTGCAAACTACATCGGCAAAAAAACTGAAGAGGAGTTCAAATGATCCTGAAAAAGAAATTTTGGCTGCATCTGCTCATAAATCGCTCAATATTTACTGAATTTTTGACTTGAATTTGCTAATTCGAGCTATTCAAAACTCCCTATGAGAAAGAATTTTTTGGTCACGTGCTACTTAAATTCAGCGCTCAAATTTCAGTCGACCCCGCCTTAGAATGAACAGCCTTTTTTATTGGAAGAGTTCAGCTTGAAAGAAAAGTAACGCGTGTGCAAAATGCAGTGATGTAACAGAAAGCGTCGTCAGACGTTTTTAAATATTGCAACCCAATGTAAGATAAACCATCGCCAAGTATCTGAAGAAAAGGCGAAAGAATTGTCAATTAACTTTGTACAAATGTAGCATTTGAAATCTCATATTTGATTTAAAGCGACAGACAGGGTCCTGAGCATTTAATCGGTGTTATAAGAAAAGCATCTTAACATACAGCGGCTCCCAAAATTGAGTATACACCAAACAGATTTTTTTTGGCATCCTAAAAACCTTTATGAAATTATAATCAGAATTTAATTTTGTCAGAAATTGTAAATTACACATTAAAATATATATTAAGCCAATATATAATTCAGAATTAACAGTAGTATTTTAGAAATATATATTGTAATGCTAAACGTATAGTATTAGAAATTTCAAAATTAAGTAACGTATACACCAATAGAAAACCTCTTCACGCCATTATTACTATACGTCGTGGTAGATGCTTATTACTAATTTTACTAACGTTTAGTTACGTTATCACAACGTAAGTTTTTTTCTCCCAGCATGTAATTAAATGACGAAATGACTTCACGACGTGAAAGAAGTACTGTAATTCGACGAAATGTTCTTCGAAAATCACAACAAGGAAAATCTTTTTTGAAATTGGGGGCGCATGCGTATGTTTCGTCCGATGCGTACGCGTCACAAACCTTTCTGGTAAGTATATAATTTATTTTTGGAAAAAAGGGTGAGATTAAGCAATTTTGGCATTTCAGATTTTCCTTGGATTTTTATTTGAAATTATAATCACATCGTATTATTTTAAATGCTTAAAGCATTTTTGTAATACATAAGGTGAATTTTGATTGAAATTAATGGCGTTTTAAGGATTTGTGGAGGACTATACTTTACTACTTTAAATTTTGTTTGTTTTAGGTTTCAAGAGCTGTCAGTACTATACTACCAAGGGAAGTTTTTTTGGTGTCAATCGCATCTACACTTGAGACTTAGTGCACTTTTTAGTACCTAATGTGGTTATTAAGATTCAGTAATTAAGGCGCCGGAGCCTTAATTTGCCGTGGGTGGAAACAGTCGTAGCTGCATCATATCTTAGCTACAATATACACTGTAAACGTGGAATTTAAAAGTATAAGTATTAGTAAGTGCGGCATCGCCAAATTTGGTAGCACAGGCTAACCTTTACGTAGAATGACATAATTCTAAATGGGGTGGGGGAGGACTGAAATTTGAGCGCTAAATTTAAATAGCACGTGATGAAGAAATTTCTTTCTCATAGCGAGTTAAATCCTTTTTATTCTGGAAGCGGGGAAACCAAGGGGTGCAGCTTTCGTCATTGGCTGAAACGACGTAGAAGCACGCTCTCTTGAAGCACTATTGGCTCTCAGATAGAAATTTTGAAGTGCTTATTATTCATAAACGAAGCCGTCAATCAAAAATCGTCCCTCTTGACTTTCGTCATAGAATTGACCATAGAATCGCGTGCCAGAGAGTTTATGCGGTAGTTACGGAACACCCTGTATATATACCGTATATTTTATGTACTGTAAATACATTCTTAATTTATGAACTTCTGTCATAATAAGAGAAATTTACGGGTGATGTGACAGTGATCCCTCACTCGCTTATCGTCTAAAGATTCTTTATAGGTATGACAGGTAATTGCTTGATTAAATTTCATCATCTGAGCTGATGTGATGTTCATAGGCTTCTTAAAAGAGAGCAACTCTTGGATGTTTCCTCTTCTGCAATGAGATAACTGAAGAAGACATCAATCGTGTCTGCACCGCGATAAACCATACGTAGTTTTACCTCTCTACCATCAGGGCCTATGATGATATAGGAGAAGCCACATGGGATGTGAGTGGAGACTATTTGGTTATTAGCTGAGTCTTTGATGAGTAAAGACTTAAAGTCTGCATAAATAGCATATGGAACCGCTAGACGATATTCCACATTTTTGAAGGTGAGCCATTTCTCGCTATCAGAAGGGAATCTGATTTTTGGAAGCCATGCAACTGACATTCCCCCTGATGTGCATCTAAGATTTTTCACACTGCTAAAGCGTTGAAGGCAATAAATGCAATAGAATTTACACCCCTTATACTCTGTAAGGTTTGAAAGCAGGCGATTTATATCGCGTATGAGACAATAATGTCTCTTTTCCCCATCAGCTATAAGCAATAGATTGATATGTTGGGTATATTTCTGGTTTGCGATGTGGAGAGGGAAATTCTCCCTCGTACCCAAACACGTTTATAGAGAGTCCATTCTGTTTCTCAAATTTTGGGATTTGAGATAGAACCATTGGAAACTTGGTGCCTGAGATACTGATAGTGTTTTCATATAATACATAGTGATTAACTCTTTCAGGGTGATCCTTCCAACTGACATGATGTTGTGATGAAATGACAGACCATAATAAACATTTATTATCATGATTCTGAACGTTCACAATGGATGTGTTACTTTGCAACTTTTTGGGGAGTGGTATACAGTTAAATGCTGCCAAGGGTTGGTATTTACCTACTCTAACTTCACAGTTGATGATAACATCTAATACCAAACCGCTACCTCTCTCCATGAATTCACCAAATGTGGTTCGAATCTTCTCAATAGCAGCGTCAATGTGGAGGCTGAGTGCCTTCTCAGTTAACTCTGCGGCATTAAGACTACGAAAGTGGGGCGTGGCGTATTGAGTCTCTCCATCACTACCGACACGCATGAAACGAACATTTAAGGCCATATACCATTTCACCTGCTCCCCGAAAGCGAGTGAATGGTTGAGCTTTTTAATGGTGAACTCTCGCATAGAATTCTCGAAGACGAGCAGGTCTTGAACCTGCTCATCGGTGAGAGAGAGAAGATAGGTTGTGAAGGTTTTGAGGGCATTTTTATCACCAATTACTCTCAGTTTTGAATTAGAGTGAGCCAAGTCCTTTTTTCGGCAAGATCGTTGACGTTGAGCGAGGTTATTTTGTCTTGCAAAGTGTCTGCCACATCGGTTGCAGGTGTGTTTCACTTCCACTGTATGAAGTTTGCATGTGAAGCATGTGGCCGTGTGAAGCTGCGTTGCTGTGTAAACTTTTTCCCACAGCTTCCACAAGTGAATTCCTAGGAAAAGAAAAGGGTTAATGCATCTTACATAGAGAAATTTTTTCTTCAAACAGAAAAAGGAAAATTAGCTTACACTTTCAACAAGAGGTAATTTTCTTCTTGGTACTTTACTGGTAGAAGCTTATAAAGAAAAAATCACTATATATTTAAATTTTAAAACATCACATCACTGTAAATTTAAATAATCAAAACATTATTTAATCAGAAACTCAAAACTTTATTCATTAAATATTTTAAAAGAAATAAAAATAATTTCACCAGAAAAAAATATTAAGTTATTAAATATGTTGGGAAAATAGTTACTCGCTCAGAGAGGTTTATAACCTGATGGAATGGCCCTGGAATTGCAAACTCATCATCGATCTATAAAGAGAAAATAAAATATACATTAGGGAAAGCGAATTTTTAAGCTTTTAAAAATATGTATAAAAAATCTCAGACCAGTAAAAAATTCTTAGATATAGAAAATAATTCTACTCGGAAAAATACACCTTAATCAACCTGGTTGGAGAATTTTCCAAGTTCTCTGCTTTCGCTGCACATGAGTTGCCATGGGTCGCATGCGATTGGATGACTGGATTAAGAACTTGCCACAGACACCACATGGGTAGCTTGCACTCTTTCGTGAATCGTCTTCACATGCCGATTCAAGTCCTTCATTTGAATGAAAGAGTTGTCACAAATTGGACAGATAAGCTTAGATTGCATACCTTGACCTTATGCATAGTGGCTAGTAAACTGAGCTGAAATGTGAAACACCTATTATATACTACTCATCAGCGATAGTTATGAACATGGTTGTGGTTATGATGTATCTTCATAGTTATGATTATGATACATCTGCCACAACACTATTTTTATACATTCAAACATTCAAGCTAAATCTACCAGAGGTATATAGCTACCACTAGACTAGTATACTAAGGTAGCAGAGCTAGGTGGGTGACGTAGCCCCTCCCTTGGTGACAGATTTCTATCCTTTCAAGCCGCCCTGCGCCCCCTCTTTTAACATTGGGGTGAAGATATAGGAGTGACCTTCGAAACTAGTTCAAGTAGACCTCAGGGGGTATATATACCTCCTTGAATGTTATAGTGAATATATGAATAGTGCTGCGAGGTTTGAGGAAGGGTCTCTCCCACCTAGGGAGGGTTTTACAGCTCCCTATCAGAGGAAGGTATATCTGACGAAGGTTATGAACATGCGCAGAAGGTATGGAATACTTTTAACATTCAAAACATGGGTGAATACCATGACTTTTTTGTCAAATCGAATACACTGCTTTTAGCAGAGGTGTTTCAGAATTTTAAGCAACTCTGTCTCAACTACTATACGATACATCCATGTCATGTCTATACCGCCCCTGAGTTAGCATGGCAAAGTTATCTTAAGATGACTAATGTACGTCTAGAATTGTTGACACATCTCGATATGCACCTTTTCATAGCGAAAGGTATTCAAGATGGTATTAGTACTATCATTAACTGCTATGGGTAAGTTTATTTATTTATTTGTTTTAGGAAATACTTTAAAGTATAGAATGTATTTGTGAATATGTATTTTTTTTCCATAAAAGCCAACAATAAATACATGGGTGAAGAACATAACCCATTGAAGCCATCTACTTGCATTGCCTAACAAGACGCAAATAATTTATATGAGCGGGCGATGTCCCTACATTTACCTATACATGGGTTCAAGTGGGTGAAAACCCTAACATAACCACCGAAGAAATCATAGCTTTGAATGATGATGCAGAAGATGGATTTATTTTCGAAGAAAGTGAACTATTATTTACCACCTCCTACTCTTCTATTTTATTTTTTAACCTAAATTGTTTGATATGTTTAAATTTACTTTTTTTTTATCTTTTTTAAATTAAATTTTTTTGATTAAATTAAAAGATTTTATACAATGTATTTATTTCTCATCATAGGTGGACTTGGATTACCTTGCTGCCCTTCGTGACCTCCATAATGATTATCCTCTTGCTCCTGAACGTTTACACATATCAGCAGAGTTGGCATCATCGTATACAAAAGAATTAGCAGAAGGGATGAATGTGAAATTCCTCATTTCTGAAAAATTAACACCCAACCTTTTCAATAAGATGAATTATGTAGTTCATTATAAAAATTTGAAGATGTACCTCAACTTAGGACTTCAATTGAAGTATATACACAGGTTTATGATTTTCTTTTTGAATAGAATATTCATATAATATTTTTTAAACAGGTATCTATATATATATGAGTAATAGTCAATAATAATAGGTAAATTATCATTTGTAATTAATTTTTCATTCTTTCTAGGATTCTTACATTCAAGTAATCGCTATGGATGGCGAATTATATTTATTACCTTAAACACTGATAAGAGGAAGCAGGCTAGAAATTCCTTTCAAAGGGAGGCTAGAAATTCCTTTCAAAGGGATTTCTTTAAGCTAATGAACAACTCAGTGAGAGGCAAAAAACAACGTTTTAAAAGTGTATTTATGGTGAGATTGAATTCAATCTAGGCGTTTTGGGCGATAAAACTCCGCCCTTTTTCGGTAGTGAACACCGTAGAATATTCTACGGTGTTCTTTCCTGAAGAAGGGTGGACTGTTATCGCCCGAAACGCGTAGATTGAATTCAATCTTGCCATAAATACGCTTCTAAAACGTTTTTGTCTCTTATTTATATTGCGTATTGTTTCGTCGAATATTTCCACGAACAACTCAGTGTTCGGCAAGTCACTTTTTTTTTAAACTTTATTAATGAAAAATATTATTATTTTTCCCTTTTTATGTATCACTTTTCACTAACATTCTATTAATTATATGTTTTCTATTTATTTAAAAAAAGGCAAGACAATGGAAAATCTGAGAAACAAAGTGGACGTTCGAATAGTTAACACTGAAAAATGTAGCTTCATTTGCGTACCATGTCATCTCCCATATAACAGACATCCTCGTTGCTATTCAGAAGAAAAATATGTCTCTACTGTTGAATCGACCTATATAAGTCGGTTTTACTATCCTAGAGGTAAGTAAAATCCTCATGTAAGGGTTCCACTACAACCATATACTATGTAAATATGGAAACCTCGCTAAATTTTTATATAAATCGAACACTATGCAGATTAAATCAAACAACAATATCAATCAACGTTTATTGGCGTAGTGATACCAACACCAATTTTATTATGGCGTGA
>QLNU02015360.1:247063338-247073538 GCA_006491805.2 Dysdera silvatica
TATGAGATCTCTGAGTAAGCGTTCTTTGCACTGCTGGGAGTCGAACCCGGATTAGCGGCGCACTAGGAGAACGCGTTACAACACTGCGCCACCGCAGGGCCTGCGTACCATGGCTTTTCCCATATAACAGACACATTCGTCACCATTCATAGGAAGAAAATGTCTCTACTGTTGAATTGACCTATATACGTAGCTTTTACTATCCTAGAGGTAAATAAAATCATCATATATGGGTTCCACTACAACCATATACTATCTAAATATGGAAACCGCGCTAAATTGTTGTTCACGGACACAGATTCCCTTTGCCATGAGCTATGGACAGAGGATGCGTACGTGGACATGGGTAAGTATCAACATTTGTATGATACATCGGATTACCCCCGAAGAACACCCTGTATACAGTACCACCAATAAAAAAGTATTGGGGAAAACGAAAGATGAGATGAATGGAAGAATCGCGTACGAGTTCGTTGGTCTGAGATCAAAAATGTACAGCTTATGGAGTGCTACTGATGAACAAAGTAAAGCAAAAGGCGTAGCCAGAGTGGTCGTAAAAAAAAAGCTCATTCATCAATTGTATACAGAATGTCTGCTCAATGGAAAAAGGGTCATCACTCATATTGCTTCTAAAAAGCCTACGATTACTACCGCAAAAATTTCCAAAATTTCACTTTGTCCCCTTGACGATAAACACCACATTTTAGGGAACGGGTGTAATACTAAAGCCCATGAACAATATCTTATCAAGCAATAATTTGGGTTTTCAAAATTTTCTGTTTTCTTTAGGCAATGAATTTCTAAATTTATAATTTTCAGAATTTTTTCTTCCTCTTTGATAATGATTTTTGATTTTGATTTATCTAAATTAGTTTACTCTGTTTATGAATCGCTGGAAGTGGCTGGGGAAGCGGTTGGTTCCTGGTTGCGTAAACCTTCGCTAAAATCGAGAGGTAAAAACCCCTAGCCTTGATTCCACTGATGAGACACCAGGAATTGTGGGTCTGAGAAGACTCAGACAAAAACCAAAACCTTGGAATGAAACCTGGCAGGGCTATCATAACAAGACTAAGCCTAACCGGAGGTTATCATGGAACAGGTAGTTCTTGTCTGACTTGGGGATGGGGACGTATAGTGAGAAAAAGCGAAAAAATAAATTTGAAAATGGAGAGTCTAATTTGTTAATTAAATTGAGGAAATCAGAAAACTTAAATTTTCTTGTTTTAATTGGAAGCGTAAAAATTAAAAGGTATTAGAAATTAGAAAATTTTGTTTAAAATTAAATTTTTGAAAAGATATTTCATTTAATTCTTTTTTTCTGAACAAGATTTATAGCTATTCTATATTTTAAAACAGTATTTTTCCCAAAATCTGCCTTTTTTTTAATTAAAATTTTTAAAAGTTAAATTCATTTTAAATACTAAATAAATGATTGCTCATAAAATATGTTTCTATCTCATGTCTTATTTATAGTCATTTTCAGTTGAATAACTTCTAATTATGTTATAGCAAATACAACTTTTTAGTAATCAGAAATCGATCAAGCTCTTCTGTAAAAGTCTTTGCATAAACGGGTTAGACAGGTGTTTACTATTAGTGTCTATTCTATTCCAAAGTGTTACTGCTATGTAGAAAAAAAATCGGTGAAGATTAAGTTCATGAATGTGTGTAGAATATGATTTTAGTTGTTAAGTAAATTATCACTCATGAAAGCAAACTTTATAATATGCAATGAATAACATGGATTATACAAAACCACTTAACTTAATATTTTGCAAAAGATCAGTCATAGAATCCGCGAGATCACAAGGGCATAGGGAGATAACCTCGAAAGTGGCTGACGTCTTTCTTCTCAACTGTGCTTGCGATAGCTGATGCATGGCTTATCTGTGAAATGAATATAGAAAAACAAGGTTTTGAAATATTGATAAAAATAGGTTAGAAAATGTTACCAGAAGAATTAAAATTGTGTTATTAATAAAAAGAATAAGATAATAATCTCATGAAATAATATTACAAGATTTACTTAAAGCGAGGGAAAAAGATCAATCTGTAAATTCTAAAATACATTTTAGAGTGATGAATATCTAACAAGATGTTTTTTAAAGTAAGTTATTTAAAACGAGAGATGGGGGAAATAACAAAAGTGAACTTACTTGATCGTTGGTCATTGAAATATGGTAAATTGAAGAAAACGTTATACGATAGCGATGGTGAGTTCACTCTGTAAGAACCGGAGAGAAATATGGGGATTGGAGCTTGCGATAGATAACCACATGACTAGTGATGCTAATGAGTTGTCAGAACTAGCTACTTGAAAAATAGATAGTTAGTTTTAAAGATATTGGGATGTATATGAGATCATCTGGTTGTGGAAAATTTGAGCTAGAAAAGAACACACAAGGAAATTGTGTTAGAACCTGTTCTGTATCTCTTCGAACCCCGTCTTGGAGGTGGGGGGCCCCCTTTTGATTTGCTGACAAAATGTCCTGGAACCTAACGTGAAAATTCACGCTAGACTTCGTTGGAAAACGCTGATAATCGTCAGGAACGAAAGTGAGAGCTGGGGTTGAAATAAAATCATCAATCATAGAGTATACTTTAAAATAAGAATTTGAATGTGATTGAAATTATCTAATTACAAACTTGTAATTATTTAAAAATCATAATAAGACAATAACGTTTAGCCGCTTTTGCCTTATAATTAATCTTAAAATTAAAATTAAATTCTTTTTTTTTCCAAATGTGAAAAAAAAAAAAAAAAAAAAGAAAAAAAAAGGAAAAAGGAAAAAATTTAGAAAAAGAAAAATATAAAAATTAAAAAAAAAAATTTTTTTATTAAAATAAAAATTTAAAAACTTTTGATTAAAAAATTTTAAAAACTTTCGATTTAAAAAATTGTAAAGTTAAAAACAAAACACAAAATAAAACGGGCAAAACATTTTGTAACCTCCCGCCGCAAGTGCAACCTGTTTGTGCCAGGTATGTAACCTCCCACCACTGGGGCAGAAGCCCGGCACCACTGTAATCGGACTTGACGGTGTAAAGGCATGAGAGGTAAGCGGCGTAACGGTCGGCGCGAGCGTAAATTCCGCTCTCTCATTCGTCTGTAGAGGGTCATGTTGGACACATGTGTGCGGACCACACAGTGGATAGTTGATAACGACGAATCCGGTGCTGTGACAGCTGCTCTGACAATCGCTCTGTCTTCCCGTTCTGTTGTGGCCCTAGGTCGACCGCTGCCGTCCCGACGCTGACATCTGCCGTTGTTGACCCACTCTTGCCAGCACCGTCCAATCGCCGCATCGCTTCGACCCACATGTCCAGCGATTCTTCGATTCGTCCAACCAGCCTCTTTCAATCCGATAGCACGACCTCTTTCAAACTCTGACATATGCTCGTAATGAGCACGAATCTTTCGGCGAGGCATTGTTACAGTCGACGTAAGATATCCGCAGTCAAAATGCAACAGAAATTTTGACCACATATTGAGAATCGCTCCTTATATACACCTGCTGAATGCGCAGTTCCGATGCGCTGGAGTTCCCGCTATTCATTCATTGGACACCAAATTTTAATCATTTGCATGTTCGGTCAAAATGTCTTTGCATACGAAATTTCATTACAATCGGACAACTTCTTGGTGCGTCGATTTTTTTGTTATAGAGTGCATAAGGAGAGTTTAATTATTTGGATATAATTTGTTACATAAACTATTAATTTTAGTTTCGTATGCAATTGTTTATAGCTGCTAACGTACTACATAGATTTTATAATCAGTAATTCTTCGTTTGCAGAGGATTTTAAAAATGCCTTGAAACAAAGAGTACAATGAAACGAAAGTACGAAAAGTGTAGAATTTTTGTGCAGAAACTAATATATACATATTATAATTATGTATATGAAGTAAATATGTTTACTCCACTTTATTTCATGCTTTGAAAGAGAAAGTATGTAAATAATTAGTTTCATGCTTTTCATAACTAGATTATTAATATAAATAATATAAATTTATTTTCTTTTTGTTTCTGATATGATTATATGAAAACTTCCGCACTATTTATGATTACGAGAACCTATGTAGAGCGCTTTTCTACATATTTGAAAGCTTGGGCGTTATATATAAAATGTTGTGCATATAAATGAAAGAATTAATTTTTCAATTGATGAGATCCTGAGCATATAGCTGTAAGGATATTGTCTAATTCCTATATTTATGGCTCGCTTTCTCATGTTTAAAACCTGTGGTTATCCTTTAAGAAAATAAAGCTTTAAAAGAAAGATTATTTCCTTTAAATTTTGCCTGACAATTCCATATTTCATGCTAAAGGACTCAAAAGTTGGTACTCAGTGCAACAAAAACAATCATAAAGACTAAAATAATAGTTAGAATTCGCTTCAGTATTAGATAATAAGAAATATATCAGCATCATGTACAAGCAGAAATAACCTTCAGAACCTAGCAGCTATTTATGGTGAAGACGTACAGATACCCAGGAAACAAAAACTGAGATAAACCACATTGTATGTTTTTCGTGCCCTATAAAAGAAAACAAAATATATGTATATTTTTTATGAAAATATATTTACAAAGACCGAAAATAAAACAACTTTTACATAGCATCTACTATATAGATCACGTAAGGACACTTTGGACTTTTAGCATACTAAAAATTCAGGTTTCAACACCGAATTTCAATTGTGATTTCTGGCTTGGAAATTGACTCTATTGTTTTGAACATTTTATGTATAATACACTGTTCCACATAATTATAGGCCCACCTAGTTTGTTTTTTTACCCACCTAGTCTCATCCTCTACATTCCTGTTTCCACCACTAACACCACATTGGTTACGAGCGATAAATTTGCGCGGGTAACCTTTCTTTTTCAACACGCTTTTGTTGCGTCGTAATTCAACATTGCGAAGGTCATCATTACAACAATGTGTAAAGGCTCGTCGGTGCAAGGCTCTAATGACAGATGCTTTGTGTGATGCCGGGTGATGAGAACGAAAGTCAAGATACCTATCAGTATGTGTTGGTTTCCTAAACACCGTAGTCAACAGTCGCCCATCCACATCTCTATTTATCCGAACATCTAAGAAGGGTAATGAACCGCTATCTTCTTCCTCTAACGTAAATTGAATATGAGGGTTCAAGCTGTTCAAATAGAGATGAAAATCAGCAACTGAAGACCTTGGTAGGATAACAAACGTATCATCGACGTATTGCTTCCACACCTTGACACAGTAAGTACACTCATCTAAAGCACTGTTTTCAAATGCCTCCATACACAAATTTGCCACCACACTCGAAGCAGGTGACCCCATCGCCGTACACCTCTTCTGTCGGTAAAATCTACCCTTGAAGCCGAAAACCGTGGAATTCAAGCAGAACTCGAACAGGCAATATATCTCTTCCGGACTAAGGCTAGTTCTTTCTTCCAGGCTTCCATCATGCCTCAGTCGCTCCAACGCTGCTGATACCGCCAAATTTGTTGGAATACAGGTGAAAAGTGAAACAACACTAAAAGGCACCATAGCATCATCGGGAGCGATTTTTACGTTTCTGATAGAAGAAATAAACTCCTCAGAGGTAGACACCGACCGTTCAGAGGATCCAACAAGAGGAGATAGTATACCTGCAAGATATTTAGAAAGTAACCCTGTGTATTGATTCGTTATCAAATATAAGATTATTCTATATCTGAATAACAATATACTAATTAATGATGTGAATATAAAGATTTTACTCAAAGAGTTGCAACATAATATGACTATAAATGGCATCATAAAAGATGAATTTTTTTTATTAGCAAACTATTCTCAAGTACAGATTTACCGGACAACGGTAAAGTGAAAGTAATACCGTAATTTTTCTTCACAACCTAAATCGAGCAAAAAGTTGTAATTATGTTCAAATCAAGTAATAAAATTGGAAAGCGCATAAATAAATTTTTGGGTTACAATAAGAGGAAAAACGCCACACTAAAAAGGACGAAGGACAAAAGACATTACAAAACGAAAAATGAATTATTTATATACATAACTGGTTTCAAATAAACTTTTTATCAAAATATAGTTACATTTCTGATAGACAGAAAAAGAATGAAAATGCATTGTCATGGATATAAGAATATTTTTACAGACTGGAAAGATTTGTGACTCCCGAAGAATGATCTTTGAGTTGTCATTTTGTAACTACTTAAAATTTTAAACTTGAATGTTTGGAAGAAGATTCTTTTCTCGGAAAGAAATTTGCAGTCGGATTTTCCGAATGCTATAATAATTCATAAAAGGCAGCTTTAATTATACATAGTACAATGATTTTTTTTTATAATTGGTGCGAAATTTCGTAGATTTTCATCGCGGTTAATTCTTAATATTAATCGTATTTAGTCTTAACTCGGGAGCACACGCATTGGAATTTGCATCTGAAATACACGAATTTACATACTGAGCAATAATTATCCAGCATACAAATCGAATAATATTAATTTGTCTTTCCAAATTTTTATATTTTTCTAAATTTTTATTTTTTCTAAATTCTTATTTTTTTCTAAATTTTTATTTTTTTCAAAATTTTTATTTTTGAAATTTCTATTTCTAAATCTTTAATTTTTCAATTTTTATTTATTTTATGTTGTATCTGTTTACTTTATTATAGCCATACGTTCTGTATATAGTATCAAGAATGTAGTTTCTACCGGCAATTTACCTAGGTTCGTTTCCGGTTTAATAAGGGTTCTTCTGTAAACTTGACCACTTATTGGTGTATAAATTATAGCCTACTCCCAATAGTATTCCATTAATTTTCCGTCATTATTGCAAACATATTAATATCCCACTACGTTCAGTTATCCACAAAAATTTTAATGACAATCTCTACTAGTTTTTTTCTTTAAGGAACTATGTATAGTTTTATGCCAAATAATAACTTTGAAGAACATGAAGTTTAAAGTTATAATAACGTTCAACAACTGTGAAGGAACTTCTACCTTGGCTCTAATGAAATGGCTTAAACTGGCAAAAAATTCGCAACTAAGCTACGCTTGTAGTGTGTTGTTAATGAAGAATAGTTGAAAATATTCAGAAGGAGAGGAGGTCATCTTTAAAATTAACAAATAAAACAGTTCTATGCAAATGTGAGGCACATTTTATCCAACGAATCTGCTGCAGGTTTGAAGCATCATCCAAAAAAATTATTTTAAATTAAAAATTTTGTAGCATGCACAAGGAACTACATTTAATTCAAAAAGTACTTATTTTGAAGGATTTTCTCTTCACCCGTCTGTTTTCGGGCGTTATCCTTCAGCTTTTCAGGCAATAAGGCAGTGTTTTCTTCTAGATTTTTAGTAATCACACTGTATATCTAAAGTCTATAGAACGTTGCATACATTGAAGAACTCTATAAGTAGTGATTATAATTATTTCTATTGAAATTTTGGAGGGAGGTAAATGAAAAGAGACTGAACGCTGAATATTAGTAAAGATATGTAGAACCTTCAGGGATCTTGTACAATCTACTTTTCTTCCAAGTTGGTGAAGGCTTTCACTCTAGACATTTGGCTGGAAGGGGGAGGGGGTAAACACCACATTACAAATATGTTAATGAAGATAATAAATACAACGTTTTAGGCGTAGTAAAATTTAATGAAAAAACGATGTTTAGCGACGGACGTTTCGGACGGATATTACCCATCCCTCGTCAGGAATGCAAGCGGTCCATAACTAAACAACACTGACATGTTGCCGTGCTTACATGTCTATGTTGCCGCTCCACGGGACTCTAATTCCATCTATTGGCAATGAAAGGGAAATTGAATTTAAGGAGGTATTTGAATCTTGGAGGACTGAAATTAAGTTTCTCCACGCTTGGGTCAAACTCAAAGTCGACTTGGTATCATTCGCAATATTTTTTGAATGTTGATTTATATAAACAGCTTCCAAAAACTCCAATTCGGATGTACGAAAATAAAATATTGTACTTATTTTCTTCATTTACACCGCAGAGTGTTATATACCAACTTTTTAACTCTTCTAATCAACACAGTGAGTACATGGCCAATACCTGTAAAGAATCTTATTCGCAGTGGACGTATTATGGTTGAACAGGTTGAGATGTTTATGCGAGTGTGCTTATGTGCTTCTGGATATTTGAAGGTCTCATTTAAAAATATTCCAGAGATATGAACTAAGGTGATCTTCTTGTGGTGAGATATTACTTTTCTATATTAAACGCATTTGGTCGTGTTTCTACGAGCCATGTTTAATAAATATGATTTGGAGATAAACATATTGCTTTCAAGAAGATATTATTGAAATATATGCTTCTCATGGATAGCGCAATTACCATAAGTGGATAACTTTTAAAGCCACCGGGTAATATTTTATAATTCGTGGGAGAATTAAATGTGATATGATGTTAAGACCACCCTGCATTTAATGCTTAAATAATGATACATGCTGCATAATTTACCATTGCAAGATATGGCAGGTTGCAAGGAGTATGGTTGGTTGGTTGGTTGTATTTTTATGGTGAAAGGAAAACAAGGGCCAGTGTTACAAAGAAAAAAATTGGCACCATTCTGGGCTGAATTCAAACAAGTAATTACTTCGCATGGATCGAAACAAATCATATCACAAATATATCTATTAGATAAACCAATACTATCTAAAAAAAAAATTTATAAGAGAGAAAAAGAATTTAATATTTAAATTTCCCAGCCCCAAATTCTCTTTTCCTTGATTGTAAAATGCAATTCTTTTAAAGAAAATGATCTTTTACCTCCATTGAAGTAAATATTAATCAGTCAGATACGCGTAGCTAAATAACACCCGTACTACAAAAGGAATAAGCATATGACGTAAACGAAGAGAGCATTCTTCTCCACACTCTAAATAATTATTCCTTGGTTTTTTGCCGTGCTCGTTGAGTGTTTTGCTAAGTGCTAGCTAAACAAGAGCATTGTTACAAATTCGTTGTCATTTTTAAAGTCTTAGTAAACGTAATCTGTTAACCGTTGGCTGAGCAAGTTGAGGGCGTGTTTTCTGGACGTTTTAATAAATTGCCGTTTTGTTTAACGGTGCGATAAAAAGTGTCCTTCCTATCCGCGGCCGGAACATTATTTGTGGAAAGCAACTTATAAATAAAACAAATTTCCTGGCTGCACTCTCTTGTAAATATTTGCTAAGTTGAGTGGATAAATTTTTCAAGCGTTATATGCAAAAGCTTTTCTTTCCTGTTTTTGCCCCAGAAAAATTCCATTGAGGAAAGGTCCTTTTTTTCGTTGGCCGCCATTTCTTTCTGTATCAATATTCGGTTATCATTTAGAAAATAAATCATCCCGGCCAAAGACAAAGGAAAAAAGCCAGGAAAACAATTAAGACCGAACAAAAGACTGTAAACGATGTCCAACAGATTAGAGGTTCGATCCTTCGCTCATTGTCTCCTTATCAGGGCCGCGTGGGCTTTTTCGGCCATTCGGCTTTTACCGCTGGACGTCATCAAGATAAATGGAGTGTAAACGGTTGGTCTTTGCTTCGAACGACCGCCCAAAGATCGGGGTTAACCGCACCGATCACGGAGTCCATTAATCTGTGATTTCTTGGTCGCCAGACGGAAGAGATCCAGCTTCTAGAATCTTGCGTGCTGTGAGCAGGGCAGCCATTGATTTTCCGACAGTAGAAATAAGAACTGCACCTTTTTTTTCCGTTCCGAATAGATCCCCTGTCTCTCCCTTTCCAGGGATAGGTTCAGGGGAGATAAATTGTAGGTAATTATTTTGCGCGTTAGTGTATTCGGCATCAGTGAACACTGAAATCGCTCACCGTGTTCTGACCTTTTGTTCTTCTGGTAGTTTACCTTATTAGCGAAGTTAATAATGCATGAACACAATTAAAGGAGGTTAAAATAACTATTTCGTATCAAGCAAGGTGTTGATATTGGACTGGGGCTTATAGTGAATGATTATATTGCATTATTTATAGCAAAGCTTAAGCAGCTAAATAATGTAAAGGTTCTTGTTTGTGTGTGGGTGATATCACCATCAAGATTATAGACTGTGAAGGAAGTAGCAATCGGATAAAATGCTTTAATTGATTTAGCAAATAAGAATTAGTGTGTGTGATAAGAGATTATTTGTGAACAAGGGGGGATAACGAAGTTTGATTGAATTCAAAATTTCAATTCAGTGACGTT
>QLNU02015360.1:247080928-247107377 GCA_006491805.2 Dysdera silvatica
AAAACTCTTACTATAATTCTCAAACCTGATATCAAAACACTTAATAGATTTGTGGTGAAAAAACAAGCAAAGGGTAGGATATAAGAGATGATAATAATTTAAGTAGGGACTGAGAAAGTTAAAGGCATGTAGAAAATGAAATGAAATGGGGGGGGGGTTTAGGATAAAGAAAGTTTTTTAACAAAACTATGAACCAAATTCTTGGTGAAGTAATGTGGAACATCATTGTAAATGCATTCGACATTAGTGTCTGAAAGTTTTTTAATTTGAGGTTATTGTTGCTACATATCCTGTTGATGCGAGAACATTGTGAACAGATAATATTTCTGTGGACTGTTTGAATATTTTGGAGTCCCAGTATATATATATATATATATATATAGTTGGCAGTATGGAAGTAAATACTAAATTTAATATCATTTTGTTGCCAACAGACATTTTCACTTTTTACATAAGAAATAAAAATTCCGCATAATCAATCATTTTCACTTTCCTTTACATAATTTAAATTTATAAAGCAGGGTCATTTGGTCTTTCGGATGTAAATTGGAATAATCCGCTTAACAATAGAATTATTTTCATGATGAATAAAAACATACTAATGAATCAAATCTGTGTCATTTTACTTTCCCCCTTCTCTTCATTAGTTTAAAGTTATTATTCATCATTAATGAAGCTTCTCGTCACTTAGGAAAATCTTTAATGAGTACCACTGGATATTTCTCATTGGTACAAGAATTTTTTAAAACGGTACATCCAAAATAATCGACTCACCAGGGCTGAAAAATGATTTCCTTGATTGGAGTTACATCCCGATTTAATTGCACTTTGTTTTTTTAATTTTTTCTTCAATACAAATGGACGGAAATAGACATTGACCACCGCATGCTTAACTGTAATCTACGGAATTATTTTAAGTTGTAGTTAGAATTCGAGGAGTGTTACTTGCTTACTTTGGGCGTATGAAAACAATTTCTGTAGTAAAAAAAATGTTCGTGGGAAATTTTTTTTTCAGTTTAATGATTTGTGACACATCAAGTATTTACAAATATTTCAAATTAATTTACTGATATAAACAATTTTTCGAAGTCGCTTTTTTTTACAAATTAAGGGTTAGTTTTTGGGATACAAACAATCACTGTTTTCTGGCATTATAAAATAATACTCGCTTAAACAAGGCAATTAGTACTCACAAAATAAAGTAATAAGTATTCACGAAAGCAAGGTAATTAAATACTTACGAAAATAAGGTAATATGCACTCATGCAACCAGGTAATAAGCCCAAACGGACACAAAGAAATAAGTACTCGCCAAAATAAGGTAATAATACTCAAGAAAACGATACAATAAATACTCCCGTAAACGAGGTAAAAAGACTTGCAAAAATAGTGTATAATAAGTACTTAAAAAACAAGTACTCAAGAGAAGAAGGAACAGAATCCTACATAAACTTTTCGTATAAAGGACAATACATTCTTTTGCTTGTACTTGATTTATAATAATAATAATAATAATAATAATGTTTATTTGTCACAAGGGTTACATATTGCATACAGTCTTGAATTTCAATTTAAGTATAATAAATTTCACACAGTTTAGAACAGACAATACAATTTGCATTTCCCCGTGATGGGTCCCCAGTTTAAATTATAAAATTTAACCGGTTGAGGACCCTATTAATCCGCTGGCGCACAAACTCCGTTTAATAAGTATACAATTAATTTCTTTTTAAACAATTTAATATTGTTAAGATTATTTGGTAATTCATTCCAAAGCTTTATTTTTGTGTATTCAATTTCTGTCTGCATATTTCTGTTCTAATTTTGGAAGCCTAATTTGGTCAGTTTTTTAAATTTCTATTGTTTTTATACATTGATATCAATATTATCCAAAATGTTTTCCTTCTATTATCCTTTCCTACATTAGTTCTAGCGTACAATATTCATTGATTTTATCAATTGGTAATATACCATATTTTACAAATAATGTAATGTAACTTAAGCTGGTGTTTCGTTCGATGGTTTTTAAAACTTTAATCTGTAGTGATTTAATTCCCTTCGTTTTATTCTTATTCAGATTTTCCCATATACAATTGAAATAAATCAGGTGACTATATAGAAAAGGACAGTACAGACTCAGTATGAATGATAAAACATCAGCATCTGAACATTTCATTTAAAAATCATTGCGAAGGTGGCTGTTCCTTTTTTTTTTTCCCCAAGTCATAATTTTTCTCTAAGTATTACGATAAATATCTCTTAACCTCTACCTTAGAATGTCTGTGGGATAATCATTATTTACATTAGAAATATTTAACTTATTCTTCTATGTACACTATGCACACTAATTCAATTATTACTAGGTTTTTACCCTATCTTGTAGGAATTCCTTTCGATTCATAGATGTTGTGGCTTGTATAGGCCTTTACAACTCTAAATATGAGAAGTCAATGCTTACACTTCCAATGTTTGCATCAATGATAGTTATTTTCAAGCCTTTCTATTGGCTCTCTGTTTTTTTTCCTGTTTTCTCATTGGTTTTTACTAGTGTAAAGATGGCAGATTAATGATGAATAGTAGAAAGTGTTAGCTAGAGGAATTAAAAACTATAACCACTAAACAATGAAAGGGGTAGAGAGAACAGGGAGATTTTCAATAGCAATAAAAACTAAATTTACAATATTACACATTACATTATATCTGCCACCGTTCGTCTGACTTACCACTATTGTTTGGTTTAATTAACTATTCCTATTGGTCTGGATAGCTCCTGTGAGCCAACTTAGCGTCAGTCATGATTTCTGATCTATAGCCATTATTGAGAAAACAGGGAGTCTCTCTTGGTGGTGAAATCCTTTTCAAGTATGACCATGCCCAATCATCTGTCCGTTTATTGCGGCCTAATTGTCAGGAACATGCTCGCTGGTAGTATATCGGATGTCATAGTAGAATTTGGGTGTATATCTCTCCTATTAGAAGTATTTTTTCTGAGGTTTATTAGAAACTCCTCTATCGGGATTATTTCGCTGTCATTGTATATTGAACTATTTGAAACAAACCAATTTTCCTTCGTTAATCTTCTAAGCAGTTTACTTTCAAATTGAGCAATTTTACGGAAAGTTTTTTGGAGAGCGTTTCCCAATATTCCCGCGGCGTAAGCCAGCATTGGTCTAATAGACGCTTTGTATATTAGTAATTTATTTTGGAGATTTAGCTTAATTTTTTTGTGAAGAATGGCGTTTAACGATGTAGCCGCTTTTGAGCTTTTTTCAAGGGTGACATATATGCTTATTCCATTTGAGTTTCTTATCCAGAATTACCCCAAGGTATTTTGCTAGATTTTCCCAATTAATGACTTCGTTGTCCCAATATAACACGATCTCCTCTGGTTTGTATTTAGTGGGGCAATTGCGTTTGTTAGAATAGGATCAATTTTTGTTTTACGGCACAGTATAGATAAGATTATTCTGCGTCAACAGTATTTTCCGGGGATCCAATCATTTATCGTCAATAGAATGAAACAAATTCTGCCAATGAACAACTTGCACGTTTTAAATTTTATTTGATAGAAGTGAAAAAAAAAGAGGAATAATGTTATATTTTTTTCTTAATTTTTGAACGCGCATAATTTATATAAAAGTGTTTAAGTTTGTACTTGGGCATTTGGCGCGAAAACGCTACTTTGACAATGGCTGCTCTTGTGACGTCACTGTACATATAAATAAACGGCACAATACGTTGCTTATTTCAGATTCTGTGATTGCGATTTGATTCTCTGTCAAAATACTTTATCGATAGAGTTCTTGAAATGAGTGAAACTGTAAAACCGCTTTACAAGTGCTGGTTAGTATTTTGTTGCACAAAAACAACTGTAAATTTAGTTGATAAGCTGTTTTTTAACATTTTAAAGGATCCAGTTAAACGAAAAGCGTGGAAAAATGCAATGAAATGGGACGAGAAGAAATACTTAAATTGTCCAATAAAACATACCTTTGGTGTTGTGAAGATCATTTTTTTTTGGTGTATAAATATTTGTTTTTTTTAAATATTAATTATTTAGATTAAAAAATAAACTATAAATAACCCTTAAAACCATTTCAAAGTTACAAAATTTCGTATGCAAGTTGGGGATTGGACAATAAAAACAAAACCCCAATTTAAGCTTGCATCTCAGAATGGTTTTGGAACATGGAATGCAACCTTAAGGATGTCTCATAATTTTTTATTAAACCAAATATTGCAACAAAGAATGACATTTTAATTTATAGTTATTTCTGCTTGATAATATCTATTACATGAATAGTAAAGTTGTGAACATTAATAATTTGTAATAGTAATAGCTGTCATACCTTATTAAACTTTCTGGTATATCTTTGTGGTGTAATAATGGTTGCGCATGTGAAAGGTGTCTTAAACTCCACCCCCCCCAAACCCGACTTGCAGTTTATTGTATAGCTCTCGACAAATTACTTTTTGCAGAGAGTAATTCCAGGATTTCTGTTCCCCTCCCTCGATATTGTCAAAATTTTCTATGCTGCAGCCTCCCCCACACTACTCCTGAAGATGATGATGGTAAATAGCATTTTTCAGGATTGATGCAAGAAACAAAATATATTGAAATTATATTTTTTTATTACAAAGCTATTTTTAAATAAATGGTATATTTATATTTAAGCTTAAAGAAAACTCAGCAAGTATTATGCGGTTAAGTGGTTAAGATGCCCGGTTTTTACTCGGAAAGCCCGGGTTGAATTCTCGGCTTGGGCTTTTGTTTTCCTTCCAAACTATATATGCGCAAATTTTTTTGAAAGATTTATTACTATTTACATCATTTTGTTATAATTTTAAAGCGAGTACCATAAATGTTTGCTTTCAGAGTTTGGAGCTTATTAATAGTTCGTTATTTGTTGTTGCAACATATTTTTCTTATTACAAGCATTTGAGAAGTGTAAAGTGGGCCGCAAAACATAATTGTGTCCAGGAAACCCAAATGCGTTAAGACGGTATTGGCTGTGGTCCAAAGAAATTTTTAAATTCTTTACTTTCAATTTTAATACAATTTGATTGCCGTTTGTTGTCTCTGCATATTCATTATTATAAATAAAATGTGTATATGTTTTGATGTGTGTCTGACCTCACAATATCCTTTATCCAATTTATAGGAATTAGGGGCATATATATATATATTTTTATTGTTTTATATTCAGGGCTGCCGGGTGCAGATGCGTATCATACATACATCTTAGCCTTACTTCCTGGCATTTCAGTTCCTCTAAAATTCGTATTATTTCTTCCCAAGAGGGAAAACATGGTGATTGCATCTATCATGGGAAAATTATCCGATTTGCCTTTGACAAATCCCGGCAAAATCGACACATTAAACGAAATGGACGAAATATACGATAAAATGGAAGAAAGATGAATATTATGAAAATAATAAACAGATAGGTATAAAATTTAGTTGAAAAACGGGAAAGGAATTGTTAAAATGCCTGAACGGCCAGAGGGCTCAGACATGGTTGGTCACGGAATTTTCTACTCACGCTATTACCGTGATTTAACATGGGGGCGTTCACGTTTGTTCTATCAATATTTGCCGTTATTGAATTGTAATACTATTGAATATACCGTATATACGCCTTAATTCTACGATTTCATAGTGCTAATGAGATATTTCACAATTTGCTCGGCTCTCGCTATTTCATCATAGTCAATGGAGACAAACAGCCAACAACCAAATTACCACTTGACCTGGGATCCCAGGTTCGTTCAGTGTCCGAAGAGGTATCAAATCGACTTCAACAGTATCTGCGTGAATTGATTTGAAAAATTCAATCTATGGAAACATCAATGGGGATGAAACGCCTCGTGCTGACCGTTTCACTAACAACGAAGGCCAAACTACCACTGCAAACAATGAATTCAAAACAAAACTGATGGCAAAATTTGCCGAACTTCAAGGTAAGTGGAAATCCCAGCTTACAAAACTAGACAAACCTGTAACTCATGTTGAAAAATCTCTTAATACCCTGGAAAACGAATCTGAAGAACATCAATACGAGAGATGGTCCTGTTTGATCACCCATGAAGTAAAAGAGCAAGATAATGAAACCCCATGTACTACCGTAATTGATATCTTGAACGATAAATTAAAATTCAACCTCATGTCAACAGATTTCGTAAACATCCACCGGCTGGGTGGTGAGAGATCAACCTCTAACCATCGTCCCAAACCCATGGTTTTAAAATTTTTATGTATGTCCCAAAGAGACTTAATTTATGAAAACAAACGTATGTTGAAGGGAACAGGTCTTGTAATCTTCGAAAGTCTTACGTCAATTTAAAAAACAGACTTTCAATAACCTCAGGGCTAGAGGCCTGCAATATTGGACCATTTTGGGTAAAATTTATTATATTTTAGAAAATGGTAACAAAAGGACTTTAAAAAACATTGATGATATAAATAGGTCTTGGACAAATGACTTCGACTAATGCTATTTTTTATAATATGTATGTTTTTTGTTTGCACTGATATTGAAATTTTGCCCAATTCTGAAGTTCTATTATTCTTGGAGTTTAAATCCTGTAAATTATGTTTAAAATCATTTCTCATACTCTACTTTTACAATACACTGGTTTTCATTTTTTTCCATGTTCTCATATACTTGTAATTCTGAAGTCCTTGCGTCATAATCATTGCACCATGATTCCCTAATGAAGCACAGCGTACCAGATGACCCATTTATTGTTGATGAACCCATATCTAATTTTATAATATATCTATTTATGTACATCTCTCATATATTTTATTATGAACACTTTTATACCATGACACTTTATTTTCACGTATGTCTATTTTTGTGATCCTGAAATTTTTGGCTCTGTTGTTGGTTGTACCTTGGTCCTTGCGCTTTGAATTTTTGTTGAACTGTTCTCTTTTATGTGGTTTGTCCATATTCCTGATATATGTCAATATTTTATACAGATTGCTTTTAACCACTCGCAAATTTGCATCCTTTTATATTAATATCACATCTGTGTTTAACGTCTGGGTATTGCATTGATACTTATCTAATTATATTTACTTTGTTTCGCGTTTTACAAATAGCTAAATCATTTTTATATATACACATTATTTTAAAATCTTGGCTTTTTATCCGTATTTTATCAAAATTGTTCGTTTTTTAGTTTATTTTAATGTTGTTAAATAACAATTTTACTAATCAGTTTTTATCTCATTATTTTCCATGTATCATGTGACTGTTTTTTCATATTACCTGGAACCTGTGACTCGGGATATTCTTAAGCCATGATCCTTGCGCCATAAAATTTCGTTCTACTCCTCCTCCATATTGTTTTGCATTTACCTATTCTTTTACTCATTTTAACGTTATATTGTTTTCTATTGTTTCACTTTTACAAAATGCATCGTCTTTTTTTTAAAATAAAACATGCATGAATCTAAAAACTGTGTTTAGTGTTTATTTTTGAAACTTTTTTTATTTTTCTTACTTATTCATTTTTTGGTTACATTTTTATCATATGACTACTTTTAAAATCAATTTTTATTCCATTATTTTCCATGTATCTTGTAACTATCTTTCATATTATCCGGAATCTATGGCTCTGGGTATTCTTGAGCCACTATCCTTGTACCATAAAAGTTTTGGTATGTCTCTTCCCTATTGGGTTTTCCTAGTGCAACAACCTAATCCTTTACCTCACTTAATAGTTAATCCAATTAATAATTTTATTCCACTTTTAACAGAATTATTTTTTCTATAATTTTATTATTTTTCAGGATTTCGCCATTTGTTGACTATCACAAGGTGTTACTGTATATGGATTTAGCGATCTGTTTTGATATCTAGTCATTTAATATATATCGCACATATCCTGTGATCTATTTATTTAACTTTAATCTTCTTATTTTAACGTGTGATAAACAATTATTTTGATTTTGAAATAATTGAGTTATATTGTGTGAAACAACTATTTGTGTTGTTATTGATATTAAGGTATTCTTATTGTTTTCAAATGTACATGTAATATGGTCAGTTGATGCCGAATTTCCTTTACCAATGATTTAGAATATCAGCGTTTATACTATGATTTATTGTGACTATGCTCGAACGCGCCCAATTGACTTCTATCCTTTTGTCTTATTTTACTGATCTCTGTTCATTTTAAAACTTGTTTATAGTATTGAACTTGTTATTCTTACACTGTATTTCAACTTACTACCTATTAACAGTTTTTTTAGCATATTTTCTCAACTTCCTTTAATCTATTGTATTTTCCAGTCGAATTTTCTTACTTTTCTCAACTTTTAACTGCTTCTCTGATACTTCACTATTATCCCTTTTTTTTCTCCACACCTATGGATTCCATCATTAACTCCAATGATCAACATTTCGAATCTTCAAAACTTGCTGATATGCAGAATCTTCGTGATAATTTAATTCTCCTTCATTTAAACGCATGTAGTTTCTATAATAAAGTTCCTCTACTTAATGATTTACTAATTGAAATCGGCATTCTCACACACTTCATCTGCATTATTGAGACATGGTTTCGTCAGGATTACTTGATTAACATTGGCCAGTATGAATTAGTTTCAGAAAACCGACGTGAGTGCCGTAGTAGAGCTGTGGCAATTTACGTGCACCAATCGCTAACTTATTCCATCATTCCTCAGTAGTGTGGTATATTTCGAGAGACAGAAATTGTCACCTCAGTGTATAGACCACCAAATGGGAATATGGAAGGTTTCTTAAAATTTCTTCATAATCTCTTTGATTACGTTAGTGACAACAAATCAAGTTTAATCATCATTGGTGATTTTAATATTGATATTATCTCCGCTTATAATTCCAATACTAACTATCTCAAATATCTTGTTTTCACTTGCGGATTTGAATTTACTAAAAAATCCCCTGCCACAATCACAGCTAGTTCTCAAACACTGATCGATTACTGTATAACAAACACCTCATTTCAACTTTCTGGAATATGTACATATCACCTTAGCGTTCATCTTCCAACCTTTCTTACCATTAATGCCCAAAATCTACGCTACTTGTAATGGTCATTTACCATTATAGGTAAAATAATAATCCAACTGTATATTTGTAGATTTAATAGTAAAAACATGTAAATTAACTTAGAGGGCGCTTTGCTTTCCCCGTGAAGTCTTTATGTAAAATTCGTCAGTATGATGTCATGTAACAATATAAAGTTGCCTTTTGTAGTTGTATCAGTGCGTGCTTGCGTGTATCATGGGCTTTGTGAAACCCTGCACTGTCGGAGAAGTACTAACCGTTATGGAGGTTCTGGTATAAAGTTATGTTTGCTAACTTGAAGCTATTTGTCGTTAAGAAGCTCGGGAATTGTCGGCCTGAAGAAAGTCTGCTCTTGCTTATCAAACCGTTTAAGAAGAGGTCGTAGAGAAATAAGCCGTTTCTCAAAAGCCAAACTCCAGCCTTTTATTCTGAGCTATTTCGAATAGGGGCTATTAAACTTTTGGTGAACCTGGCTGTTTGTGCCGATTCTACGGGTACATCTATCAGAACTGATTCTGTGCCGCGGAGACGACTAAGTGCGGAAAAAGGACCTGACGCTTGAAACGATAAGTACTTTCACTCTTATTTGAAACTAGATGACTGGAAGTCTAGTTGTAGTTTTAATATAGCGACAGTGCGAATGTTGTGGGTAGATACACGGCAAGAACATTTGAAATAGAATTTTGTATTAACTGTTTTATTTAATTGTAATCTAAGTTTTGTGTTAACGTACTAACCAAAGTGTAATAGTTTAGAGGTTATAGAGTAATTGGTCAATAAAAGTTTGTAAATCTCTCATTGAAGAATGTAAAGTGTAAATACAGATAATTATGGTGAAGCGATTGTTACAACTCGGATGATGAGTAACCTCATAGTAGTTCCAGGATTGGTTTTGGGCCAGCCAGAACAGGTTAAGAGTTTTGATTAACTTCATTGTTTAATATTAGTATATTTTCAGTTATTACCATTATTCGTTAGAATTAAGAGTTGTTGTACAATTCTTTTAGCGACGATGTTGTTCAGCTGGCGAGAGTGCTCCATTTGTTACCTAAAGTCGTCGATTGCTTTCTGATTATAGATTCTGTTTACGAGGATATTATCTATGAATAAAAAATATTAAAATTGTAGCACTAAAGTTCATCTAGAATAAATATGTATAAATTGCCAATTGGTTGATTGTTGTGTCTGATCGCCTTACCCGAAATTTGATAATTTGTATGTGATGACTTGCAGCTTAATTTAATGCTAAGCTTTAGATAAAAAGTTCATCATATACTCAAAAGCTAAAAATGAATTCTTTATTAGGGATCTTTCTGATACTAACTTAACCCTCTTCAAAAATGAACTTTCACTTATTGACTGGTCACCAGTACGACCAATCGAATAACGCCCAAGATTCCTACAGTCTTTTTTTCCAAATTTTCAATGATTTATACAACATATTCTTCCACAAAAAAAAATAAGATCTAATCGAACTAGAAAACCCTGGATCGCCAGCTAACTTTTGAGAGAGATGAGAATAAAAAATGTTTTCTAAATTCCTTAAAAGCAAGTCTTTAGATCATCTTTCCGCATTTCGTACATATCAAAATAAATTAAATTTAAATTGGCCAAACGTTTGTACTTCAATAAATTTTTCATCAACTCGGATAAAAAAAGATCTGGTCAAAGCTCAACGAACTTTTATTTAAAACTAAAACCATCAACAATCCAATTTCAAATCTTCACGACGGTACCCGAACTTTCACTAATTAAAAAGAAATACTCACAGTATTTAATTATTATTTTATTGACTTTCCCTTCAGTCCAATTAAGTATCAAAGTGATATCACTTATAAAGAAAGATTGCTTTAATTACAACGTAAAAGACTCATTATTTCTTTCAGCAATCACAATTCATGAACTGTCGGTGATACTCAAAAAGACTAATCCCAGAAAGACCCAGGTCATAACCAGATTCACCCTATTATTATAAAATACGTTTCAAATATCACCGAACTACCTCTACTTCATATATGTAACTTAATTTTCTCCACAGGAATCATGCCGCATGATTTTAAAGTTGCTGCTGTGACTCCCATGCATAAAAAGGGTTCTAGAACTGACATTCCCAACCATAGGCCAATTTCAGTACTGAAAATGTTTGCAAAAATTTTCGAGAATTTACTCTTTAAAAGACTTCATACTTTTCTTTCTTTAAAGGTAAATCCACTGAGCAGGCCCTCCTTTCAGCTACTAATTTTATTTATTCATCTATACACTCTAAACAATCTGCTTTTGACGTATTCTTCGATTTGTTAAGAGCTTTTGATTCTGTCAATCGCAAGACTTCTTTTCAAACTTGAATTGGCCGGTATCCGTGGCCTTCCAATACCCTTTTCAGAAACTATTTGACAAACTGAGAACAATTTGTGCACATGTGTGGTTGCAGCTCTGCGTTATGTCATACACTCTGCGGTGTTCCACTGGGATCGATCTTAGGGACTCTACTTTTCAACTTCAACATTAATGATATCTTCTACCTACCAACTCCTTACAAACCTATTTGTTTTGCTGACGATACCAATATCTTCTTTAAAAGCACTGGGATCAACACGCTAATATCTTTGGTTAATACAAATATAAAAATTTTACTAACTTCTTTGAAAGTAACATTCGATAACTCAGATTAAATGCCTTCTTTTTACCAACAAAAAATTATTGACCGTAATAATTTTAATTTCAGTATAAATAATACAACGATCTCATTCTTACAAAATAAAAACTTTCTCGGTGCAACTTTTCAATCCAACATTAAATGGAATATTCACATTAACAATATCTGTAAAATAATTAGTAGAAATATTGGATTGATTTCAAACGTTGGCTACTATTTATCCGACTCAATTCTTCTTGAATTTTACTACTCTATGATTTTTTTATTGTCTTTAATATTGCCTTCTGATATGGGTAAACACTTCCAAGTCTAATCTCATTAGACTTACCAGACTGCAGAAAAGATTCCTCCGCCTCCTAAATTATCTACCATTGTCTTCAAGAACTACTGAAATGGCTTATGATCATCAGATATTATTAATTGTAAATTATTTACGTACAAATCTTCCATCTTCATGTTTAACACTATTCGAAATGGCACTCTTTCTGATCTCATTTCACTGCGTTTTCCTGATCATACCCACTTTACAATCGACCTGATTCCAGAGTATTCACGAACGAAACTTGGACTCTCGCTCATCTGTTGCTTTGGCCCTAGGGTGTGGGATCTTCTTCCTAACTCACTTAAATCTGTTCATTCCTTTGCTCAATATAAAAAACTCATCCGCAGACATCTATTGGATAGAGAATTATGATATCACTACATCTTTCTCTATTTATACCTTCCATACTTTTGCTAAACAACCAACTCTTTTATCTTATTGTATTTAGTTTATTTATTGTATGTTTAGTTTGTATATTGTATTTATGACTTCCGCTTATTATATCCAATCCTGGGCAGCGGGGGCTTTGTCAGACCCTAAAGTCTTTACCCTTTGCTGTCAAGACGGATTAACCTAGCTTATATATTATAGATAACCATCACTTTATGTATAAAATAAATGTGAATCCGTCTGAATAAAGTTCGCTTTGATTTGATTTGAAAATAAGAGCACAAAAAAGAACTTGACGATGTAAATTTTAAAGAAATGCTGTAAATACATGCAGTTACTAAAAAATGTATTAATTATTCAAATGTTTAATTCATTAACTCGCCAAAAGATAAATGTAATTACAATACAGCGCTAAAAGAATTTAGTACACCGCTTTGATGGAGCCTCCGTGAATTACGTGTGCAAACTTCGATGGTAAGCGGAAGACTTATTATTTTAGAATTCGAAACGCAGTTACAAATACCGTTGCCAAATATAGAAAGTGAAAATATAATTATACAATATCTGGAAAATATGAAATAAAAGGAAACAATTTGGCATATTGCCAATTTTAGAAATTGAACTTATTAAGTTTACATTTCTTGGAATCTATAGTGGCAACAACCAAGGAAGCCTCTAAAGTGAATATATTGTGTTTCTATTGCGGGAGCCTACAAGCTAATACAGCGTGGGTTTCAATGTGTAAACATTCATATTTCATGCACAGTGACGTCAGAGCCAAACACGTAGCGTTTTGTGGTCACGTAACATTGCGTCATTTTCTCTATTTAAAACTAACTTTTTAATATATTTAATAGTTTTTAATATTTAAGACGCCATACTTGGAAAAAAGGCTGAAATTACCAGGAAAATAAAAAATTGATCATTTTCCTCACATGTGCAACTTACTCATTCGAATTACTAGTATGAACGATTAGTATTCTGGGCCAACGAAATGATACAAACCCGAAATTTTCACATTGCAGAAAAATGCGCCACCTCAACTGTAATGGTCCTAGTTACAATGGTTTTATATACTGGTACTTAAAAGTCGGTAACGATGTGTCGATGTTTAAATGTAGGTTCGGTTTAAATTAAGGAAATATGTGTGGAGCATAATGAAAATATTTTGATGATTCTGCGTGATTATCACCAAAAGTGATTGAGATTAATAGAAATCCTAATTAGTAATAATCTTTATCTATCTAAATTTAATACGTGCATCTGCGTTGTTTCACACAGAAAAAGAGTTCGTTTGAGGAAATTTCACCATTTATACCAATAAAATTTCTTTTATAATTTTTTTCGGTATTTACCTGGATTGAAAAAGTAAATTGGGAAATTATACAACTGTAATTAAGGTTAATTGAGATAATTACCTAATTTCCATATTATTTATGAAATAACTCTTAACGCAAAGCAGGTTTCGTGATAAGTTCCGGAAGATATCGTGCATATTCGCATTTACTTTTTGTACTCTTTCCATGCTGTAAAATGCTATGTATATATATATATTCAGAGATTCCGTGTTTCACATAGCATTTACATATAGAGAGAATATGTTCATCCCCTCACATCATCACCTGACAACGGTCTACGACTACCGCCTACATTTAAATGCATCACAACTTGTCGATAGAAATTACAATTTAATGGTCCCTAGGGTAGCGTCCCTCCATCGGCGGGCCGAGGCCCGGTACCGGCCCTGGCATCAATTATACCGGGCCGCGAGAGATTCTCGTAAAATTTATTATTTTAATTTTATAAGTTCTTTTCATAAACCTTGGAGATATTCGGAAGAGAATAGTAGTCGCGAATGCGTTGGAAAGTTCAGAACCCGAACGCCAAACTAAAATCTGTGAAACAACTGGCAATGACCAAACTATGTATGTTTAAATATGTGAGCATTTATGAATGATCGAAAGTTTTAAGAAATCTACATTTTTTTAGCATTCCAGAAAGGGTACACCGCTCATTATGACCTGTCGTAAAAAGTACCTGCAAACCGATTAATTAATGATGTGCGGTACATCCTCTGTTCTTAAAACTGATCAAAATAGCATATGTGTTGCAAATACTAGTGACCAATCAGCAAGAAACTGTACCAAAGAAGTGGGTGTAAATAGAAGGTGTATACTGATACACTTTATGTTATGCCATAGTTAATTATTCATACTTATAGTTTAATGTATCAACTATAAAAATGAAATTATTTACGAGTAAATTTGTCAAGACTGGGTCCTCGCCTAATAAAAAATAATTTACCTGGCCGGGGCCTTATAAACGTTGAGAAATACTATTCTAGGGTATGGAATTCAATTGTAGTTTAGATAAAATCTGCCCGAACTTCTAATATTTTTAAGCCGTGACTCAGTATGTTTAAAATAATTCTGTATTTGTTTGTTTCATGGTTTTACGGCTCAAGGACTATAATGGTCATGCTGCACCAGGATCTACTGTTTTCCGAGGAATCCGAACCTTCTGAACCTACAATTTTCCGAGGAATCTGAAACTCTTAAGGCCTAGGGAACCAAACCCCGGACTTTGTAGTTTTTCTTTGTAGTTTCTTCCATTTAAAAAATAATTTTTAAATTCTAGCTTTAAGAAAAATACTAATGGTTGATAAATTATATTTTTCTTAAACTTAAGATTCCAATTTGCTTTGAAGAGAATGTTTTCGTTCTTCTGCAAAATCTCAATCGTGTGAAAATTCTTTATATACTAACATTACATCGTCTAAGCCCACCAAGAAGCAAAGTTTCTTAGAAAAGGTTAAGTGAAGAATAAATACAAGAACTTTCAAAAAGTATCTACTTCCATCTAACAAGAGTCCATCTTCACGAACTTGCTGCTCTTTGTTAAGACTTCTGAATTGCTCGTAATCCACGGAGGAACCAGACCAATCAACCGCTTAAAAATCCGAGGAATGGTTTGAAAATACCGCACAGGAATCGTCAATAAAATGGGAAGAACTTAAATAGAATCACATTGTATTTTTTCATTAAGGCCTCTTAATAAATGCAGTGGTTTAATATATAAGTCCAAGAAAGGATTAGAATTTTTTTAAATATGGGATTGGATAAAATTGTTAATAAATTATTGACTGTAGCATGATGATTAAATTTAGTTCAAATATGTTTGAATATGCACGCAATTTGTTGACAAGCAAAAGTAAATTGACCAGAAGATAAACAAATAATATGTAAGTCAATAAAAAGTTCACTAGTAGTAGATCGCAAACACGCATATTTTTCTTATACAGAGCAATTATGTCAGTAATTTATGAAAATTAATCTTGTTTCATGAAACAGGCTTAATTTAATTCTTAAAATCTGAAAATGTCTTTTCATTGCAATTTACCATATGAATGCAGATCGCGGTTGTTTAATGGGTTGTAATAGTATTATATCTATGTAATAAAACATTTTTAAGCTTATGATAATAAATTGAGCCTTACAGCCCCTTAGTGACCTGGACAGACTTTGCCTACTAAGAAATATCGGTGGCAGAGGACGGACCCAAGTCGAACAGAAAATAGAAGAATAAAAAATATTACTGGCTGAACACACCAACTAAAGTACGGAAAGAACGTTTATAGAAGTAAAAAAAGGAAAAGTATTGAAACTCAAGGAGTCTAAGGGAGAATTTAAAAAAGAAATTTTCTTGAGACGAAAACAGCAATGTAAAAATTAAGCCTCCCCACGGACAACATTTCAGGAACACCATAAAAACATTAGTGAGGAGAAAACTTGGTAATGGTTTCGAAAAGTTATGTTAAAGAAAGAAACAGGAAGTCTGTTGAAGGCTGTACAGGAACAGGTATTAAGGACAAATGCAATCAAATCGAAAATAGAAAAATCGTCCTAAGATTGCAAATGCTGTCTATGCAAAGAAGCAAATGAAACAGTGGATCACGTGATATGTGAATGCAAAAGACCGTGCATGCAGACTATTTAGATTAGAGAAGAATATTAAAATACAGATAGAAGTTATTTAGATTAAAAGAATTAAAGATTCACACATATAAAGACATACTAAAGTAGCTTCGATGATTCACTGGCACCTGTAACAAAAGTATAACGTAACAGTCTACAAAAACCCGTGAGACCACAAAGCTGATAAGAATATTGAAAATTACCAAGTCAGGATCCTGTGGGATTTCCGTGTACAAACTGATAAACATTTGCGCCTAATACACCTGACTTAACAATAGTGGTGAAAAGCAAGTTTGCATGGTAGATGTGGCTATTCCTGATAACTCACAATTCAGAATGAAGAAATTGACAAAATTGCAATATGTCAACTTCGAAAGGCTGATTTGCTTGCAACTACCCACATCCCAACAAAACACCTTTGATATTTCAGGCATTCGGGAATGGCCAGATATTAAAAAATGAATCCGGTCATTAAATTTGAGATGGAATGTGAAAATAAATAAATAAATAAATAAATAAATATTTTATCCTGACAAGTGCTATGACATTACAATTAAACGATTCTTCGTTTCTCTAAAGAGTGAGAACATATAATAATTGATATAATACTGATTATATCGAAGTAATTTAGTATAAGGTATGAAAATTAACATGAGAATATGTAATAACTATATAAATATGTTCTACTTACATTACAGCAGTACATTTTGATATTGGGAATCGATATTGTAATGCCAGATGACCTGCCAGGGTAGCAGCGGGAACAGATTGTGGGGTCTGAAGAAGCCCAAGCTGCCCGGGTCAAGGCCGGGTGGGTGTTGTGTAATCGTCTGAAATGCATTAATAGGATTAAACGGATACACACATGTTAAGGATTAAAATATCCGGAGTAGAATGGGGAGGAATAAAATTAAAATAAAATTATATATCAGTTAGTTACTATAGTACGAAGTCTTTTCTTGAATTGTGTTAATGTGTTGCAAGATCTGAAGCCAAGAGAAAAGTAATTCCATCATCTTAGATCCATTAACCCTATACGAGACAATCTAGGATTAGGTCTTCTCCTAGGAAGGTCTTAACAGATTGAGAGTGCGAACTCCGTAGGTATGTCCATATTCATCAAAGGCGGGAATGTCATTTGCATCATAATAAGTTGATAATAATGAGTTGAAATTCTCAAAACTATTGCTGATAAAAAATATATAACGTACTCATTTCCGTTATTAATATGATAATGATAATTTTCTGCCATTACTTCTATACAATATTCGATAACTAGGTACGTTATACGGTAATTCGATACAGATATTTACAAGAGAGTGCGATTGAATAAAACATAGCAGAACGTAGATGGATATAGAAAATTATCTCTAATCTAATTTCAAATATCTCTATCTCATGTCTCTAATCTAACATCCCAGTATATCTTATATACCTTTGTGTGTGTGTAGAAATTACTTTATTCAAAAATGTATTTGCTTATGGATTATTTCTTGAAAAAAATTTTATGTATGAAAAGCTCGAAAAATATTTAATTTCTATTCTTCTTCATTTCGTGCCTAGGTCAAACCTTACACTTCCAAAAATTTGCTGCTTTTACAGCCTTTCATTACGCTGAAGAAAGTCGTCCATGATACATAGTACCATTAACTGTGAACAGATCAGCAAGTGTGCTGGGCTCTGAATTTCTCTACAGTCGCACTTCATGTCTATCAATTAGCAACCCTCACTTGATCAGGTTCGTCTTACATTTCGGTACCCTCATCCCATTCAATGTCCTCCACACCGTATTTGAGTTCTATTACGAAAACAGAGGGAACGAATATATCAACAAAAATGTTAAATGCCGCAAAATATGAAACACAATTCTAGTTTCTAACGTTTATCGCAATAAATAATTTATAAACTTTAACCATGTATACAGTATAATTCTATGTGAACATGTCTATTAATTTCTAACTTTTTGTATCCGTGTGAAACATATATCGGCTTCATATTGATTACTGCAAAATCTATAGTATGAAGAAATAGTGTTTTAAGTAAGCGATGTTATAATCAAAATGCAGAAATACTTCTAACAGCTTTCGTTCTGGCATGGGATTTATTTGCATTACGTATCAAAATTTATGAAAATTATGCATAAAATCTAAAAACTTAATTTCGAATATAAAGTGCTTATGAAATTTAAATTCTGATAGTGTCGGAATTTAAATTTTAATTGTGATAGTGTCAGTGTTTTGTTAAAGTCTTTCCAACACATTTTGAACGTAAATTATTAAAGGTTTTGCTATTATTTATAGCCCAATATACTAATCGTTGGGTGTATATGAGCTCTCTGAAAATAATTTCCCATTTCCAGTACCATACAATATACTACTCTCAAACTTTTTGTATCTCTTCAGCCGGACAGTAGAATTATCAGTTTTCATACTCGGTTTTAAAATATTTTAAACTAGTCTTATAGGAAATAAGTTCAAATAGCTTCCTCTGGATAATTTAGGCTAAGCGTTTTTGTTAGAGTGCCAGTTATGAGTATCGGCATTTTGTGAAAAAGATGCCATAGAAATAAGCAACGCCAAAGAACTCAGAGCTTAAATATTTGATAAACTGATATTTCGAAGTCTCGAATATGGAATTTTTAAGGAACGGACGTGTTCAGAGTTGAAGGAGAGTGGAGTTTTGTCGCCTTATAAAAAAAGTTCGATAGGCCAGTTTAAAGACACATCCTATAAAATATTAGGTCCATATTATATTGATCACGAAAAAGTTCGGATAAAGTAACCTGTCGATAGAATGCTAAAATGTTCAGAAAAGAAATGTAGTGTGTGTTGATGTGAACACGAATGCCCTTAAAAGATTAAAAGAAAGTTTTTTTTTTGTAAAGTAGAAAATATATTCTAACACTAACGGGACTGCCATCAAGATACTGTAAAAGAAAATACAGATATAATATCATGAGTTAGCCTATTTGCGTACTTCTAACGTATGAATATAGTGTCATATACGTTAATCTACACATAAATTGCCCAAAATTCATTTTATTAAAAAGCACCTATGAAATTAATTTATTGAAATACCTAATTGTGTTTTAGAATTCTGAAATCCTTTACGATTGATTTTTTTTTTTGGAACAAAGAGATATTTTCCGTAGAGATCCATGTTCCAAATACCATTTTGCAAAGTTTTGTCTTCAGACTGCGTAAAAGATTAAAATGGAGTGCGGGGGGTGTGTTCGTTTACTTAACTTTACCTATAAATATTACATGTCTATATATTATTAAGCTTACCGGGAATCGAAATAGCTATAACCACTGGGATGACAACATTCTTTTTCGTCAACCAGGCTTAAACTGGAGATCTTTAGATTTTAAATCGATCTCTCCCTGAACTGATATACTTTAGCATCAGAAAGTAAGTAATCACTGCCAATTTCCATGTTCGTGAATTTAAATTTAGCTGTCCTTTATAGCATTAAGCTACTTCGTAAATTACTTTTGGGAGAGGTTGTTTAGTAAAATCAGCTCTAATGTTTTTAAATCCACCACTTCTCGATTCATGGTTAGAAAAGCCGTTGTTACATTCTGGGCTTCTAATCAGTTGTTTTTCTCTGGTAATAATAGAATAATAAATAAGTCGAAAAGGAAACCTGCGTCCTTATGGACTCATAAATATCAACAAGCGTAATGTAAATTGATAGCCTGTATTTAGAATGGGAAAAGGAGGATAAGATATTCTATGAAACCAAGTGAGATAATTTACTACTGTAATAAAAGGTCAATTATATGGTATATCCATGGTAGTGACTGTGGTTTGAAAGCCATTTTTTTAATTGATGCAATAGAAATAAGTAGAAGGCTGACGTATATATTTCCAATTTATATTTAGAAATTTTTCAGAGCCATGCTCGAAGGAGGGAGGAGTAGGTGTTAACGAAGGCTCTGCTTAAAGGGTGCGCGCTGTGTGCGCCGCATACTCTCAAGAAATTTTGAAAAGTTCCGTGTACGCGTTGCGTATTCTCAAGATCTCAATAAAGTTTTTGTATTTTCTGGTTTTAGGGCAATTTTCAACAAAGTTCAACCTTTTTTTTTTTATTTTTTTGCTAGTCATTTACAAACTTGAATGAAAACAAACGAGGAAGCCCCCTGAATCCACCAAGCCTCAAAATAATATCCTGCATACGACCAGGAGAGGAATGAAAAACTGATGAAAGTAGCAACTGCCACCTTGGGCTTGGATAGACGATAGACAACCAGTAATACCAGTCAAAGCGGTGCGGTGACGTCACCGAGTCCAGTAACAACGGAAATTCAATAATTTCAATACTCTTTAATTAAGATAGCACAGCATACTTTCAACAATTTTCTTCAGGACAGCCCTGGTGTTAACCTCATTTGGAAAATATTGTTATCTGTAAAATAAAATTCCTCACAAGAAAAAATATTTTTATCAAAACTCTCCCCAAATTTTGAAACCTTGTGCGTTGGCCTGTAGGTGACATTATAAGTAAGATTTATAAGAAGAAGCAACCGTGTCACTGTGTTCTCAACTGAAATTCGCTAATCTTATATTCGCAGTAAAGATATATTTAGGTTACTAGGCTTTGGATTTATGAGAAAAACTATATCGCTTTGCAAGTATTGCTCTTGTATTCTTTTTAAATACCATCATTTGCAGAAGTCTATTGAATCGCATACATATGTTGGAAATAAAGGCAATTGATATAAAATATGTCTTTTCTGCTTCCGCCATTTGAAATCTTCCCGCGTCATCCTCCATTTGTGATTGTCCCCGCAAGGGAAGCTGATTCAGCCCTGTTAATTATATAAACGTTACCGCGAATGTTGACCTTTCGTCGGGTTCTTTCAGTTAATCGAATTGGGCCTTGGTCTCTTTTCATGTCCCTGCTTCAATCCAGTTATACAGTTGAGGCACTGTCCCTCATTCATCTAGGCATATATTCTATTCATCACTAGTTGTTCAATGAATCATGGTCTCCGTCCCGTTTTCGCCCTGTCTTTGTTTTGAAATGCTTTTAATCGATATTCAGAGGATTGGCTTTGAATCTCGGAAACGAAATCATGGTGCAGTAACTCTTTTGATTAACAGTGGTAACGTTCAGATTTAGCGTGTGTGTGTGTATAGAATCTAAACTTGATGTCTCCTTTGCAAAACGAAATAAAGCCCAGGAAAAGGCTTTGAATGTTGAAGTGATTTATGTGCCTTTATTTTTGGACTAAATTTAAAATTCTATTCATATTGTTAAAAATTTAACAGGTTCATTATTTTCCATCTCATATTGTTTTTATTTAGCAGTCTTCACCTCATTAGAAGCGCTATGGTTTAAACCATAATCCAGTACTGTATAGGCCAGGGTTTAAGCTGGCTCGAAACATGCTGTCGCAAAAATGCTAAAATGGGAAAAAAGTTGTAGCAAAATGCTAAAAAATATTAGTTGCTTTCGTTGTTCCAAGAACCCTATCCATGAAATTATTTATATCAACGATGCTTAACAGGTGCTGTTAAGAATTTTGAAGAGGAAACAAAAAGGAACAAGAAAAGATCGCTGAAGTGCAAAACGGATATTCTGGAATCGGGGAATCCTGTTTTCAGAGAATAAACTGTGGTTAAAAATGCCTGTCGCATTTTCGCGATGGGCAATAAATTTTTCTTCGCATTTTGCGAAAAATGCGACTGCAGCTTAAACATCGCTCCAATTTAAGCCTATATTATAGGCTTAAATTAGAGTCTAGTTTAGTTGTGAGTGTTAATGCATATATCACTATCTAGAGGTAGTTTTATTTGGAAGTCCTATTCAAATAGTTTGTTGAGAAAGCTTCCGACTATATAACTTCCGATTATTCGGCATATTATTTGAATTTGACAGTAGAGGTTTAAGGCATTTTATCTGCGTATAAAATGTGTTTCGCAGTCATGGAGGAGTGAATAATACTTAGAATAAAAGGCAAGTCCTTAAACAAAATGATTTGGTGTACCATAAAGAACGGTATTATGTGGTCATTATCCTACCCTAAGTTTCTTTTTAATACATTATGACCATTTACATTTATCTTGCACTACGCGATTCATGTTATATTTATTTCAACCATTCACGTAATTCTTTCGAAAGTATATCCATACACACTATGTAATAGATGCATCAATGCAGCCTCAAAACAATTATTTGATTTTATTCCTGCTAATATTTCCAAATTCTACCACTTTTTGTCACAGAATATACTGATATGATTATCGTGAATTTCTTACCCAAGCACAATGAAAATATACCCGTAGGATACGCAATATCCTGCCAAAGAAACTCACCAAAGACCAACAAAATGCAGTTGCAACAAATGGCTGTTTCACAATTTTGAATCTGCAAGAAGAGGCAGTCGCGAAATATTTTGTTGTTTACAATGGTCTTGCGAGTTCGTGTTTTTTTGAGAAAGGTGAAGTTCTACAACTCAACTGTTGGCTTTAAACGTTTCTCTTTTACCCTACTCAACGAATTAACTCGTTCGGCAAGCTTCCGAAACGGCTCACGTTCTTGGCAACCCGAATAAAAAGGGCTTCATCTCTCACGACTCCATTCAGACCTCCTTCTTTCCGTTCTTCTCCCGCTCTCCCTTTTTTATCATTTTTTTTTTTCTGCAGCGTAAATAATAGACGTGTTTTCTGCATGGACGACAGGGAAAAAAATGTAGGAGGAGTGACGGGAGCGTGCCAAGCGGTCGGTCCGTTTCTAGGGCATAAATGCACAATCAATCCCGACAGTGCTATTGCGTCTTCCCAAAACACATTGCAAAGAGAGGGAGAGGCTCTCCCTAAAAAAAGGAGAATAAAAAGAGAGAGAGAAAAGAAAAAATATCCCCGCGGGGGGAAATGGGAAACCCTGAGGGTATTCCGCGAAGAGCTAGAAACAGCGAAGCCAGTGTTAACCCCAGACTCCGCAGAACTATCGTAAACACTCAAACGTGATTCGGCTTTTTCGATTCCAATAAATTTGCCATGGGGATTGGAGATTGGGCCGTACCGAACGTCTTAAATTTTTAGGAGGTTTTCGTTATTTTTGGTATTGGTTTTCCGTTCTCCTCTCTGGTCCTCTTTCCTCTAGGGATTCACAATTTTTGAACTCGTTAGTGGTTACTCTAGAAGATCGTTGCGAAAAGCCGCAGGGATAAATTCAGAGTTCTTTGTTTTCATTGTATTCATGTATATATGACTTCTGGAGTCTACCCGATTCTTTTCCACATCCGGTGACTGACGTCAACAAATGCGGAACATCAAATATCAACGAAACCCCTCTGTTGTTCCAGTTTATTTATTTTTGAAATGCTCATTCCATATTTTGAAAACTTTATGCACATAAAGCGAATTACACAGCCCGAGGCGTTCAAATCTACGGCGTTTAGAGCATGTATGAGGATCGTTTGCTATATTTTTAAAAGGACTTGAAGTTTAAAATGAATTCCATTGGCTAAGATTAATTACTATACAATTTTGTTTGATGGTATAATATATTTCGTAAGTTTCAAATCTGCAGACAAAACTTCGTTTGGCATAAAATTAAAAGGACACATTTTCATTCCTCTACTCAAAATCAAGAATTGGAATAAAACTACGCACAAGTATGTGCAGATAAGAATTAAGAGCTTTGCTGAAGTGTGAAACATTAAATATGTTAATTTAAAAATACTCAGGATATAGATGGAATATAATTGCTAAAATACTGGCTGGAGTTTCAAGCATTTAAGTTTAATACCATATCATTTGGTTGGCTTCTTTTGCAAGTTCAATTTGTGATCTGGGATCTTTAGTTTAGTGGTTTATAATGCAGAGATAATTTTATTGGAGTCTTATATTTATACTCTGATCAACATTGAAATTACAACATCAAGAAGGAAAGATTATAAGGTTATGAAAATTGGTAGAGTTGTAGGCCTAGCTATAAGATATGCAAATGATATAAAATTTTCAAGCGCTTAGCTAAAATAAGCGACATGGGTGGGGTCTACATTGTAAAAAAAGCCTGTTTGATTGCAATCTGTTTTCGCGACAAGAGAATTTAGAACTCGGATTAAGTCTTGTCGTTTGATGTGCGATGCCTCTTGTTCAACAACGTGCCAGTTATCATCACCTACCGCAAACGGAGAGGGACAGAATCCTGGAACTCAGAGAAGTTGGTTTATCACTCCAGTAAATCGCTACTCATTTAGGCAGATATATCAGCACTGTTCAACGTGGAATATCCCGGTGGTTGCGAGAACAATGACAAACTCGGATGACAGCAAGTGGTGTCCGGAGGCAAAGATTTACTCGGTCGGATCGTCGAATTAGAAGAATGGAGCGTAGAGATTCTTACTCTACTGAGAGTGAATTTCAACCCAACATGCCAAGCTCAGCAGGTTCAGCAGTGTCACCACAAACCATCAGAAAGCGCTTGCACGATGGGTTAGGAGCCAGACGTGCAGCGACAGGTGTTCCATTAACCCCAGACCAACACTCTCAAAGGCTATCATAATGTACATCCAGGCGGCAATGGAAGCTAGAATGGAGAACTACCCTCTTCAGTGATGAGTCTTAGTTCTGTCTTGGTCGCAGTAATCGTCAGAGATTGGTCTAGAGATCACGTGGTCAACGCCATCGACAAACCTTCACTGGAGTAGGCCAAACCGGCCCTACTCCCGTGTGGTGCGGTATTACGTATGGTAGGCGGACCCCTTTCATTGTACCAAGAAGGAAGAATAATTCCTTCTTGGTACACTGAAAGCTCAAGGTTATGTTGATATGGTTATGGAGCCAGTGATATGGCCATTCTTACAAAGTGTACCAGGAGACATTTTTCAACACGACAACGCTAGGCCGCCTGTTGCCTTTGTTACTGCGAACTGCCTGTGTGGAGTTGACATTCTGCCGTGGTATGCCGCATCTCCTGACTTGTCTCCCATCGATCACATTTGGGACATTATTGGTCGATAATTGCAAAGTAAGGTGTCAGCTACCAATATTGATGATTTATGTGACCAAGTACTTGCTGGGTTTCAAAACATACCTCAGATAATATTAATACCTATATTGATAAAATGCCAAGGCATGTACGTGCGTGTATTTCGGATCATGGACGTCATATTCCATACTGAATAAATCGAGATAATTTAAATATTTTGTTCCAAATTTTTGATCATTTAGATACGATTAATATGTCTATTAATCTTAAATGTTACATTTATGCGACCTTTCCTTTTTGGTGTTGCAATTTCGATGTTGAGCAGTGTATATTTAAATATTCCTAAAATTTAAATACTGTTGTACTTCAATGAAAGAGACATTAAATTGATCGAATTATACATACATATATATATATATAAAACCTTATCACGGCCTGCAAAAGGGTTGCTGGTATCTAACTGGAAGGAGACCCACACGCTGAACGTATGTGACGATGTGTGGAACCGGCCGGGCCAGTAACCTAGTGTCCTACCCCGCCTTCAAGTGGTGCAGGCTGGGCTTTCTATCCAAGAGGCAAATTAATATTTGCTGCACGGATGGAAAGGCGGAAGGGGAGGGCTAATTCACCAACCCGTCTAGCCAGCGTGGTGAAATGATGGCTAATTCCTCCAATATGCTAATACACCAAAAACCATGGCCCCTAGTCTCCAGGTGCTGGAGTGCTCCTGATCAAGGCAGCGGTCAGTGTGGCATGAAAGCAGGGGGTGCTAAGAATCACTGGAATGGCCCAGGCTGCCGTTTGTTATTGACCTTGGCTACGTTTAATGGACGATCCCTTGCTTCTGAAGCAAAACTTCAGGAATTGGAAGAAGAACTTGACAAGATCAAATGGGACATTGTAGGACTCAGTGAAGTTAGAAGAAAAGGTGAAGAGTTGGTGGAACTTAAAAGTGGACATTTGTTTTATTATAGAGGAACGGAAACTGGAAGAACAAGTGGTGTTGGCTTCTTAATCAACAAAAGAATTAAAGACTACCTTCTTGAAGTCGAAAGCACGTCAGATCGAGCAGCGAGGCTCGTTGTTCAACTAACCCAGCGA
>QLNU02015360.1:247140278-247158702 GCA_006491805.2 Dysdera silvatica
TGAGCATACTTGATTTAAGTACCAATCAAAGATTTTGGCTTTAAAAGCAGGAAGAGACAGAGCTTTTAAATCTTGGGGAACCGAATTCCAGATTTTAGAACCCATAACGGAGACACTGTGTGTTTTATAGTTTGTGCGAGTCCGCGGTAGCCTGATATCGTCCTGGTGACGTGTATTGTAATCATGTGTCGTCTGTGAGATGGAGAAAGGTAAAACTAGGTCACCTTTTGTGACTTTGTACATAAGGAGTGCAAGTTTATATTTTACTAAGAGAGTGAAAGGAAGAATGCGCCATAATTTAAAAAATTGGCCAGCGTGTTCATGGAAGCCTGCAAAGTTAACTATTCGCATAAGCTTTTTTTTTTGCGTTCCTATCAATTGCCTAAGGGAAGTAAAATATGTGATTCCCCAGACCTCAAGACAGTAGGTAAGTTTTGAATAAAATAAAGAATAGTAAAGAATCATTAGGATATATTGAGGAACGACATGTCTGAATCTCAAAAATATTCCCAGGAGACTGCTAAGAGAATTGGTGAGATCGTTAATGTGTTCTTTCCAGGTTAAATTTGAATCGAAAATTACTCCAAGAAGTTTGGCTGATTTCGTTTCCTGAAGGATGGAGTTGCGGAAAGTAATAGGAGAACTGTTAGGTAATATTTTTTGCCGGGAATGGAAGATAACGTAGTTAGATTTTGCAATGTTTAGCTCTAGTTTGTTAACGACTTACAAAGTATCATTTTTAGCTTACCGTAAATACTGCCGGACACCAATATGGTAAAGTCGTGGGATTAGGAAAAAAGACATTGTCAATAAGAATGAAGAAATAACAAACAGTTATTTTGACACTGGCGTAAGGTTTAAAAACACGACGTTTCGGGAGCCAACTGCTCCCTTTGTCAAGTGAAGGCAGAATGAAGAGTTCGTGAAAGTCCTAAGCTTATATACCCGCATGTTGGGAATCCCCATCTTTTTTTAAACCTTACGCCAGTGTCGAAATAACTGTTTGTTATGGAATCTCCTGGTGAAACTCTGTATTGTTTCGTTAAGAACGAAGAAATATTCGCTAGTACAATTGCGCGGGAATAAATCACCATACTATAATATATATCTTACAATAAACGAAATCTTACCTGTTGAGCAAAAAAAGGGAAAAATTTCTTTGTATTTTCTGCCATTATTATGTTTATAAAACAAGCATTTATCCACAAAAGGTATACTAGAGAAATTCAAATCGAAGTTTAAATTTGTAAGGAGATATAGCACGAAAAACAAGTTGCTTCTGCCAAGAGTTGGATATACACTCTATAACAAAAAAATCGACGCACCAAGAAGGAATTTTCCGATTGTAATGAAATTTCGTATGCAAAGACATTTTGACCGAACATGCAAATGATTAAAATTTGGTGTCCAATGAATGAATAGCGGGAACTCCAGCGCATCGGAACTGCGCATTCAGCAGGTGTATATAAGGAGCGATTCTCAATATGTGGTCAAAATTTCTGTTGCATTTTGACTGCGGATATCTTACGTCGACTGTAACAATGCCTCGCCGAAAGATTCGTGCTCATTACGAGCATATGTCAGAGTTTGAAAGAGGTCGTGCTATCGGATTGAAAGAGGCTGGTTGGACGAATCGAAGAATCGCTGGACATGTGGGTCGAAGCGATGCGGCGATTGGACGGTGCTGGCAAGAGTGGGTCAACAACGGCAGATGTCAGCGTCGGGACGGCAGCGGTCGACCTAGGGCCACAACAGAACGGGAAGACAGAGCGATTGTCAGAGCAGCTGTCACAGCACCGGATTCGTCGTTATCAACTATCCAACGTGTGGCCCGCACACATGTGTCCAACATGACCCTCTGCAGACGACTGAGAGAGCGGAATTTACGCTCGCGCCGACCGTTACGCCGCTTACCTCTCACGCCTTTACACCGTCAAGTCCGATTACAGTGGTGCCGGGCTCGATCAACTTGGAACTGCGCTGACTGGGGACGTATAGTCTTTAGTGACGAGTCCCGTTTCCAACTGTGTCCTGACGACAACCGCAGACGTGTCTGGAGACGTCCAGGGCAGCGTGGGGATCCTGCCCTTACTATCGCACGCCACACATGCCCACAACAGGGCGTTATGGTCTGGGGTGCCATCTCCTTTGATAGCCGGACCCCTTTGGTGGTCATTTCTGGCACACTTACAGCACAGCGGTACGTAGACGACATTCTACGACCGGTTGTGTTACCGTTCCTTTTGCGACACCCTGGACTTACGTTTCAACAAGACAATGCCCGGCCGCACACGGCACGTGTTGCTATGAATTGTCTTCAAGCTTGCCCAACACTTCCTTGGCAAGCTAGGTCTCCTGATCTCTCTCCCATAGAGCACATTTGGGACGCTATGGGAAGGCGATTGCAACCATCCCGGAATGTTGACGATTTAGCCCGACAGTTGGAGACAATTTGGCAAGAAATTCCGCAGGACACCATCCGGGATCTTTATCAGTCTATGCCACGCCGGGTGACAGCTTGCATCCAGGCCAGAGGTGGACCAACGCCTTATTGACTTCCTCCCTTTGTAACGGTCAAACTCTGCAATAAATCATTCAATTGTTCTGAAATTTTAATCGTTTCTTTTTCTATGTATGTTCTTCACATCCACCAATTTTTATCGCAATCGGACAACTCCTTCTTGGTGCGTCGATTTTTTTTTGTTATAGAGTGAACTTCGTTATTTTTACTTTGAAAAGATAGATAAAATAATGAAATGTGCGGACTTCTTCTTTGTTTACAGAAAAATATTTTTAGAGGGAATATAAACGGTTTTGAGTTAAGTATGTGATTTTCAACCAATCCAATGATGTGGATCGCAACACAATATGCCACATTCTAATTGCAGCAATAACTAAAACTCAGAGTGAATGTAAAAAGCATGCATCACGCTCAAAACATTCAGAGTAAATCAGAAATTTTAAATAGACTGTAAAAAACGGAAAAACGTAAAGAAAACATCAGACCCAAATTTGCAGGATATCAGCGTGAGAGCGTGTTGAGAACACAAGAAAGGGAACTATTTTGCTAAAATTTGTATATTTCAGTGGGAACAGTTTTTTCAGTTTTAACTTGACGATGCAGAACGAATGGATAGCACTAAATATTTTCCGTTTAAGTAACTGTAAGTATTGAATAATAATTTAATTTTTCAAATATGAGGCAGAAAGAAAAGATAACATTGGAATGCAATATTTTTTCAACGTAAATATTCTGAAATGGGAAAAAAAAAGCTGTAACTTTTGCTTTCGATCCAAAAGAAATATATCGAACTCTTCGAAATAACAATAAAACACAATACAGTGGAATTGTTTCTATCGCCAGGTATAAAATAGTTGGACGTAGAAAAATTGTCCGCGTTTTCAATAAATTCCGCGCCAAAAAATGAGACGTATTCGGAATTTAGATGCTTTCGGTTTTTCGCAATTCGCGCTAAAACTTTTGCTCCCCTTACCTCACTTTTCAACATAAATCACATTGGATCGACTTCAATTTAGGGTCCTTCCCCTCGAGTTATTCTCTTTTGAAACGAATGTCCGCTGGGTATTCTTTATCGTCATAAATGCATAATTGAAAAGCGTTTTGTTTGAAATTGGTCATTAATTTTACAACCCCGAGTAATCAATTTCGCAATAAATGTAATTATTCTCTTCTTTTATTTCGTCACTTTCTTTTCTCTAGTCTTGATTACTTTCTGTGAACTACGAGAACAAATTGGATGATGGACTGAATTGAAAATTTACAAAATGATGATTGCGTAATTTAAAAAAAATTAAGTTATTTACTTGCGTATATTCAAATCGCGAATTCTGTGAGTTTCCTAGAAGCTAGTTATTGGTCAACGATAAATTAGGACTTAAGATGTGTTACAAGGACGCGGTCGCAAGATTAGGCAATATTAGGAGAAAATAGTGGAAGTGTAGAGACGGAAATATACCATATATTTTAAATATATGATCAAATATTGTTTCACCAAATCAATACATATATATATTTACGTTTTACTATTATGGTGCTAAGCTCTTATTATATGATCCTATCATTTATATGAAATTAATAAAAATATTGCTTTCAGTGATATTGTGATATCAGATAATAAGATTAACATATATAGTATATCACCTGTCCGTAAGGAAAGTGACACGACTCGAAAGATGTAGATTTTATAAAAGAGGCAAAGCAAAATTTCGCTATTTAGTAGTGACCTATGATAAACACAATTATTACACATGAGATTATCCAAAATCGATTCTTGAAAAATCATTTATGACATTTCGTCTTCTTAACTTTTAACACGTATCAAATAGAGTGGGTATATGGTCCAGAAAAGGAAACTTTCTAATTAATATATCAATTTTGTTTTGGAAGTGCAATATACAAGGTTATTCATAAATTACCTTCACAACATGAAATCAAACGTAATCTATACTAAAACGGTTTTCTGCATTAGATTCTCTTCTGAAACATTTTCTGCTTATCCGTGTATTTACAGGTTATGTACGTGTCGCAGAAATTTGTAGTGAAAATGACGATTCAGCAGAAGAAAACAGAATGTCTTAACATGCTTGGAAATTTCACAAACTTCAGGAACACACAAATTACCCTGCTATAATTTTCTAGCAAGTCGGAATTTCGAATACGTCACGTTGAATTTTGCCGGTTACGACTTTCTTGCTTAGGAATCTCCAATACGATAAATTGGGCGACATCAACCCATCCCCTGGACAACACGATCACTGGGTATGGCCCATTTTCCATTTGAGTTATATCAAGTAAATCTCGCATTTAACATCGTCATGGTTGATATTAAGGAAATACATGCTTGAACTACGAAGACCTGTGGACAGCAAAATGTTTGCACGTGCTTAGATAGAAATTGATCGTAGTCTTGATATGAAATACCATGTTGAAAATTATTAATGTCCGAACAAAAATTTTCAGAAATGGTAAATAAATTAAGGGAAAGGGCCTTACTCTATCTTTATATTATATCATCATCATCAACAAATATTTTCAATCCACTGCAGGATAGAGGTCTCTTTTTCACCACACATACATATAGTACGGTGTAAGAAATACAGAAGAAGCGGCCTTAAGCTTACTGCGTTGGTCAGAGGAGATGGCAAACTGGACCTACAGTTTGACGAAGAATCCGAACGTCAGTCACCACAGCCGAAGTCAGGCGCTAAAGCGGGACTCGTTACTTCACCCTCCCACGGATTGACCGCTATTGGGGTTGCTTCGAAGCGGCGCTCCGACCAGTGACAGATTATTTGCCAGTGAACGGCTGTGTGGTTATATGCTTACATATATATATATGCCAGTCCTCTCTTATGGATCAGAGACATGGAGTCTAACAGTTGGAGCAATACGAAAGTTACAGACAACGCAAAGGAGCATGGAGAGGTGCATGCTTGGAATAACTAGGAGAGATCGAAAAAGAAACACTTGGGTGAGAGAGCAAACTAGAGTAGAGGACATCATTGTTAAAGTAAAAGGGCTGAAATGGCGATGGGCTGGGCATATTGCAAGAAGAACTGATCAACGATGGACAACAGAAATTCTGAACTGGATTCCAAGAGACCACCGAAGACCTAGAAAACGTCCTCAAACTAGATGGGTGGATGAAATAAGAAAACAGGTTGGGGTGACGTGGAAGCGAATTGCTCAGGATAGACTTGTGTGGAAAGCATTTGGAGAGACCTTCATCCAGCAGTGGATAGATAATGGTTGAATATGATGATGATGATATATATATATATAATAAGAAAAATATTAATCGGATATCTTATATAATTTGGATAAAATAAATTCCGAGTTCTTTTCGACATTCCTTTTCAACCCAAAATGGGAGTAATAGTTGTTACTTTCATTTCAGGAAACAGAAAAAAAAAAAAATTAAACATCATATCTTCTTTCTACAGAGGCTCTCCGTTTATTTTTGCTCAATGCGTCTAAGTTTCAAAATTTAAAATCGTTAATAACACTGAATACTTGACAAGTACATATTAAAACAACATAAAATTAAAATTTAAATTAAAAGAAATACAGCTCACAATCACAATTCAAGAACACACTAGTTGTGTTCTGATAGTCTCCTTTGTGTGTGACTAACCTTCTGCTAAATATATTTCGGGATTTTCGTAAACGAGCTGACATTTTGCTGAATAGTAATTATTGCCGCGTTTGCGGACAATATTTAATGTGCACTGAATCATAAAACCCACAAAATATGCTTTCAAGGGCGTTATCCCGGCACATCGTTGTCATATCTTTATTACTAAGACATCGTTAAGTTTCGCCAACTCAGTGCAGATGTTAAGAAAAACACACCCAATTACGACACACAGTGACGAATGCACATTGCGGAAAAGATAATAAGCGTTCTTCGAATACACGGTAGTTCAGGCCTGTAATTATAGGTCTCAAAGGGCATACCAACACCCTCGTTCATGCAATTTTTCGTTTTTTCGTTTTTTCGTTTGCTTCTTTCGTCATTCCGTGGCGCGTCTCCACGTCTCCAATGCTTAAACGACAGGATTTGAAAGTTCTTTGAAAATATTTGTCATTATATATAAAAAAAATATATAAAAATAAGAATAACGTTTAATATGAGTAATACAAGGACATAATGTGGTATGCATAATTATCAACACATAATTCCTATAATGCTGCAGTTTTATTGTAATATATTATATGTAACTTTAAGTTAAATGTATATCTTATAAAAATAATTCTGTATAATAAGTAATAATGGAACAGTTTATGTAGCACATCAACATGGATACACCGTGAGAAAAGTTAATGAATTATCTATATTGAATTAATACAATTGTATTCCGCTTCTATTAAACAAGTTTAAATTTAAAAAGAGTAGAACACATTGCTTGTTGTGGAATCCTCATACAAAAATAAAACAGCAGATCATACTAGTATAAAAAATTACAATTATAAATCATAATATTAATATACTATAGTCAATATGATTTAAGCAAGGCATTTGATGTAATAAATAGAAATACATTAACAGAAAAATTGAAAACTTATGGATTAGGGGGAAAAAATCAATAATTTCTTAAGTAGTTATATAAGGGATAGAAAACAATTAGTTTGTGTCAAGTGAATAATATCAGAGCTACTGACAAATAATTATGGAGTACCCCAGGGATTCATTACGGGGCCACTGCTATATTCGTTATATGTTAATGTTATATATCGGACACATTATCTTGTTCGCAGATGACACAAGCGTGATTTTAACTGATAGTGACTAAATGAAACTGATGGAAGTGAGTATAAGAGAAATTTAAAAATACGAAAAATGGTTTAATGTTAATCAGATGAAGCTAAACGTAGAAAAAACCAAAGTAATGCCATTTTCAAGTAAGAATAAAATGTACATAAAGATATAAAGAATATTTGAATTACAGATAATAATAAAAAAATTGAAATTGTTGATAAAATTGAATTCTTAGGAATTCAATTAACTAATAAATCGAACTGGAATGACCATATAGATAAAACAGCAAACAAAATAAGTAAAAGCTTAGGAATTCTAAGAAGAATTAATACAACAATAAGGGAAAAAAACAGCGTAGAACTGTATTATTCATTGATCTACAGTCATCTGACATATTGTAATTGCGTATGGGGGGAACTTAGGCTCGGTAAATAAAAATGTGTTGAAAAATATTCAGAAAAAAACGTTGAAATTAATTAACAGTGATAAAAGACTAAACTGGAAAAACTTATTTTTCAAGTACAATATATTACAAATAGAACATTTACACGAATACAGTGTCTTGGTAAAAATGTATAAAAGAATAAGGGAAGACCAGCACACTGAACTTATAAGAATAAAATTAAATGAAAAAGATAGAAATACACGCCGTAAATACAATGATCTATTACTCCCAAAAATAAGGACCGAAGTAGGAAGGAATAATGTAAATTAAAAAGGTGCAAAACTTTGGAATGAACTACCAGAGGAATTCAAAAAATTGAAAAGTAAATAAACATTTAAAAAAGTCTAAGAAAATATTGGATATAAGGTAATGGAAGCTAAAAAAAATTAGTTATGTTTCATCCTTGGAATCAGATTGTAATCTTAAGGTCCCAGGTATGTTATATCCTTGCTGATATTTGCTTGAGACCTTTCATTGTAGAGTCTAATATGATGTACTTTTAGTATATATTGTCTGTATTATCGCTGTAGTTAAACAGTATATTGTTATTATGACTTTACAAATGAAGAATAAATAAAGCAGTGATAAAGTATCGGCGATATCTGGGCAAAAATATATATATATATATATATATAAATGTACATTTAAGTAAATGTAAATCCTCAATTAATATATATTCAGCATACTAATTTCTTTTGGTAGAGTTATTTGGTTTCAAACTATTATTAATAAATCATAGAAATATTTGCAGTATAATTCAATGCATTTGATTTTGACTCGGTAGCGTCCAATCAATTTCTTACCATTATGTAACATCTCTTTCTTTTCTAATTGGAATTTGCTTTTGCTGCTTCAGTTCAGTAGAAAGTAGAAATTTAAAGCCCAATTACTTAGATGTAAACAAAAGGTTATTAAACATATTCTCTTCCTATGTTTCCAATTAAAACTTAATCCAAAATGCCTCTGCTTTATTTGACATTTTCGATATTACAAGAATACGGGTGTGAGTTTCCTAATTTATTTGCAATGGTTAAGTATATGTCTAAAATAAAGTTAAATATCTGTAGTTTATGCCTAATCAATATGTAATGGCTATTAGTTTTAACCACCATATTAAATTTACATAACTGAATGGAAAATTATACCTTTCTCATAAAATATAAATATTTTATGGTGTATATTGCTATTTGTATCATAGCCTGCAAAAAATGTCATTTTCATTTCATTATAAAAAAACTTTTAGAGAGAACACTGGAATTCCGAACATTTCAAACAAACTGTCGACTATAAGAAACGTTAGAAAACTTAATTAACGGATTTCACCTCAGATTATTAATTAGTTAATTCATAGCCATATATTTCAGCATACTTCGCAAATTTTGGCTTTATTCAGTAAATTTTGGCAAATCTTCCTTCGAAAAACACATTCGAAAATTGGAGCGCTTATTTGTTATATAGAAAGATCCCCCCCCCCAGCCTCTAGTCACCCCGTACTCATGTCGTTTGTTTTATCACTAATCTTATACTTATTTTAAAAGTTTTTTTATAAAAACAATATAAAAGAAAGAACTTTTTAAAAGTATCTTTCTGCGTTGGCATACTCGATATTTGTTATATTTTACAGAAATACATTTCCTAGAATGAAACATTTTCAGTCTGGAATTCTCATTAAGAAAAGGAAGACGCTGATTTTCGCGGTAAAACTCGACAACTTAAAACATTTTGAAACAAATTACAAATCTGTTAAATAGTTTTAAAGGTGGGCCTTGTTCAGGCCACTGTAAGAAACATCATTAACACTGTCCACAAGCTGAAGAACAAAACCAACCGAACATATTTTTTCTTTTTGTTTTACTTCCGTGCACAGTTTCAAATACCATAAAAGAAGTTTAAAATACCGCAGTTAAAATTACCTTAAAAGGACAAAGGGAATTTTTATTAATTAAAATGAGTTTTGATATTCCTAAAATAATAAAATTGCATTAATTTACACTCACGGATAATGAAAGCCACCTGTATCCGTCTATCAATAAAATTTCAGGTTCCTCCTATACATCCTTCTTGGTGCGAAACTTTTATTGTCCGTCAGTGTATTTATCGCACAATTGTCAAGAAAGGAATTAAATTTTAATGGAAAAACGATAAGAAGTTCTTATAACTGTCGGATTATTTTCGTCCTTATTATTCGTTTTCAGAAGAATTGACCCTGTTAGTAGTGTCAGAAATAAAGAGAGAGGTTTTGGGAACGTGAGGAAAGATCGAAAAAGTTAATTTCACGCACAATTGGAAAATTTTACGGACACATTGTTAGCATGAAAAACTTACATGGAATGTGGTGCAGTAATCAAATATAAATGGAAATTTCTCGGTTGATTTTGAAGACAATACCCGTGTGATGTTGAGACGATTTTTATGAGATTGAAGAATGAAGAAGCCTCGTTATGCTATGCCCAAGATTAACTTAACCTTTTCTTTTAAATTCGATTTTGCTTTGCTTGCTTCATACTTCGTTAAACTTAAGATCATATATTTACGAGAAATTGGGTTTTTGTTGAACAAGTTCATTACATGATATAAAACAGTCGCATACTTTAAAGAACAATTGTATGAAAACGCCAACGTCGACTTCCGCCGTCTCAATTGAAGTGGCAGTTATGTAAGCACCTCTGACAAAACCTCCGGGTACTTACATAACTTAGATTGCAAGTATGATTTCGACGGCATTTTATGGAGTAGTGACATCATAATCCACACAAACATACCTTCATCAGGGGATATAGACTAACCAGATCATGTATTTGAGGCAGTTCAATATATGAGATTTCATATGCTGTCAAGGATTCTTCATACAGCCGCTATTTTTTCTTATATGACCATTAAGATATTTCAGCAAAATATTCAGCGAAAATCTTGCCTATTCTTGCAGGGCTTCTCAAAAGAAAAGTATATTACTTTCGAGCCATATAAAGTGTTCGTTAAATGTAAGTATTTTATGTAGACGCAATTTTATTTTTACAAGATATAAAACTGTGGCATATAAAAATTAAGGTATAAAACTGTGCAAATATGCTACATTGCAATTGAATTTTACATTTTCCTTTCTAGCCTCAGCTTCCTTGGGGTTTATGTTTACAAAAATATTAGTTTTACAACACTAAACATCAATTTTAAAATTTTATTTATTGTAGGTCTTATTTATTGTTATAAGTGTGGCCCAAAGACCCGATACAATCACAGAAAAATACAGTCTGTGAAAATTTACCTACAGGAAATGTCATCTCGTGCACATAAAAATACAATGAAATTTATCTAAAATACTGCGGCCTATAACAATAATTTTTCTATAACGATGTTTTCTGTATTCCCAACAGCAGATATAGAATGTATTAATTTCAGTCAGTTAGTCAGTCAATCAATCAATCAATTTTATTTCCAAACTCAAAATTTCAACTTTTTCTATAATGATAAACTGCATATAATGATATATGTTCTGGTCACTAGAATATCTTTATAGATAGATTGTACAAATATTTTAAACTATCACACACAGATATTAAAATAAAGTATAATTTCATTGTGAACTTCATCTCTTTAGATTTTTACAATAATTTACGGTTAGAAAAGAGTGAAATTTTTAATGTGCACTTCTGGTAAATATACCTAATTTGTTAAAATAAAAATTTCAAACAATAGTTTTGTTTTACACAATATGTGTGCTTAATTTTTAGCAATTCATGATTTTATATTTTAAACTCTAAGATAGGTACTTCCAAATTTAACGTTTCAAACTCATTTTGAAAGAACAACAAAATTTTCTTGGAAAGAGGCCTATAAATATGCAGGAGAATTTCCAGACTCGAAAGTAAAGGAAAAGAATATTGTAAGAATTCTTAGAACATCAAGACGAAAAAATGATTATCGAAAAAATGTTTGGCACAGCGTAAAATGTGTTTTCATAAAACAACTCCGTTGTTCGATAATTTGAATGATAGATTGCGATAAACGAAATATACTCCAGCTTTTGGAAAGTGGTAATAAATGTCAATTATAATATTTTCCTCATCTTTACACATTTCTATTCGTCTCAGGAATAGGAATGTTACATTTTCTTCTTTGAAGTTATCTGTATTTGGAGAAATATACCGTTTGTTTTAAACCTATTTATTGATAGTTTTCTGGATGTTATTTTGCTGAGTTAGAATTTTCTGTGCTATTCTCTATCTCCCTCAATCTCTTTCGTTGTTTAATATTGTCATCAAACCAACAACTTTCATTACTGTTACTTGCAAATTATTGGTCATTTTTAAATCGCGGTGTGTCCCCAGAGACTAAATTACTAATGGTTAAATATATTAATTTTGACTGCATTTGTGCTACGAATAAGAGGATACTCTTAAGGGGACTTAGGTGTTTCAAAACATGAAAAACCATCAATATATATCACTTCCTTAAATGCAAATTGCGAATTAAATATTAAACATACCACCTTCATTTTCAACACGAAGATAACAAATATATTAATGTTTAAGTTTGTGTTAAAAAACAAAACAAAAATCTGTTGTTTGCTTTTTAAGTAAACAACTTTATGCACCTTTATTACTTTATACGAAATATATATGTTCCTTGTGGGCATGATATTGAGATTACTTATGACTGTTACATAATAATATTGGCACCATTCTACAGAGAAAGACTTGTACTTTAATATGGATCACGAACAAGTACAGTGGTGGTTGAAAGTATGTTTACACTGGAATGTTGACCCTTCTCACCCGTTTAACAAAAAACTATAACAGTAGAATTTTTCAAATTTAATGGAATAAGTACAAATCATATGTCTTTATTTCTTGAAAGTTACAGACTTGTAACACAAATTGGTTTTATGTATTTAAACAACATTTGAACCCCCTCCAGAATTTGAAGAGCAAAATTAAGTTTACAAATAAATAAAACATAAAAAAAAGCAAAATTAAAAGCAAATTTCTGTGTCCATGTAATTTGCATATAATCTAGTTTTCATAATCAACGATTCATGAGAATGTGTGAGTCATGGGCTGATAAAGGGTAGAGTGAAAATGGTGAAAACACGGGAACTATCGGTGATTGAAAGAACAGCCTTAACTAAAGACAGAGTGGATGGCAAATTATCCTACAGACAGTTAGGAGAAAAGTATGAAATATGTGCAATGGGAGCTCAGAAAATAGTGAAAAGATATGAAACCAATGGACACGTTGTAAGCACCCAAACGGCAGGTAGAAAAGTTCACAGAAAGGGAGCGCAAGACGATTATGAGAATCATAAACAAAAATCCATTTACATCAAGAAGGGAAATTCAAGAAACATTTCAAGATCAATTCAAAAAGACAATATCACGGAGACAAATTTCAAGGGTGTTAAACAAGGTGGGATATAAAGAAAGAATTACACGTAAGAAACCTTATATCTCTTCCAAAAATAAACAAAGGAGTTCAAAATTTGCAATTCAACATGCTGATAAGCCACTCAAATTCTGGGAAAATGTGATGTGCAGCGATGAAAGCAAGTTTGAACTATTAAAACAACAGAAGAAAATAGTGTTTAGAAAAGATGGAACAGCGTTTAATGTCAAGAATTTGCAGCCAACAATCAAACACCCATCATCAGTTATGGTTTGGGGTTGTTTTGCCAACAATGCAATGGCAAATTTGGTATTCATTGATGGCCTCATGAACTCCCACAAGTATAAGGAGATTTTGGAATCAAATTTGGCTCAATGAAAGATGAAGTTGGGATTGAAAAGGGGTTGGTCTTTCCAACAGGAGGCGGCGACCGCAGGCAATGAAATCTCTCGTATTTTTAGCTGCTTATTTTGCTGAAGATAAAGGTGCTCGAATGGCCATCTCAAGTGCCTGAACCCCATTGAGATATCTTTGAGGGGATTTTTAGACAACCGTGTGCCATTATCATATCACAAACATCCCTGCATTCAGACCGCATTGCAATAATCTTGGAGCAGCATCCCGCAAATATTATGACTAACTTGGTCACAGCGCATGCCTCCAATGGCTCCGTGTGTGAAGTCATTCGGGCCAAGGGAGATATCAGGAACTATATTTTTTACTGTTTTTGATGTTTTATTTATTTGTAACCTTATTTTGCCCTTCATATTCTGGAAGGGGTTCGAATTTGTTTAAATATATGAAACCAATTTGTGTTACAACGCAGACATATTTGCAAAATTCGCATAATTAGTTTACGTGATGCCTACCGGGTGACTGTTGTTCGGAATTCGTTGTTTGGAGGTTAGCACTAATGTTAATCTTATGTAACGCGTTTGGTTCCATTGACGTATGGCCGGCATTCCGAGGTTACTGTTGTTTAAAGGTGACTGTTAAAGCAGGTTTTACTGTATATGAAAGAAAAGACGCACTCTATAACGTTAATAGTAATACTTACGGTATTTTTCGTCCGATTTACGTTAAAATTAATATTTAATGCATATTTTGTAACGCTGCATATATTTTAAATTTACCGACTTGCATCAGTATGGTTCTCAGCACCTTATGTATATATATATATACTTATTATTGTGGTTTTAGATAGCATATAGTAACCTATCATAAATATACCCGGTAGTAAAATATAAACTGCATTATATTATTCGTGAATAGCCACACGAAGGGCAATGAAATGTCAAAATGTTACACATTCAAATTATAAAATAGAAAAAACACAATAATAAGCTCCTAAATTTTTCATTATTCAAATTAGAAATGTGTTATTATGTATTGACAATTCTGTAGCGTTTAACATTCATCTATAAGATAAGATAAAAAATGTCTGCGCTTTTCGAATTTTCTCAAAATAAGCAGAAAGATTAGGGTATACAACAAAATTACATATTACGTTCTGGACACCTAAAAAACATACGCGACAGCAAGATTAAAATAAGAAAATACGAGAGATTATCAAAATAAGCACCTAAGAACATTTAAATCAACTAACATTTTAATGTAATATTGGAAAAATACAAAAATAGCTACACATTATGATTATTTTAATCTGTATCTGTCACAATACTTATACACATAACTCTCACACTATAATGTCGTTTATATAGTCTTATATGTATAACCTATTTCAAAGGTATGTGTAAACCTTTGGTGACAGTATTAGCATGAAGATTTGGGTGCTAAACCCATACGAAAATATGAGATATTAAATACGGTATAAAATATATAAAGCATCGATATTGAGAACCGTGTATTATCTCTCTACAGAAGAAATTGGATCGTCTTTAGAAGGAGGTTTTTCTTCCTGGACTTCGTCGTCTTCGTATAAGTCACGGACCCTACTTGACAAGGAATATAAAGTGGAAAAGCAAATTGCAGCTGCCAAGCCAAATGCTGCTGATGCACCATGCATTAAATATTTAAATTTATTGATATCGTAATACCAGCAATTGCCATTCTCTCCACAGCTGCTGTCCCAAATAAGGCAGGCCGAATCCGCCAGTGCTCCAAATATTACCGGATTCGGAATAAATCCTGCAAAATTCAACAAATATCAGATCGAAAGAGAGCATATAAGTGTTCTTTGATGTGCCTATATTTGAAATAGTATAATATATATATAAATAGAATATGTAAAATATTTCTAAGGAAAAAAAACTATTAAGAAGTCCGCTTTGTGGTAAAATATTTTTAATAACTATTTAAGTTAATATGACAATCATGTTTTCATTATTATACCTTACTTTACGCCAAACTCTCAAGATACGTTTGATAAATATTACGCCTAATTAATCATTAATATTGCCTAAGTAATAATATACTTCATACATTAGTATTGCCTAATCAGTAGACTGCATAATATATAAACAATGCCTGATTAATAAATAAACTAACTAATTAATATTGCCATTGATTAATGCAGTAATTTATTTATTAATATCGCCTATAATTACAATAGCATTAAGATAAGATTCAGAGCGGGTCCGTTGTTTTTTATGTTAATTATTTACAGAAATTTTTCCAATGTAAAGAATAAAATTTAGTTTCTCCATCAGATTTGCGAAGTAAATTACGAAAATAAGACTTGACGGTATAAATTTAACAAAAAAATTATTCAATGCGTACAATTTAATGGGAGAGAACACTTGAATTTTTATCAAGATGTTTTGGGTTCAGACCCCACCCGAATCTATGTAAACATTCTATCCTTTGGAAGCAAATTATCATCCAATATTATCACATCATCGGCTATGATGATAATTGCTTGACTTTAATAAAAAAATATAAATTGTTTCAAATTTTGCCACGGTCGAGAAAAGCGAAATATATGTAGGGAAATACTTAAAATTTATTATAAGTTGCTGAGAAAAGAGACTAAATTAACGCGTCAAAATAGTAAATCTAAAATCACCGCCACTCCAACCGACATTCCAATTAAGACTTTTGAAGAAAATTTTCAAAAATGCAGGTTGAAACGTGCATAAATTATCACAAATATACGCACTCCTATCTAAAGTGTGCAAAACTAATGATATTTAATATATGATATTTAATATTTAATGATATTTAATATATAATGCCTGCGGTGTTTTCTGTATGAGTACAGTAATATTAATTATTATAGAATTTGCGTTTTAACCTTTTTCATTGTGCTTTGTTATGCTTAATGGACGTCCATTGTTTACTTGGATAGCAATATTTACTTTGCCAAATAGAACCCTCATGTTTTTTTTGTGGATTTTGAGCATTTTTAATTATGAAACAAATATTTTATGATTAAAAATACGCTGTCAAAGCCTTCATGAAGCCATGGAGATACCTCATTTGTCGTTAAATAAAGGCTAATACTTTTTATTAAAAGTGCGAAATAATCATCGAAACACTTAACTTATAAAAACAACTGAAAAGTAAATTATCGATACACGTTATTTAGCTATTTCCAAAGCATCTGTCGCTACGGAAAACAACAGCAAATCGTGAGTTGCTAAACATAGAAAGCCAAGTCTCATTCTTTTATTTTCCAATTTCTGTTGTTCAGTTTCTCATGCGTGTGTGTTTGTGAAACTTTGGAATAACCGTTTTACAGCTACAGCATGACGACGGTTGTCTTTCTTGTTCGCACTTGTCTTTTGATTATGACTTAGCATACCAAGTTAATTACTTGACTCAAATCCATAAGTTTTGAATATTATTTTCATGCTAACTCAAAGATTTCGTGGTTTAATGGCTGTATAAATAATAACTTCGTGATTTCTTCTTGGATCTGGGTATCTCAAAATAATGAATGAAGAATGTTACCGTGTTTCAATTGCATTCACCGCAGTTATAGACTTAATGCTGCCCTGCCTACAGAATGAATTATTTCTTAAATTAAAGTCATATTTAATTACTAATGTGTTTTATATTGCGTATCTTAGTTTACTAATATTTATCTCTTACTACAACGATGTTACATATGTTTCTATAACAAACAAATTTTCCTGAATTTACTCAAGCTTTGAGTTTCATAAATTCATGGTGTCGATAGATCCTAGGTCTCTCCTCAAAGTTATCTATTACTGAATACAATGATACTACAAAACGCCCTCTTGACGGACACCTCTCAAATAGTATCACTCTGTTTTTATGGTCTGATAAATCTTTCCAACCAAAATACTTGCGTACTGATATCGCACTCCCTTCTACGACAGATCACCCCTCTTTTATGGAAAAATTTTGTTGTCTGATGAGTGTTCGCTAATGACGATTTTTACAGTATATTCTCATGACACCCAGCGTAGAGAGGACTCTACATCCGTTCAGCTGCTACCAGAAGGAAAAGTCGTTGCCCAATGTAGAGAATATTCTACATTGAATTAAGGGTTAAATAATAACATAAAAATATTTTTAGCATTCCCATTACTTATTATTCTAAAAGAGTAAGCAAAAGTTTTGGAAAAAGTTTTATTTTTCTTGGGCATCAGGAGGATATAAGAAAAATGTATGTTTCGTAAGCGTTAGGTTTGTGCACAATATTTTTTTTTTTAAAAATGAATTACACCACTGTTCAACCTCTGGTATAAAGTGTCTTATGATAAGAAGTCTTATGATTCCGTAAGGTTGTGAAATTATATAATATTCTAGGTAATAGTCTAGGACATAATATTACCAAATTTAGTACTTGTTCGGCTACTTACTCACTGCTTTTCGATTAGATAACACCAGTAAGATATTAGAGACACTATTAGATAATGCATATAGCAATATATGCATATAGATAATGCATATAGTAATATATACATATAGATAATGCATATAGTAATATATGCATATAGATAATGAATATAGTAAGTAATATATGCATATAGATAATGCAATATGGGCATATATGCATTATATTAAATGCCTGCAAAAGGGTTGCTGGTATCTAACTGGAAGGAGACCCACACGCTGAACGTATGTGACGATGTGTGGAACCGGCCAGGCCAGTAACCTAGTGTCCTACCCCGCCTTCAAGTGGTGCAGGCTGAGCTTTCTATTTATGTGGCAAATTAATATTTGCTACACGGATAGAAAGGCGGAAGGGGAGGGCTAATTCACCAACCCGTCTAGCCAGCGTGGTGAAATTATGGCTAATTCCTCCATTATGTTGACACACCAGAAACCATGGCCCCTAGTCTCCAGGTGCTGGAGTGCTCCTGATCAAGGCAGCGGTCAGTGTGGCATG
>QLNU02015360.1:247162432-247177365 GCA_006491805.2 Dysdera silvatica
CCGCCAACGGTGTCCGTGACAACAACATGGTATGGACGTATCCATTGTTGGCCCTATGAGGAAAGGAACCCCAGTTCGTCAGTCATATTTATATTATTATTTTTCCTTTTTTTAAACCCAAAAAATTGTACTTATGATGATGTTTTGATGAAATGATATTCACATGATATTTTGTGATGAAAATTTTGAATCCGTCTGAATAAAGTTGGATTTGATTTGATATGAATAAAGGTTTCCCCATCAAAACTTGACTGTTCTTTGGACATGCCCACTGGCAAAGGTACTTACAAGCTTATCTTCCAAACAGATACAACCAACAAGAGTACATAGAGGAGTTCATGCATATACACGCATAGTAGTACTGCATTAAACCCTCTATACCAACATTTCAAAATTACTTTCTGATTACAGCATCAAAAGTTCTCCAGTCCCTTGAATGACGTTATAACCGCGTTCGACTGTATTTCGACATTATCAATGGCTGAATCACCTCTTGTTTGTCTCCTATGAATGCAAAGTAGAACATTTGTTTTCGAATTCAAGACCAGTATCTGTACTTTGTATTTAAGAAACTTTATATGAAAAGTACGTGTGTGTGTGTGTGTGTGTGTGTGTGTGTATGCAGGGGCAGACTAGATCCTCCCAAAGGGCGCATACCTTGTATTATCGAAGAGCGCAAATCCTTGCTTATTCAAAGGCGCGAGTCGCATCGTCCATGAGGGCTCACCGGCCCGAGGGCCGGCTGTCCGGCGGCCCAGTCTGCCCCTGTTATTATCCGAGGGTTGCTGAACACCCTGCATTTAAATATGGCTGTTATATATTTTGTACAGAGTTTAGATTTCAGTGATTTATTTAACACAAGTATTAAGCCTTATTAATTTTAATTAAAAACATTAAAATAGTCATAAAAGCAAATTAAAAGAGTTGTACGTGTGTATGTTACGGATATGTTTCAAGTGAGCAACTAGTTTTATTTTAAATGTAATGTGAATTGGTGATTATTAAATAATATTAAAAATCGATAATTTAATGCTTCCCTTCCTTCATGCCTGTACTGATATAAAATCAAGACCAATTTTAAAAGTTAACACTTGGTGTAGGGTGTTGTCACACACTTTTTTTTGTAAAAACCGCAAATAAGGGCCCCAAAATTTCCAGTAGCCCAGGGTTCCCATAAACCTTAGTCTGGCGCTGGAGACAGCTTATTTTGTTTCAGTTCCCAAGGTCCGATTAAGCCAAAGTGAGACCCTGGGCCCGATCAAGTCAGAATGGGGCCCAGGGCCTAGTATTTATTCGGAGGAGGCCCCTCCTTACGCACTCGCTAAAAAATTATTCAATAAGTAAGTAACAAATGCAAACTCTTGTTATATATATTATGTGCATAATCAGTGGTTTAAAACTGTTTTCAATGACGTCTACGTTATAATTAAGAAAAAAATTAATATTAATAAATTACTAAGTTATAATTAAAAATTATTTTTCAAACTAATATTTTAAACTTTCTAAAAAAAGATCATATACAAAATTTTGAGTGCCCAATGATGTAGGGGCTCAGGGCCGCGGCCCTGGAGGCCAACGCTATAATCTGGCCCTGCCGGTTTCTCTGCATTTTCGAAAACGATGAATACACTTTTTGACACTGACAAATTTATTTGTGCCATGCCAAATTTTTCTGAATTATGGAACCAGAGGGTTCCTAAATATTCTGATAAGATTAAAAGAAAATAAGTGACAAATGGTGATGAGAGAAAACTATGATCAAAGGAAAAATGACAACTGGGGATTCAACAAACGATATCAAATGGATAAGTGTTTTAATTTGTTTTATTTAATTATACAAAAAAATAGAAAAGAAGTTGAAAAATTACCACGCCACATCTATCATATTCATGCTGTAAAATGATTCGAAAGGTATTATTCCAAAAATTAATCTTAACAGTAAACTACTTTAATAATTATAAAGAAATAAGAGACGTATATAAAAATATACAAATAAAGTAGAAACTATTCGGATCCTGAATTATCCGGTCCCACGAAGCTCAATTTTTATTTTTAAAACAAGCGTCCTCTGTACGGAAGAGGAAAGGGAGAGAGTGGCAGGGGAACGGCTCCCATGATAAAGGAAGCCCCTTCCACGTGGCACATGTCGGCTGGTCGAAAGGTTCTTTTTATGTAGTTTAAAATTTTTGAAGCGTCATAATTTTTTTACTTACATTATATTTAATGTACAGCAATAAAGTTGTCATATCATTTTTAATTTTTTTTTCTATTTTCCTGGTTTCCGATTTTCTATTTATTTATTTTTTAACTATACTCGATTATCTAGATTTTTGTTTATCTGGACGTATCTGGTCTCAATTAGTCCACATAATTGAGTTTTTCTACTGTACGCAAGAGATAATAGATACTAAAATAACTTCTATCTAACGAATTTATCATCAGAACAGTCACATTTTAACTGGTTTACATTGAAAGTCATTTATACTTAACGAAATTTTTCTTCAAAATTACAAAACCCAATTTTTTTTAACTAATCTTTTATATATTAGCCAAACACTAGCTACTTCAAATTCATTCAGATTATAATATAAAACGCACGTTCCGAACATGAAATTGTAGCCGAATCGGGTGGCACAAATAGGTTTAAAAGAAGAAGGTTGAATCTCACGAGTTATCTCTTTCAAGATATACGAATCTCATTCACACATCTTCGTGTGAAAGAGTTCTTGAAGTTTTCGACTAGTTTACATAAAGTTGATTTATGTAAGTGGTCTGGCGTTTCCTGTTCTATCAGCTCACGTAGTTGTATGACACCTACGATGCCATTCGTCCGAGGGTAAAAGCCGACAGTTGGTATCGAAAACAAACCTTTTAAAAAACATGTGTATTTTTCCTCCTTATCTACGAGGGCGAATCAGAAAGTCTTTGCTCCTATTTTTTATTAGCCAAAATAAGGTACATACAGGTAATTACAAATATACGTACTATTCTACGTACCTTACACTATTTTTCCACATAGTCCCCACACCGGTTCAGACATTTGTCCCATCGCAGCACTAAATTTGAGATGCCCCTGTGGTAGAATTCGTCCGGCTGACTGTGGAACCACCGTCGGACTGCTGTCTTGGCTTCATCGTTGCACGTGAATCGCTGTCCTGCCAGGAACTTCTTCAGCGGACCGAAAACGTGGAAATCACTAGGGGCGAGGTCCGGACTATATGGTGGGTGGTCCAGACTCTCCCAGTCCGCTGAAGAAGTTCCTGGCAGGACAGCGATTCACGTGCAACGATGAAGCCAAGACAGCAGTCCGACGGTGGTTCCACAGTCAGCCGAAGGAATTCTACCACAGGGGCATCTCAAATTTAGTGCTGCGATGGGACAAATGTCTGAACCGGTGTGGGGACTATGTGGAAAAATAGTGTAAATAGTACGTATATTTGTAATTACCTGTAGGTACCTTATTTTGGTTAATAAAAAATAGGGGCAAAGACTTTCTGATTCGCCCTCGTACGTAGGCAGAGAAAATATAGGCTTGAAACTGTACCTCAGGCCTCAACACTTAATAGCGGTCACATGAACCTAATTAATCTTCTAGAAAGCAAAATAAACGAAGCCCACTCCGACGCTCTATATACCCGCACATCGAAACCATTATCTCCTCTAATCAAATAACCCCGTGCCTTTGGTTTTATTTCCTCTTCCTCACCTTTTGCGCCGGACTGCATCTGAAAGTCACCCTCCCACACCACCCCGGGAAGTTGAGGAGCGGCGAACTGGGTCCTCTCAAAGGGCGCATACCTTGATTATTGGAAAGCACTTGTCCTATAGCCCATGAGGGTGCACCTGCCATGGTAATATGCGCAAAACGTATAACAATTTTTAAATTGGAAACATTATATGTTCTTTAAATGATTATATAAGGAATTTGCTATCTTAATTAATACCCATGAAAGAGTAAGTATTAACCTCCAGCCTATTTTAATACTTTCAAGCTTGCCGTTTTGAATCCACTATCTGCTCAACAATGACATATAATGATGGAATATCCAAATAAATTTTTGAACAGAAATAGAAGAATCGTCAATGACAGTAACATTTTACTTTATGACAACCCGATTAATTAGTCCAACTTTTCCAGTAATTCTAATTAAGCAGGATTTGTATAAGTTATGTTTTTAACTAATTGAGATTTTTGTATTCCGTTACCCGTGGTTACAACCTGGCGTGCTATAATGGTATGTTGTACAATTCTCAATATGACATAAAGCATTTACCGTCTTCATTTGCTTAACTACTTTATCAAAAGTTAAAATATTATGTGGTTAAAAATCAAAAAATTAAAATTGAATTAAAGTTCTGACATCGCTTTTCTGAAACAAGCTTCAAGGAAATAATCTAAAAGTTATTAGTTCAAAAGATTATTTTGGCGAAGTAAAAAAAACTAAGCCTTTGGACATATCCTCTAGAGTTGATTCGGATCCATTCCGTATAAGGATTGAACAACTTACAAACGAAATAGTGTAAGCATTCTAATATTGATTATTAATTAATTTTTAGTATTGCTTGCCCATTAAATTTTAGCATTAATTACCAATTAATTTTGAAGTATTGATTGCCTATTAATTTTTGAATATTGATTGCCTATTAATATTTTAGCATCGATTGGCTATTATTTTTTTCGCATTGATTTCTAAGTCGTAGTTGTTAATTTTAATGCTGATTAATTATTAATTTATTAATCAGTTTTTAATTTGTCAGAAAAATCAGTTATTAATGTATTAGTATATATAATCAGTTTTTAATTTATTAGGAAAATTAATTAGTAATTTATTAGGGTAATTATTAATTAGTTTAATAAGAATGTTTATTTTGTTTTGATATTAATTCGCTAAGATTTTAATATTAATCAGTTATCTTTTGCACTGAATATTTACTAATTTTTACTATTGATTAGCTTTTCTGTTTTTAGTTCAAATGGGGAACGTAGTGCGGTTATAAAAGTTCTCCATTTATCTCAGTTTTCTGTAAGCTTTTTCTACGTATTTCATTTCATGTTGCCCTGTCCTTTAAATTTATCGTCCAAAGTTGTTTTTACATGTGTTTCTTGTTTCATCTTTCATTTCCTTTTCCTGCGCGTTATATTCTAGTGCTTATCTGCAAACACTTTTCAGTTTATTCGTGAATGCGCATCCTAACTAGTTGCATTTTCTTTGCTTAATAATTTCTAACATTGGTTTTAGTTGCAAATACTGTCAAACCCTGGTTAAGACGAATTACTTTTAATACGAACCGTTTTCTGAAGTCCCGTCAGATTGTATAGCATACCGTCCTTGCCGAATAAGATGAATTGCTGTTAATGCGAACACAGATTTTCTGATCCCTTTGGTGTTCGCCTTAACGAGGTTCAACTGTATTTCATAATCTATATTAGTTATCTTTTTTTACCGTTACATATTTAACATTGCATGGAAGAAATTATTTATAAAAACTTGAAATCTCCAAGTTTATTTTTGCTTGCCTTTATTACCCTGTCCAGTATTACCAGAGAAAACATTGGTGAAAATAGAGTATACTGCTTGACTCCTATTTTGAAGAAATTTGTCGTTATCCAGTTTTGTAAGACTTCAATCATATAATTTCAATTAAAAATCATAATTAGTTTTATTAATTTTACTGATATAAAATACTTTTAAAGTCTTCGCACCACTTCTTTCTTGCTATTAATTTGTTAATACTCATAGATTAAATATTATTTTGTTGATAACTCGATAAATTCATTTATTTGTTAATATTTTTTATTATTTTATTAGTATTAATTACTCACTTATTTTAAATGTAAGCTTAGGCAACACTGCAGAAAACTTTCATTGTAAATCAATTCAATTCAAAAATGTTTATTTGGTAAGGCAAGAGCAAATGTGGTATATACACGCAATATAATTTTTTTGATAGAATTATTACTATTATATATGTCCCGATTTACTTTATTTCAACCGAACTTACCTGGGTGACGCCAGTCACCCAGGTAATGACAGTGTATCACCAGGTATCAGAGTGAGGTAAATAAATAAACGTATTTATCTATAACATAATTTCTAATTTATTTCAGCCATAAGGAAAGCAGTCTTTGAGACACGAAACAATATCTACTCAATTAGGCCTATAGATAAAATATTAGGTATAGTTGTAATGAAAATGTTTATTCACAATTATCGGCTCTATGTTCATATTTAACATTCTGAAGGATAGATCATGATAAGTCTTCCCTCAAAATAATTTTCTTCGGTATAATTAGCGGAAAAAGTGAATTTATTTTGAATGTTTTAATGTTAACTGCATGTTACACTGCTTCAATAATTATTTCGAATTTATAAAATATTGTGTGGGTTACAGAGGCGGATCTAGAGCTTGTGATGCCCAGAGCAGGGTATATCTCCCGAGGCCCTATACAAGAGGAACCGCATATAACGAGGAACTTGGGACCAAAGAAAATGCTCGCTATATCCGACCTGCAAAAATCTTGATCATTAATAACAATTGAATTCTATTGTACTTAATCATTATACCAAACATAAGCTAAATTTCCCTGGCCATATCCGAAACTCAGTAAACGTTTGCTCATGATAAGTAGGTCCTACTTTATTTGAAAATTTTCTAAATGGTTTTGATTGAGAAGGGAATAAGTGGGGGGAAGAGGAGCAAATTTCTAAAAGGAAATGAAATATACATTTAAATACTGGTCATATTTATTCACTTACTCAAATTTGTGTAATAGAATATATTAATATTTAATTTGAACACTGTGACTTAGTTTTGCAGGATTATTTAGGTTCCGTACCTACATTATTGCTCAAAGCACAATAGTCCCGTTCCACATAAAGCTTATTCTACCTAGAATTGTTCGCAAATACTCCATAGTGTTTGCTGACTTTATACGTCAAAAGTGCGTTAGATAATTTGGGGTGAGATCGATGGCCTTACAAAACCTCAAATAAATTACATTTGCACGTTAGTCTTAATAACGGAATTAGTAATATATATTGTAATTGACTTTTCTTTTATCCGCTGCAGTTATTTCGAAATTCAAAAATAACTGAATCAATCCAACCGTGTTATAATCGCTAAGACTCACTTTAGTAACAATATGGAGAGAATTCCCTAAAAAATTGTCTCCTTTTCAACCACATTCGGCCCTTATTTATAATTTCTTCTCTCTTTTCACGCTAACTGTCAGACTTTCTTTCAATTCGTATGCCATAAATTAAATTTTCTTTTTGTTTGATAAACGTAATATTTTGTAGTAATTTCCTGCTTTCTTTAAACAGAGAAATTTTGCGTTATTTGAAATTGTCACTAGTAAAGTTATTTTTATTCATTTTTTAATATGAAAAATATTGGAATTTTTGTGCAAAAATATTCTAAGTTTAGTAAAATCAATGCAACTAATGAAGTATCGCGGGAGGCTCCGATGGCCAAAGCCCTAGGCGGTCGCCTGACTTGCCTTAACCTAAGGTTGTCTCTGGTGGTTATGTTTCATGAGATATACTCTAAATAATGCATTTGAATGCAATAAGTTGAATGTCCTTTATTTTACATATATCACAAATAATTGATATTATAAGTAATATAAGATAAAAATAATGGTTAATATAATGAAATAGAAAAATCATAACATAATATTAAAAAATCATAAAAATCATCTATTAAACTATTTTTACCAAACGAATCAAAAACAATTAGATTTAACCGAAAGTATATGCATTCAAATGTAGAAATTCCGTCAAGATTTTTTGCTAAAACCACATGCTTGGAGCCCTTTTCCGGATGAATATTGTCAAATATACATTCTGTAATAAAGAAATTATACATCCAACAAGATGCCCAAAGGTGTAAGGCGCCAAAGATAAAATACTGAAAAATTAAAAATTGCCTGAAAAATTACGAAACAGGAACAACGTTAGAAGGAAAATAAAATAACTATATTAATTAATTATTCATAATGCTGCAGTTTTATATTTCACACACACATGGATTAAATTTAGGCTCTCGTGAAAATGGATATGAAGAATTATATTGTTTTTCACCTATTACTTTTTTTTTTCAAATACGTAAAATAAATCTTTTTAATTTAAATTAATGAGTATGCTTGAAATGGCTCGCAATTCGATCTTTAATTTGTTTCTAATTTGCTATTTAGTTTAAAGTGTAGATCAACACTGGGTTTTTTAGCGTTTTTTTATGTAGAAATTTTCTACTGTGACTGTAAAAACTGAGTCTGTAAAAAAATGAGTGACCTGGAATATAATTTGGATTAATTGAAGTAACTAGGATTTGTAAACACTATTTGGTTCACATAAATTATATCTTTTGTACGTTTAAAAAAGAGAAATAAGCGAGTATGGGCGTTCGAATTTTGGAAGCGCTTTGTATCATAAAAACTAGTGTTCCAATTAGCAAATTAATTGAAGAAAAAATATTTTCTAACTGAAAAAAGGCCTTTTAATTTGGTCTTGGCTTTGAAAGTGCTGAAGATGCTGCGAAAAGGGGGAATGGGAAATATTCGGAATTCGATTTTGCAACCTTATTTCTTCCTAATTAATAATGGATATAATCATAAGTGTTTATTTATTATTATTAAATATTTATCAACGCTGTTTTGGTATAGAAAGTCTGAAAATAGATTATAAATAACTTCATATATATGCTAAAATTATATTTTGCATTATTATATATATATATATATAATTAATTTTAATGATAAGTGAGAAACCACTCCGTTGAAATAAATAAGAATTTCCTTTTCAAAATTAACCAGAGAAAGTTTTCCATTTGCATGTTGTTGTTTTTTTTACTTGAAGTAACTCCTCAGGGGCAATTTTACCTCCAAGCACATAGTCAGCTCTCTTCCTCTCTTCTAAATATTATAAAAGGAACTGTTATCATCAAAAGACTCGCAGCATCCTAGTTGTAAAAGACATTAGAAAAGAGAATCGTTTTAGTCAAAATCCCTTTCCATTCGTGAAGTGGGGGAGAAGGAGGAACTGAAGTTCGTGGGATATTATCATAATCGGCTACTTTAAGAAGAGGAGGAAAAGGATCGGACGCCGTTTCCGTGGCAACCACTCAAACTTCAGTCACGTGGCGCTTTGCCGAGACGCCCTCTGTCGACTTTCCTTGTGAGTTAATTTACACAACTTGGCGACGTTCCGTTCGATCACCCAAAAAAGTTGGCGACATATTCCAGGACGCTTCGAGCGCCAAGGCTAAGGCGGGCAAACCGATAAATAGGAACAATCGTTTCAAAGCCAAGTAGTTGCAACTCGGACGTTTAGATGACCGGATCTTTTCCAAGTCTGGTTAAGGAGGAAAACACGTCGGTCATTAATCGTTAATCCAAGCCGCATTCACATAGACGTGTCTAAAGCAAGAAAAGTTTTCAAAACATGCGTTTATTGCACTATTTCTGCCACGTGTATCGATTCGTCTCAACAGACCTCATTTTTTTCTGACGTTCGATTTTTTTTTGTTTTCAATTTTCGCACCCGAAGTTTTTTGGAGTTCTTTACACATGTGTTCACAGATTACCATCATAATTTTACTCAATGGATATTTGTGTCTTTTTCAATTGGCAAACAGTAAAGGTAAGTGTAGAAAATTTCAAAATGATATTACGACTGGTAATGTGTTATTATATGAATTTCCATCTTGTTGCGACCTATGCTCTAATAACACAAAACGATGACATATAAAATATCTGCCTGGATCATATGTTATTTCCCAATACAAATGATAAAACGTGGCATAAACACATATTAAAATTTTTCGTATAAAAATTATTCATTTATAAAACTACCACTCTATATATTCTATAACGAAGTTTTGTTCGTCCGTTTATTAACATATAAGTATATAGTACCAAAATATTTGTTTAGAAAAATGAGTTCTCTTAATTTTTCTTATTCATTATTTTCATTTTATATATATATATATAATGGCAGAAACTACTATTAAGTGATTTGTTGATTAAACAAATTATTTTAAACCACAAGAACTTCGGACGAACACTTTCCTCTTTTCTCGGTAACTAAAAAGCGTCATATTTATTGTACCTTTTATCATTTTTAAGGAGTTTATTTTTTACGGGTCGTTTAATTCAGCGAAGTGCGAATGTCAAAATGTTGCTTTCACTGCGTAAACCAGCATTGAATTTACCCCGTTGCGCCGATTCCCTGCGTGGCGACAAATTTGGCAAAGAAACCAGCATCGTAGGGGCCCGTTTGCGCGCAAAATTATCAACTTTAAACTTAACTTTGTTTATTATATTAATTTCAGTGGTGGATTTCTAAGTAGGCACACAAGGCACAGGCCTAGGGGCAGCACTTATCGGAGGGCGGCATCAATGTGCTTAAACATAAAATTTTCCGAACTCAACAATGTTGAAAAAACAACGTTTCTTTTAATTATTGCCCTGTTTCCCCAATAGCGATGACATATAAGCGACTACTTTAACTTGCCTGCAAATACAAACTACAGAATCGAAAGACAAAGGGCCCTAAAAATTTTGGGCCCTGGTCATTTGCCCAGCCTGCCTATTTATAAATCGAGGCTTAACACGTTTGTTATATATACTAATAGTAAACGAATGAATAATTTAAAAACGAAAAAAATTCATACAGATATGTGTCCGTGTATTTTTCCCAAATACGCAAAATATACGCAAAAACATCAGAGGTTCCAGGAATCCATACTAAAATTATTGTGGATTCAAAAAGTGCCTCAAATCCACGAAGTTGGCGATTATGGTAGCAATAATTTTGAGTTGTATCTTATTAGTTTGAATAATTATATGAAAAATCTCCTTTACATATCAAATGTTAAGAGTATGATATGTGGTTTTTTTTTTTACCAAATATTCCGTTCTTTCTAAAGGAGGGAGGGGGCGGCAGTACAGGCTGTGCCTAAGGGCGGCAATTTTATAAATCCGCCACTGATTCATTCGGTTCCTCTAGTTTTCAAGAATACTTTAATTTAACTAGAAAAAACCATGTAATATGTATTGTAGTGTCTGTAAAAATTTGTCAAGGTTAATCCAAGTAAATAATTAGCCAGTAGTGCGTTTTAAGGGCCATGCACTTTCTAGATTATTTGGAGCTGATATTAACTATTTTGTAACTTGTAATTAGTATAGGAAGACATTTATAAATAGAATGAAAACTGTCTTAGGCGGAACCTACATAAAGCGGAAACTTGCTCAACACGGAATTTTTTTACGGTCCCTTCAAAAGTCAATGGTAGTTAACATTAGCTACGGAAACTGTCTAACGCGGAAAGCAGTATTCAGTCCCGTCAAAGAGAAAAACCTGCATAAAGCGGAAAATCGCTGGCAGAAAGGAAATTTTCTCAGCAGAAAAAGGAAAGAGGGTTGTAATACAATGCAAATAGCAAAGTGGAGGCTGGCGAACAAAAGACATTTTACAGATATAGAATGCCCTTGTCCGCATAGGCGTAGCCAGGGAGCGGTTTTGGGGGTTGTAACCCCCATCGTAATGAAATTTTGTATATTTAACATAGGAATATATGAGTTATAGCCATATAGCCCCAATTAAGCCAATAACCTCCACTGAACTTTCTGCTTCTCTACCTACCCACCCCATGCTTGCCTGACCACCATTTTGCACACCACCCACCCACCATAGGCATACCCAGAAAGTTCATAAGGAGAGGGTTACAGGCTTACAATGGGGGGTTACAGAGCTACAACTCCATTGTATTTACATGTATACTATAAACAATTTCATCGCAATGGGGGTTACAATCATAATCGCGACCACCCCCCCCTTGCGTATGCCAGTGCCACCCACTTCTTAAATAAAAACGTTCATTATTAACCAGAACGAAAAGTCACTCATGTAGACTTTATCAATTCATGGATAAACCCACCGCAAGGAAGAGTATCTTTATACAAGGGAATCATTATCTTTACAAGGGAGGTACTTTATCGTTACAATTTAAGCTTACATAATAGACTTTTTGTATGGTATAAGCATGTATAGTTAGCATGAAATTTTGCACCATATTGATCGTAACTACTAAAACGCCAAAGTAGTGCAAAAATTAAAATTAATAAAAATAAAATGCAGTGATAAAATAAATATTTTTATCAAAAGGAAAATAAATATAATCTTAAAGTTCGCAAGATAAGACAAAGAAAAAAAAAAGCATATGCAGTCATCTCTTACCACTGAATTTAACTATGTATGTATTTATTTTGCATGTAACCTCCATAAGGCGGAAACCTGCATACTACGGAATTTTTTTCCGGTCCCGTGAGTTTCTGCCTTAGACAGGTTTCACAGAATGCTTAATTAGTAAAAAGTACATTTTTCAATTTATTTTCTAGAATATAGTGTTTTAGTATGGAATGTTCGGTTACTGAGGCAGTTGATTTGAAGTCTACACTATCTTTAAAACAGAACATTGCGAATTCTATTTAAACCGATCTCTGTATTTTCATATCCCATAATAAACTTTCTAGTAATTCTTAAGATAAAATCTATATATATTATGTTCTTATTAACGATATACAGTAGGATTCACCCACCTAAATGAGCCCACATTCATGGAGTTACCGAATTTAACGAGAAAAATATATATTCTGTATGATCTAACGATTAAGTGCGATATATATACAATCGTGCTTAGAGAACAAAACATTTCGGGGTCTCCGAATTTAGCGAGAAAAAATATGTAAGATTCCTACGAAATATACAAAATTCTACATAGTAAAAAAAATCAGTGATCGAGTTGGTCTTTTTAACTAAGGCGAGTATGATGAAACAAAATTTTCATCAGTTAAATCTGGAGAATTTTTTGAACTCGCTTCATAATACATCACTGTTGCAAAGAGTTCAAATCGTAGTGATCGGCAAGAAAATCCAGAAGTCCAAAATATCGCTGCGTTATATTTATACATGTCTAATATAAATGATTCCGTCTGCTGAAAAAACCTGTCTCCCCTCTCTAGAAAGCGGGGGACTTTGAAACTAATCGCGATATATATAACGCGAAACGTTGTTGAAAACGTATTGATCGTCCCCAAATAAAGCATATTTTCGGAATTAATACTAATGAAAGTTCGTTTGTATTATTATTATTAAATTTGTATAGTTTATTATTCTGAAATTTAAGTGGTGATATAGTAGGTTATTTATAAAATGGTAAGAGAATTCAAAGATGAGAATTATTGCTTGCATGTTCAATATATACATTACCTATACAAATTTTATTTTCCAAGTTTGAAATTGTAAATACCCAAACGGGTTTAGTGAGCGACCGCATTTAGCGAGCATTTTTGTTGGTCCCAAGGTTCTCGTTATATACGAGTCTGACTTTATAAAATTTGTGCCTAATATCTAAAAGTAACTGTTTTATTGAGCTATTTATATTTTTAGAATATGAGTGGGAAGAAATAAGCCGAACAATATATAATGCATAACTTATTAAATTGAATAGCCGAACTTACAGCGAATTACAGAATTTACAACTAAAGAAACTGAAAAATTCGACCAAGCTTGAACATCGAAAATTTGTGGATTTTGAAATCTAATGTCTTCAACTAGTTAGTGCACATGTTGCCGAAAAAATTATTCAATATTTGAATAAAACTGTTTTATCTATTATATTTGCAAGCCTAACTCAGTTAAAAAAATTTGTGGTGTATACGATATTTAATTGTTGCCGACATAAAATTTGTCAGACAGGAAAAAAGCGTTGTTCTACGCTTTAAAATTACTGTTCTAATATATATGGATCTTTAAATATATAAGCTACGTACACATAAGATTAAAATTATGCAGAATCTCATAAAAGTTAAAGATAAATTATTGTTTTCTTTGGACTACTGAACGTAGTAGGGATTACCAAATTTGCAATGCTTAAAACGATATGTCAAGCAAATCTAGAAGAATAAAAAGACGGACGTTCATAAAGCAATAAACTCCAAAGATCACAATGGTGAAACTTAATAAATAAATTGATAAGTGGATTGAAGGCAGAAAAATTACCCGTAGAAACTGAACATTCTATATTAAGGACCCACGGTTAAAATAAAACATGTCAGAAAAAATTCGTTGATTTACGCCTGGTTGGGTAATATTTTACCTCAGGAGAGTGCTAAAATAGCAAATTTTAACGCGTCTACTCATAGGTTAAGTAGTGTGTAGTTTAAATCAAAAAGCTATATGAATATCAGAAATTAGCAGTAAGTCAATTATAGGTGAACGAAATATAATGACGGCTTTCAGCTGAACACAATTTTCGATGGGAAATACAAGGTAGCCTCAATGTTTTAATTAAAAAAATTGGTAGAAATCGAGGTATTGGCACCAACAAAGAAATGTACAAGGATGACTTTTTCAGTAAATACTGTAACTGAAAGAATCGGCAGCAAATAAGAAATATATTCCAGGTAAGTATAGAATGTACAAATTATATTTCGATATTTTTATAAATAATATACAGTGAAATCTATCTATAACGAGACTGGTTTTTCCCGGTTCCGAGAAATATAGAGGGTATCATATTCATCCTCGTATATAACGATGTCTTTTTCCGGTCACTTGCATATACAGATAGATTACACTGTATCATTATAATAATATAATAGTTATGTAATGTTATAATAATATATTTAAAAGATTTATTCATATTTTTCTTCTTTTAATTTCTTCATGGACAAAAATATCGAAGCATATATTTCCTCCAAAATAAGTAAGAATATTTTTTTTATTTTTTAAATATACATTTTAATAGACAGAGGGTTAAAAGAATGAACATTTAACCCGTTTTTTAGTGGTTCTGTTAACCTTAATATAAAGGTGAGTTACGCTATGCAAAACTTACTTATACCTGAGTGTTAGAAGAATTTTTTCATA
>QLNU02015360.1:247177465-247221172 GCA_006491805.2 Dysdera silvatica
ATTCTTCATAGTTATATTGGGATTCAGTAACAATTATTTTGATGGAATATTTCTTACATGTGTTTTTCTATCCTTTTGATTTTACAGTGAGGCACTCATTTTGTAAAAGTCTTCTGAATATTTCTTCTTAATTTCCATGAATAAGTATTGATTTGACATCATGTATTATTATTTAAAGGTCTACATGATTTCATGCCTTGAAATTATACATATTTCATCTTTTAATGTACATATTGTAAACAAGCTGATCCAACGACTTCAGGTAGGCTGAAATGTATAGAGGAGAGGTGGATATTAGTATCGCAGGGGATTGTTGTTTTAACTTTAGGTACAATTTTTGTTTAGTTATTAAAATTTCTATGGCTACAGGTAGAAACCTCCGACACACACACACACTTGAAATCAAGTTAGAGATTTTAAAGTATAAGAGGAAAAGAAACATCACCCCGGCCTATAGTCAAACTATAGTACCTCCGTTGGATCCGGAGTACCATAACCACTTGACCACCGAGGCATAGAATGTCGCTCCTTTTCTCCGTATATAAGGATGTAAGATATTATTACCCTTCGTATGTATGGCTATAAATTCATATCTTCAGAGAAATGATCATGTTACGGAAACGTAAGAAGCTCTATGTTTGTCTGTGCAGTAGAGCTGTGCTAAAATATATATGTTTTCATGGAATTTGTAAACTCTGAATGGCTCATATATTTTATCAATGCATTTGGTTTCGACTAAGCAAAGTTTCATTCCATCTCATGAATTAAAACTGTAAGTGGGATTTCGTCGTGTACAATTTTTTCCTATCAGCTCTTCCGAGTACTTTTAATCGAATAGTGGCTAGGTGTTTTCTCAAACAAAACAGTTCGTTCTGCTGCTGTGATATTCAACTTGCATCTTCCATCTCATAATCCATACTTTTTTCCTTGAGAATGTAAAAGGTTACTACAGAAAATAAAACCAATCATAACTATCTCGCGAAATGTTTAAAATTTGTCTTCGAAGTCTAACTACCTCGCTTAAATTTCATGGAGCCTGTCTTGAAACATTTAATAGAGTGAACTGTTTTAATTAGTATTTCATTGTTTGAAAGTGAGAATATATTATTGACGTTATACTGTTAAGTGGCTAGTTAGCGTTCTTCTGAATTTTCATTCTGAACCCTTCCTTTCCTTTACTGATATCCCAGCCAGGTTTTCATTTCAGTATTTTACTTCTATTGGCAATTTGCGTGCTCATCATGGACTATCTTTTTATCTCATAAGCCACAGTAATGTTAATTCGTAGAAGGACAATACTGTTTAGTCAGTACTCTAATAAGCATCGCTGAAAAAGTTATTACCGCTACCTGCGAAATAAAAATGGCATTTGAAGTGTAATTTCTATTTTTTTATCGCCTGATTTTCCAATGTCAGTGATGCTTCCGTTTCCTTTGCGTCTATCTTACACCAGGGTTACCCCAAAGGGTACGCGCTGTGTGCGCCGCGTACTCTCAAGAAATTTTGAAAAATACGGAGTACGCACCGCATACTCTCAAAGTCTCAAGAAAGTTTTTGTATTGGTTTATCAACAAAGTTCAGCCTTTTTTTTTTCTAGTCATTTACAAACTTGAATGGAAACAAATGAGGAAATGAGGAAATTCCCCAAGCCTTAAAGTAATATCCTGCATATGACAAGGAGAGGAAAGAAAAACTGATGAAAGTGGCAACTGCCACCTTTGGCTTGGATAGACGATAGACGACCAGTCAAATGTCAGTCAGCGCGGCTCGGTGACGTCACCAAATCCAGTAACTCCGCAATTACAATACTCTTTAAGACAGCACCGCATACTCTTAATAATTTTCTTCAGGACAGCCCTGTTTTACATATCTGATATCTAGGATATAGCCACCGTTTAGTGAATTTACTGAGATGAAACTGACACTCCTTTTCATATCCAAGAAATCTTACTACCTTTCTCATCCTCTTTCGTCTGGCTTAACGTTTTATCTGTGGGTAAACCATGTTGATAAGTGATCCTATTTTCACCGCGTTAATCAAGACTGGTCTGTTTATTGTTACGCTAAACTTCCCGTTCGTTAATTTCGAAATAAACAACATAAATAGGTACCTTCTTATTTATGTCAAAATCGATTCGTTTTAAAATTTAGGCATAGGAGTTAATAGGATCTTATAAACTGAAAATTTTAATTTTGTAATGTGTTAGAAGCTTTTGAATTCCCGAAAAGCATACCAGATAACCTACATTACTTTAAGTGCCAACTCTAAGTCATTTTGTGGTCTGTTTAGTTTTATTTGTAGGTCTCATTTGGGATGAGACTAAAGGTTTAACGACTGCTTTCTATCTTAAACACAAAAAACTTATCGGAACTCCACCAGGTGTTTGCATTATACTTATGTGCTTAATATGATACCTTCTAAATATTTAATATCTCAATTTCGTTAATATATGGAAGGAACAAATACTGTCGTTTACACAAATTAAACAACAAATCTGAAAGTTGTTGTAACTCAAAAAATATTCTGCCGCATATTGAATGCAAATTGGTAAAATATTTCATTATACCACATGTTAGAGGAAATCTCACGAATATTTTGTACAAAGTGTTTACATTCTGTATTCTCTATAAGAATAAAGAAAGAACAAACAAGCATTGGAAAAATAAAATAGGAAATTTTGCCTTGTATGAAATCGAATCCGAAGGCAGGAATGCTCCGCTTTCTAGTAAAGCGGTTCGAACTTCCCTGTAGGATTCCGAGAAAGGAATTGTGAGGGCAAAAAATCGCCTACATAGTGCGTTTCCCATATGCTCGATTGGGTTTGTTTTAGGGAAGCATGCTGTCTATTTTTTGAGTAGTAGTCTCCGCTTAAAATATTGCTGTACTAGCCATGCTTTGTATAAGTATATGTAGGTTGAAAAGCATTATCGGCTTGTAGTACAAATGTGTCGCTAATTGCGCTAGCATATGCGCTAGCTTAAAAAAGAGGACCATAACATATATCTTCGTCACACCGCTGAACCTTTAATGTGCCATAAGAAGTCACCATGTTCACGTAGAAGTCAGCACGTTCACATCAATGGATTCCTCCTCATGCAAGCCCATTACTTCCCACATAGAAGTACATTTCGCGGGCAGGAAAGAATGATATCGGATTCCTGGCTCTCCCCAAATCAAAAATTGCCAAGAATCACTCTCTAAAGGAAATCGCGATACATCCATGAATAGTACGGATCTCCATTGATTTGGATCATAGATCAGATGCATGCTTGATCACTTTTATGTAGGATTCTGTGTATCATATGAGTTTAAACCGTCATTACGAGAGCTACAAGAAGCACAGATCGAAAATATATCAGTGTAACAAGCCGGTTCTACCGCGAAGATAGCTGCAAACATCATTCTTGTGAGGAAGTTGCTGTTCGTATGAGAAAGCGCCTTATTCTCTGGTTTTGGAAGTGGTTCTATAGTCTTTGGATAACATAGTGATTTACGTTTGTCCATCTTGTTACGTTTTCTGAACTCTGGCCTGCTTTTGAGTCCACCTCTTGTTCTGTACTTCAATTCCACTGATAAACGACATATTAAAATTGTTAAAAACCGATGCTTATCACGAAATCCTTTATTCAGCCTCCGCACATGAATTGGCGACATACTGAGAATGGAAACTCGCGAACTGTCAGAGCTCGATTTTTCTGAATTTCGGTTTATAGGCCAATATGACCGAGTAGATGGAAGATCCAAAACCAAATTTGGCCCAAGCGACCTGGGGGTCGAGCTACGGCCCACTGAAAATAGAGCTCACCCTACAATGATGCTTCGCTGCATGACAGGTGAAAACAGTGTTTTGGCGTGCTGAGCAAGCATTAAGCGCCGAAAGTTTTACTGTGAGTTACTTTTATTCATGTTAGAAGTTTAGCTTTCTACGTCTTGTCAAAATGAAGTCCTGGCGCATCGTAAAAGCTGAGGGTCCTTTGTAAATAATTTTGGAGACACTTTCCAAAATCAATGAAAAGTATTTACCACAGCAATATTGACATATGGAACTGATTTGAATTATGAATCTGGAGTATTTACATATGAAACTGATTTGAATTATGAACATGGAGTATTTATGTATGAAAATGAATTTATGTAGATATGAAAAAAAAAATTTTGAGTTACCTAACTGCTGGGGTTACCAGAGTTATAACTGCGCTCTTGGTTGTTATGAACCTAAAACGCTTTTAATGGAAATGAAGATCAATAAAAAAATGAGAAAAGCATAATAATTTTGAGAAATGATGCAATAAATGAATGAACTACCATCGTAGTCCATTTCGTGACACACTTGGTCCGTGAAATTAAAACAAATTTCTTGCACATTGAAGAATTTTTCAGGCTTTCGTACCGGGTACGTTGATTTCCACCAAGCATAGATTATCATATTTCGGAATTTTGGGGAATGAGCAGTAGTTTGTGATGTTATTCCTTTCTGATCAGCTTACATGATCATAATAATGCAAAAGGCAAAATCGTGTTAAGCTTTTAGTGAAATATTTCCCATTGAAGAAGAAATATACGTCGCATGAAAGTATGATGGGTGTCGCTATAGGTGGTATAATCATCAATTTCGATAGCTCTGGAGGAATGGCTTGACGGAATGAGATAAGGCGTGAGAAGATTGAATGATACTTGGAGTGTGATTTCCCTCTTAATCGACAGAGTGCGCGTAGATGCCAGTTTTTTAGTGAATCCTCCGTGGTCGATGTCTAAAACCTCATCAAAAGAATAGTTGCTCATTGCATCTGTAACTATGTTGACGAATTCTATAGCTCTATCTTCCAAAGCCGTTGTGTGCATAGCACGTTCATGCGTAACGAACTTGGTGACTCTTCTACTTGTTATGCCACGCTCTTTTATTAAAATTTTAATAGAAAAGCATCACTTGCGCTAAAGTTTGTGAGATTTTCTCTCATTGCAATGCTCAGAAACCGTAACTTTAAATCGGAATCGTGAACTGTTAATAAAGCATGTTCCAAGGCATTTCTAAACTTCTCAAATACTTCGTCATTCATCCGTAACAGTTTTTCACATCTTATACCCTGGGAACCAACATAACCCCGAAAGCCATAAATTTGTCTATGTGAAAGCGTGTTGTCTTTAAAGCGATGTTGTATGCTTTTCAAACAACGTAGTTTTCCTGACCCACTCCATGCAAACGCAACTACTCTTTTCATGTGTTCTAATGTGTAAGTTACGCGAGATGGCAAATTAATTTGTTCATCCCATTCCTCATCATTTATTTCATTACCCCGTATTGCATCATACTGTATTTCATTTAAACAAATATCAAGTGTATTCTCGGCATTCATTTCGTATGTTAACCCGCTTGTCAAAGTTTCAGCAAATATAAATATTTCTGTCGCAATATTCATCTCATAATCTGATGCAAAATCAGCTGGTTTCCCGTGTTTTTCCCAAACAATGCGAAAAAAGTATTTTGTTATGGTGGAAAAGGAAGACATGGTGACAAATAAAGCTTGACATTGCACACTTTCCAACAAAAAAATTAAAAAGATCAAAAGTGATGAAAGCACAGACAAGTGATGAGTGTTACTGATTTGATAATTGAAGGATCTCACGTTATTTATTCAAGACTGGTTTACGTACCAGGCGGCTTTTCCGAATTCTTCGCCAAAAATGATCTCAAAGTTTGTTAGTTATGCAAAAGTAGGGTAAAAACTTCAAATATTTTTTTACTTTTACACCAGAATACACAATGTATAATTATCTCAGGTGCAACTAAAATGACTATTATAAATATGTGCCATATTTTGTTCATATTTATAATTTTTTCTACGATAACGTTTGGCGCTTAATGCTTGCCAGCACGCCAAAACACTGTTTTCACCTGTCATGCAGCGAAGCATCATAGTAGGGTGAGCTCTATTTTCAGTGGGCGGTAGGTCAAACCCCAGGCCGATTGGGCTAAATTTTATTTTGGATTTTTCATCTATTCGGTCGTATTGGCTTAAAAACCGAAATTCAGAAAAATCGAGCTCTGACAGTTCGCGAGTTTCCCTTGTGAGTGATAATTAGTTTTATGCTGATGTGAATTTTCGTAAAGTTAAGCAAGTGCCATTCATTTGCGTATTATCCGTTAATGCCACGTAACAATGCTAGTAAAATATTTAAATATTGTGCATTTTCAACGATAATCAACCAATATGGAAATTTTTCATGTTGTTTAATTCATGGAAACCAGTATAGAAATTTCTTCCTCTTACATTTTATTTTCAAATTGGTTAATAGCTGTCGAATATAATCTTTGAATTCTGATATATAAACCTGCCATATTAAAAACTTTGTTTAATTTCAGCATTATTATATATATCAACGTAAATTTTAAAATTACGGAAAGTTAATATAGGGTAAATCCGGGTTACATGCCTCACTTTTTTTAAAATCGATATTCTGAGACCCATGGCGCACAAACATGAAATTTACTTAGTCATAATAATCGATACACTTTTAAGAAACATATATATTAGTAAAATATAATTTACAAAAAATTCAATAAGCCGCTATAATTTATTTTTTAACACCCTTCGTTGCGGCATCTCTCCCAAGTGTGTCGGGTGTTACGCCGCACCATGAGGCTTGCCGCGCTTCGTATAGTAAATGAATTTACTTCCTATCAAATACGTTTCTTCAAAAACTATGTTATGAAAAAATAGAATAACTGAAATTGCGATCTTATAAAACATAAAAATTGAATAAATTTAAAAAACATCTGCTGTTTTTATTTTGCACTCATTTTCAGAATCGGAACAAACATGGACAAAATAATGACATAAATGAATTACTTTTTTTTTCAAATAGGCTGGACTAATTTTTTAATCTATTCTCTCTCCCACAGTCGGCACAAAACTCATCGAAAATCGTACATTCTGCATGAAGCCATCGCTTACTTACATATAGCACAACGTAACCATTCGCATCTTCAGTTGTGTGATAATAATTTTCTTCATATTCATTGCATGTATTCACATCCAAAGTTTGTGATGACCCAGCTTCACTTTCCTTTGTTTTACGTATCTCATTAGGATTACTTCTGACTTTCTCTATTGCAATGGAATCAAACTCAAGGCTATCGTCAACTTCAGAACTAGTACTATGACTATTTGATTCATAATCTGACCATCTTCTTTCGTTATTTCTATTTCTTTCTTTTCCAACTTTCTTCTCCAATCTTTCTTTTAACGGTCTTCTGTTTTCTGCAATGGTTAAGACAAGTGCCTATTTCTTCATTGCCTTTCCTTTTTTCTTTATTTAGTTTTGAAATTGGAGATATTGCATGCAAATATTTCGATGGAATTGTAATATTCTTTTCAGGCAAACCTTGACTGGTGGATGGCTCTGTATCTGCAAGGTCTTATGCTTTCGACTCAAGTGCATGTTTATGCGATGTTTCCAGTCTCAATAATGGCGAAAAAAAAAAGAATTTGGACAGATTTTTTTTATGAATTTAGAGGATTTTTTGAAAACTTTGATGATATTTTTATGTATTTGTAAGTAAAGAAAATTATAATTAAATTGGAGACATTTGACTAGGATTTGCGATTATATTTAACGGCATTTGGCGCAAAATAGCGAAAAATTCTAAAAATTAAAATTAACATCCGAAAGAATACGCGCGGCATATGTCCCTGATTTTAACTGCGGCATGTATACCAATTTGTAAGGTATAGATGCCTCACCCCACGCCTTCCTGATCTTGAATTCAAACATGGCGAAATAACAATGAAACCTCTCTACACTAAGACTATGCTTCGCTCAAACAGGGAATCCACTGACATCGTTAAAGTCTTAGCTGTAATATACAAAATAGGATAGCACACGAAAATATTTCATAATAAACTCTATAACTCACCTTATATATTTGTTAATTTAAAAACAAAAAGGCACAGGAACACGATGTTTTTACCAAACACGCTTCAAATACTAAATGGCGCACCTTTGGTATTTTTTGCAGTGTCATCCCACAGCCCGTTTCAGAACTAGGGGGTGAGCAATCTATATCGCATGTGGCATGTAACCCGGATTTACCCTAATGTGAAAACGTGTTAAGTCAATCAATAGTTTGTTACTGAAAAAGGGTTTAGATTTCTGTATCTTATATCGTAAGTATATATAAAGTATAGTAAAAGTACTTAAAGTATGGATGTTAAAAGATGCATAGCAAATTTGTGCTACAAGATAAATTTCTTTAGTAATACCCTCTTTGCGATAAGTGACCCGCAGTTATATATTGGTCTCTGTCTCCACTTATTTCCAACTATGTTGAGAGGAGAACAAAAATTCGTAAGTAAACACATTTTTGCTCTGTTTCATTATAAAGTCGTTACCAGTCGTAATAGCATTTTAAATTTATATCGTCAAGATGGAAATTTTCGACCGTGTGAAATTTTTCAAGAAGTGTTCTCCGGTAACAAATGTATTTCTCTTTTACAACGAACATTTCTGAGAAAACGCATTTAAAGAATAGCTATACATAGCGCACTGCGTTGCCAAGTATTTCGCATAAAAATATAACGAACGAGTCAGTTAAGTTCTTTAAATTATTCAATAATTTAGTACGAGAACAATGCTGGAAGTTTACAAGAACCCAGCAAACGGCATTTTTAATATACTGAGGTGTTCAGCATTAAACTGCCCTCAGAATATTTAATTCTTTTTCTTTTCTGCCTGATCGTAAATTAGTCATCATCTAACAAATATGATGACAAAAATAATTATATACATTAACAAAAGAATATACGACTGACCTACAGAATCCCTTAACGGTAAATGAAGTATGGTCACATGGTTATTGGGGCTGTCATCAAACCGATGCTCTCTATGGTCGAGCAATACATGAGGGAAGTTCCAATCAAGGTATGTACTTTAGTTATATTATTACGTAAATTATATATATATATATATATACATATTATTTATTCGGGTACTCAGTTCGATGATTACGACATTTTAGATGATATTCTATCAGCCATATATATCAATGTTAAATAAAGTAATTAATAGTAATAAAGCATTGGTTTACGAAGCATTTATTTTATTTTGGTCTCTCATTCGTTTCATACTGAAAAATAGTATTTACCGCAAACAAATTATTTGTCAAAATTAACGTCGGGCAAACCATGAAAGAAACATCAACGAATTCTCATATGGATTTCGATATTGGGGTGACCAAGAAGGAAATGTACATATGTCAATAAATATTGTCATTTATTTTATTTAAGCGTAAACAATAGCATTAATAAAAAGCAAAAGCAAATAAAAATCAGAAGAAAAGCAAGAACGTTTTTTATATAAGAGCATTATATAATTTGTTTTGGAATAATTGTGGGATGAAAACATTTTTAATTCAATTGTGCTTACATGTCGTTTACTTACTTAATAAAATTATATTGTGTAATTAATTAAATATGTAAATTACATTATTATATAATATAATTATTTACGTAACAATGGAAATAATAATTACTTAATTATTAAGCAACAATATAAAACACTAATTACGTAATTATACAACAAACCTAAAAATATAATAATATAAAAAATTAATTACGTACTAATTACTTAAGAAGATTAATCATGTACGACGTTTGAGTTAATAAAGGTGCATGATACACCCCAAAGAAATTTTGTAATTTTCTTTAAATCTCCACCATATCCGATTCAATTTGTCAGAACGTTTCAGTCACTAAAATACGTTGCTAAAATGTTGAATTCTCCATAAGTAATTGCTAAAATCCAAACTAAACGACAATTAGATCATAACTGACGGCGAATGTTTCAGAGAAAAATGGTGGTAAAACAAATGGCTCCAAATTTAAAAAAAATTGTGATTTCTATTGGCCCCTCATCTTTACTCTGAGACTGCCGAAGCAAATGTTTTTCTATGGGTCTACTTAAACGCACGAGTCCACAGTAACAAGCGGATAAAGATTCAACAGCTTAAATAGAATATTCGGGTAGAAATGGAAATAATCGCCCAATAATGGAAAATGTGGTCGAAAGAGTCCATTCAGGGCGATCAGAGCTGGTAATTAATTTGCAGCTGTCATGTTTTATAAATAATGGCGTTATTTGTGTAAGCAATATGTAAAACAAATGATTTAAGAGAAATTTAAGAGTTATCTCGAGCCAAATGGGGACTTTACATAAAAAGACATTCTATATGTCTTCTATCTGATAGAAGTATTTTCTAGATTTCAAACATGGAATTTATACTGAAATTTTATAAATTTACTTCAAAGCTAAATCGGTTGGGATTGTTTGCACGAAGTACACCATAACAGTAATACACTATTGTATACATGGTTATTATAAACAAAATAAATTACTGTATGAAGATTGTAAAAAAATAAATAATTATTTTATTTACAATCATCATACAATTGTAAATAAAATCAATCATTATGCCTGACGATTATAAAATAAATAAATTATTGCACATGAAGATTATAAATAAAATAAATCATTGTATCATAATTATATAGGGAAAGAAACTTTGTATCGTAATAGTTATAACTTTGTATCGTAATAGTTATAACTTTGTATCGTAATAGTTATAACTTTCTATTCACTAACTGTTATTCTGAAACATGATGTGTCATAAACCACCTTTAACTAGTTCCAAAGCAGAACATTTAATAGTTGGTATCAATTTTTATTGAAAATGTTTATAAAATGGAGATAAAGCTCTTTTAAATGCACTGTAAAGCATTTCTACATTTGTTGATTAATAGATGAAGTTTCAAGATATTATATTTTCAAGTCATAATGAAAAACCACAAAAAATGTCTATATTTCTTTGCTTAAACAATAGGGCTTCTGCCATACGGTAGTTGAAGTTCCCTACTTCGGTTGAAAAGTGGAACACACAAAAAATATACTTTTTTTTTAATTGTAAATGAATATAAAAGTCTGAGAACATGTTCATATTATCATACATTAAGCATGTAATGGATTCCAGCCTAAAACAATCGAACATAAATGAAGAACTTACATCTGCTATTGATCACGTCACGCCGAACTAAAACAAACATACCGCAAACGTAGGTGGATAAAAACCGCAAAATTAGCGAAAAGTTGAAAAACGGACTGCTGAAATTCCAAACTCTACAATGTAATAGCATAGTTATTTATATCTGCCAGGTGTATTTTACATCAATGGAACTATAATAGTTTATGTTCTGTGTAATCAGTACTGTTTTCGTCGTCAGTATTGCATGCAATACCATGAAATGTAATAGCATTCGCAATAACAGCACTTCGGTCAACAGATATTGAGTCGATACATTCTGCAATCTTATTGGATTATATTGGTTTGACGTAAAGACTTCCTGAAGCAATTCCCTTACTTGTGCATACATCGCCGCTTTGGGAAATTTCCAGATGCTGAAGTAAAATATAAAAAAAGAAAACCAAGATCGAATATGCACGGTTTTTTTAGTTTCAAATCAAACTAGAGCTTTTTAATCCATAAGAACACACTCTTAACAATTTCCGCGTTAGTTGTTACTAAAACATGGTGAAAATGCAGGCATTTTACCAAAATTTGGTACACTTGAAAATTCAAAAGTACCACTTATTGGTGAAAGTATGGTATTTTTTAAAAGATGGTTAAACGCCGAACCACATTTTCGTTCCACCTCCTAGCCAATCACTTGAGGCGAGAGAAGTCACGTGTGGCAAACAGCTTTATCCGTTGCGATTCTTTACTGATATTCACCAGGTTTTTTGTTTTTTTTTCGCGTGCCAAGATCTCTTTAATGATCCGGCAAGCTACGATGATTCCAATTCATTAGTTTATGGTGTGTATATCCTTTATTTTTGATAAATTACAATGATTTATATAATAATTTCTGTATATATGAAGTTGATGTTTTTTATCATTAACAGCTAAAATGCTTATGTTTGGCCTAATAAAAATTCGTTATGATTTCGCTTGGTTGCTACCTTTTCGTAATTAATAAAAATTATGTGTACTCTCTGTATATGAAATGGGGTAGATGTGGCTTCAATAGCAGCCAAGAAAAACAATGGGTACTCCTGCACTCCTCGATACGCCCTTGACAGGTTGCATGTTAAAGGCAGGTTTTTATATTGTTATACAGTGTCCGGGAAATTTTGGCCACATTTGGTTTAACCTACAACAATATATTTGGTTCAAGCTGGAACCATGAATTTGGTTCAGTGTTGCCTTATTCGTTATTGAAAGTATATCCATATTTTGGTTCAACCTCCGGCCAAGTATTGGTAACATAGCTGGAGCAAAAATGTGGTGAAACGTAGTTCTTAACAATGGATGAAGCTGGAAAATCACCACATTTTGGTTCAACCCTGAACTGTTATTTTTAACAGTGTAGGAGAGAAGGAAAAAGTCGCAGCCTATTTGTAAGAGAGAGAGAGAGGATTTTTTTTTTTAATCATATGGTTTTTAGTTTTCATTGAAATTATAGGTGGGTATATTTATATTCAGATATTAGACAAAGTTAGGAAGATATTTTCATTCTGAAATCGTGCTCGAGTCATAACCAAATAACGATGTAATACTCCTTCTATGATATTAGCTTAAGCACAGGAAATGTTAACATGCATCAAGAAGTTACATAATAAACCATGAAAGTTCTTTGCAATACTCGTTTATTAAAAGTTTATCTTGCCTTCTATTTCGGGAATAAATCACGAAGTAACCAATTATTCTTGAAATTATATATGTATGTACCTTATGTAAGGAATCAATATGTTTTTAACTTTCAGTCTATTTTGTAAATGGCGCCAAGTAGCACAATGTATAAAATGTTGACACTTGTTCTTACTGGATTGCGCCCCATTCTCTATGGTTGAGTACGAATATATAAAGGTTCGCGTTGGGACAGTTCCAGATTTCGGCTTTCGTAGGCTCGGGGGACGCATATTTTGAAAATCTACATGCTTCTTGCAACCAGGAATGATTCAACCAATCGGTAACAATTTCGGGGGCGTAGTTAACTTTGACGTCAGATTTTAGTCTCCCCCAATAGTAAATAAACATGGAGGAAGATGTTGCTTAACTCAAATTTTTCCATATTCTGAATTTTAATTTAAAGGATTTAGGAGATTTAAAAAAAAGAAGACAATTTTTACAGGTGAACACAAAAACATCGTGGACTTCTCGAAACTCTGAGAAATCACTGTTTTTGGAAAATCTGCAAAGGTATGAAACGTGCCATGTGTCAAAATCTGTCATCAGAGTTAACCCCGCCCCTGAGATTTTTGCCGATTGGCTGAATCATCCTTGGTTGTAAGAAGCATGTAGATTTTCAAAATATGCGCTCGGCGTTGACATAGAGTAATAAACAAAATAAATTTTATAAACATAACCTATCTTCCCACTTATGCATCATGGCATAAATTTCAACGATGTAATATGCTTCCTTAGGGATTGCCTTGTATTTAAACTGTATCTTCAGATGTCTATTCGCATGTATGTTATCCTAAATTTATATCTAGGCAAAGTGAGGAAATACGGGCAATGATATTCTAAGCGTGGCTTTGCGGTGATGCAGTGGTTGCACGTTCACCCCTAGTGTGCCGTTAAATCTGGTTCGACAACCAATGATGCAAACTAAAAAAAAAAAAGCGCTTACCGTTTAACTGTGAGGAGCCTTATTCTCTCGGACCGTAAAATGGACCTAATTCCTCGGCAAATTATAGGTCCAGGATAAGCATGAATTTTGCTGTCCATTGCGCCGCAAATTAAAAACAAGGTAATCCAAGTGCATTTTGCTTCAGATGAATAATAGCTACAAACAACTGAGCATGTCTAAAAAAATTTTCAAGTTAAATATTATAACAAATAACATTATCAGCACATAATTTATGTAAGGTGGTTGGAAGTTGTATAAAATGCCCAAAATCTAATATCAATTAATTCCTTCGGATTCACTAGATGATTATTGACAGCATTTTTAGATAAGAGGTTCACAAACACTTCGGTTTCAAGACGCCTTACAATTTTAAAATGTATTAAAGGATATCAAAGGCTTTTCCTTTACTACTATTTTCTTGGTATTATTATTATTATGAAAACAATTTTAATCTGGCGAATCCCTGAGCGTGTCTGTGGGTTGTACAGAAGTCCGTGGCAGGAAGATTAAGTTATCTAGGACCTTGAGAAATAGCCCATGAACTAGAGAGTGAGTTTTCTTAGAACAGAAATAAATTTGCACTCTGGAAAGTATAGTTTGTTCAGGAAAAGTTGTCTGATGGTACCGTTATAATTAATGGGATCTGACGTCACAAATCGCCTAGCCGATTACAGCAAAGGGGGAGGACGTCATTTCAGAACTGTTTTTTAGTGAACGTTTGTCTGCGCCAAAAACCAGTTCTGAAATGACGTCCTCCCCTCTGCTGTAATCGGCTAGGCCGTTTGTGATGTCAGTTCCCGTTATTTCTAACGGTACCATCGGACCACTTTTCGTGAACGAACTGTAGTTAGCATTTTCTGTCCGCTTTCTTCAACTACTGTTGCAATAATTATCCATGGTGATAAAGTCTGCGTTTCTTGAAACGGCCTCAATATTGGCAGCCATTAATTCCAAAATATTATCATGAACTTCATCTGCTTTATTGATGAGGACTAATGTCCATTGTAATGCTCAAATTTCCTCAAAAACGCTTAAATTTCATTGAAAGCTTGCTATGACCTTAATATCATCTCCATAATAAGCATAAATTGTGATATTACGTGGATTTTAGTCACCAACTGAAGTACATGAACACCGCACTTGTTTATAACCGCTGATTGTGGTACTTTTTTAATGCTTGAAAATATAGAGCAAAATTAACTGTATGAAAAACATAAATGTGCCAGCTCCATTTTCTTAAATATGATCAAGATATTTTTTAAATAAATTTCTACAGGAAAATTATAATCAGAATTTTTGATAGCATGTAATTTTCGATAATATATTTGCTGTGATTAGTTGTTAGGAAAATCTTCTTAAGCATTATAATTTACAAGACTTTGTTTCCTCAGTAGAATTTTAATAGACAAATTCTGATAAATTGAGTTGTCTATTTTCCATTTTATAAAGCAATTTTCGTTAAAATTTGTATTTAATTTTAACTAGATGGTTTTTCCGACAGTGTTGCAATACCTTACTCAAATAAGACAGGAAACGAGTGTATCCTCTTACACAGTGTAATTTGCACTTATTTCTATGTAGAATACCTCTGAAAGTGATTAGTAAATGATTACATTTTATCTGCGTGAAAATACATAACTAGTAACTTTATCCTATAATTATACTACAAATTCATACGTAAATGTTACTTCAATTAAATATTATTTAATCATATTTAATATTCGAGATGGCGCCTTTAATATTATTGCAAATATTACACAATGAATAAAAATATATTTATGGGTTAAAACTGTAGGTCCTGGTGCAAGATATGCTTTTTTTCTTTGTTACCCAAAAACATAAATGAAGAATCAACACAGAGTCCTTTGCGATAGGAAATCGTATAAATATATTCGCGTTTTTATTTTTCAGTTTAATATTATATGATTTATATATAGAGAACAACCTAACTATAATGAAAATCTGCTTTCAGCTGTATAAATGTAATATTTGAGGGAAGTAACCGCTGCTTACGAATGATTAATAATTTCCAAACGAGCAACGACCCGCATTACGAAATCAGTATTTTCCAAAACTCTCTTGATTCAAAATCGTTTACTTCCTACAGATAGGTCAACGAGTTTTGACATGCATGGTATTTGTTTGAAAGTAGTGACACCGACTGACAAGGCTTAGATGAACGTTATTCAGGGTATTGCTGTAAACTGTGACCTGTGGATTCATGCACTCAGCAAAACAGGAATTAAATAAAGCGGTAAGAAACAAACGAATTTTTTAGTGTTCACGGGTTACCCTTGTTTGGAGCAGAATGACCCTTGATGTCCATGCGCCATAAAGATACAACCAATCAACTTACCGATGAACCAAAATGACAGATGCTTAAATCGACACAAACCAGTTGTGGGATATTACAAATTTTGGGATATGGGTATTTCATGTCATGATTTTGAAAATTCGACAATATTTAACTAATCACGGATACCCACTCGGCTGATGGTAGTGTGTGTGTTATTACACAAAATGATTCGAGTGAAGTATATAAACAGGGCCCGACAGACCCAGTCATTCGTTCGCCGTTGGCGACTAAATTTTGCATTTGGCGAAATTTTCATTTCCTGGTAAGTTCCTAGGGTTATTGGGGCAACCCTTCCCAATCCCCCTTCCCCAATCTACTATATATATATATATGCATATAAAACTAGGGTTTTTTATTAAAGCCGGCGAGTATATTTCTCCGCGATTTTTTGAACCCTGCATATAAAGATAAACCATCGAAAATCTTATTTACATCTAATAATGACGAACATAAAACTACAATTATTGCGTTTTATTCGATGAAAGTACGAGGCAACGATGCATTTGCAAACACATTTATTTAGAAAATGTTGATTTATGTTGCTCATTAATCTATAATCATTTGATCTATAATAATAATTAAATGATTCGATCTGAGAGAAATGCAACATGGGTACATATTGTGAAAAGTAATTGAATTGTCTATATTGAATTAATACGAAAATATTCCTCTTTTATTAAATAGGTTTAAAATAGAAAAGGTTTGAAGTCAGAGCCTGTTGCGAAACACTCTTCCAGAAGTGAGAACATAAATATATTAGGAAGGTAACTGGCTTCGTTGTAGAAACACAAGTTTCGTTCGTGGACGTTCAAGTTTCTCACGGTTTTAATTATTGTAGTGTTGACTCGAAAATAATTAGCATATCAGATTTCGATATACATATAAATAATGTTCGCTTTAGGAGCCCAGTTTTTAAGAATTCTCAACCTCACAAATTTTTTAAAATGATATATAAAAAAATATACGGAATAAAACTTACTTTTAACTTGATATTCCACCTTAGAATCCACCTTCCCTTCGACATCACCACTATAATGTTAAAACACTTTTTTTGCCACTAAATCAAATCTCCATTTTGAAACTAATGGAGGAGGATATTTTCGCGCCATTTAAGGCGATTTAACGGCGCCAGATATTTTAAAGTTTAATTAAAGCAACTTATGAAAAGCAAGATCTAACTCTAGTAACAGTTCAGAAAAGTTTTTTAATAAATTCTATAACAAAAAAATCGACGCACCAAGAAAGAGTTGTCCGATTGTAATGAAATTTCGTATGCAAAGACATTTTGACCGAACATGCAAATGATTAAAATTTGGTGTCCAATGAATGAATAGCGGGAACTCCAGCGCATCGGAACTGCGCATTCAGCAGGTGTATATAAGGAGCGATTCTCAATATGTGGTCAAAATTTCTGTTGCATTTTGACTGCGGATATCTTACGTCGACTGTAACAATGCCTCGCCGAAAGATTCGTGCTCATTACGAGCATATGTCAGAGTTTGAAAGAGGTTGTGCTATCGGATTGAAAGAGGCTGGTTGGACGAATCGAAGAATCGCTGGACATGTGGGTCGAAGCGATGCGGCGATTGGACGGTGCTGGCAAGAGTGGGTCAACAACGGCAGATGTCAGCGTCGGGACGGCAGCGGTCGACCTAGGGCCACAACAGAACGGGAAGACAGAGCAGCTGTCACAGCACCGGATTCGTCGTTATCAACTATCCAACGTGTGGCCCGCACACATGTGTCCAACATGACCCTCTGCAGACGACTGAGAGAGCGGAATTTACGCTCGCGCCGACCGTTACGCCGCTTACCTCTCACGCCTTTACACCGTCAAGTCCGATTACAGTGGTGCCGGGCTCGATCAACTTGGAACTGCGCTGACTGGGGACGTATAGTCTTTAGTGACGAGTCCCGTTTCCAACTGTGTCCTGACGACAACCGCAGACGTGTCTGGAGACGTCCAGGGCAGCGTGGGGATCCTGCCCTTACTATCGCACGCCACACATGCCCACAACAGGGCGTTATGGTCTGGGGTGCCATCTCCTTTGATAGCCGGACCCCTTTGGTGGTCATTTCTGGCACACTTACAGCACAGCGGTACGTAGACGACATTCTACGACCGGTTGTGTTACCGTTCCTTTTGCGACACCCTGGACTTACGTTTCAACAAGACAATGCCCGGCCGCACACGGCACGTGTTGCTATGAATTGTCTTCAAGCTTGCCCAACACTTCCTTGGCAAGCTAGGTCTCCTGATCTCTCTCCCATAGAGCACATTTGGGACGCTATGGGAAGGCGATTGCAACCATCCCGGAATGTTGACGATTTAGCCCGACAGTTGGAGACAATTTGGCAAGAAATTCCGCAGGACACCATCCGGGATCTTTATCAGTCTATGCCACGCCGGGTGACAGCTTGCATCCAGGCCAGAGGTGGACCAACGCCTTATTGACTTCCTCCCTTTGTAACGGTCAAACTCTGCAATAAATCATTCAATTGTTCTGAAATTTTAATGATTTCTTTTTCTATGTATGTTCTTCATATCCACCAATTTTTATCGCAATCGGACAACTACTTTTTGGTGCATTGAGTTTTTTGTTATAAAATGTATTTTAAACGCAATAAAAATTATGATTTCTGATGCAACAGAATTATAGAAATTTACATCAAAGATATTTGCAATGTTTATATATCATTGCTTATACATCTAATATTGTTTTATTATCTTTCATTTTACATTAGACAGATTTAAAAAAAAAATAAAAAAATAAAAAAAAAGTATCAAGTACGAAAATCGTACCTATTACATTGCGTCTATGGGAAATAAGTTTCCGCTTTACGAACGAGAACTCAAAGCGAAATAATTCGTAAAGGAAATGACTACCTATAGTTAATATCATCGACAATCCTATTCATGTAATTGCCACATTGAGAAAACCTTCAAGTCTCGCGGCGTGAGTTGTTAGGATACAGAAAATTAGGGCTACCTTAGCACAAATTTCATCGGCGATAAACACTGAACAAAAATGAACAATTCTGATATTGCGTAAATCAGCACAAGCAAATAATAAACGAAAATAATTATCTTTTCTAAAAATAATGAATAAAAAATTGTACGTACTAAGTATAGAATAAATATATTTAAAACATTTCTGTGTTTTAATTATAAATACCCGTTAATTGAACTTTATAAATAAAAGACTATAATTCGGTTTTTATATCGCCTTCATTTTGGCATCTAGGCTACGTTAAATTCTTTCCGAGTTCCTTGAAAGTTATTATAGCGATATTGTACTATAAATCCAGGGTACCCTGTAACCATCGAAAAGCGAAAACATGACAGTATTCATTGACAAATTTAAATGCATCAAAGTGATAGTAAAATTCTCTGACTACAAAATTCAGTAACTTTTGTACTAAATGAAATCACAGTTTAACTAATTAAAAAATAGTTTGTATTTATAAACGCTATCGTGATCAATTTAAAATGACGTAGAGAATTTGCTTTCGAAAAGACGTGGTATAAAAACCTGGGCCAGTGGTTCCCGACCTCTTTTACCCAGGTACCCTTCCGCTATGTATCCGGATGTCATTACCCCTTCTAAGAATATTTTGGATAAAAGAAATTGCATTTATGCTGTTGAAATCTGCTTATTAAATATGCAATTCTCACCCTTTGTTGCCAATTCGGACCCCGGTTGTGGACCTCTGATGCAGTCAATTTCTTCGATATTCTAACTTCGAAGTCTAGAACATATGAGCCTAATGTGTTTCAGACATTCTAAGCTTCGAATCTATAGCCAATGATCTGAGTATCGTGACTTATGAAACACTTAGTCGTTGGAATATTCTAGTTATTAATGGAAAATAATGGACGCACTCACCTTTTAACAAATATTTTATTATTTCCTGTAGTATTTTTAACATCACTATTTCAGAACTAAATTTCCAAATTGATGTTGCTAATATTTGTCAAAATTATGGATAGATGTGGAAGACATTTATAACTCTTAGTAAAGAACATACTGGGGACATTAAATTCGCCGAAAATATGATTTTGGCTTTAGAATAATATAGCGATAGGCGCAATTCCATTAAAATGTAATATAACAAAAATAGCAACTTCTAACTGCACCCCTATTATGGAAAATAATTTTTGACCCTCCACGTTACTTTGATTTGATCTCATTTTAAACTGTGTTTTAAAATTGACCTGTATCATTCTAAGTTCTACCTATTTTTGAATTTTGACTCATATTAGTCGAAATAAAATAATTTCCCACACGGAGAGGCTTAACTTATGACTGGGGATTCCAGTTTTTGATAAACTGATGTCACTTAGTTGCTGAATCGGTAATGCAATATAATGAAAATTAATAGCTTCTGCATTAGAGCAATATTCTTTAAACTCAAGTATATATCACACCATTAATTTCATGTATAGTATTTTAAGTCTCAATTTTTTTTCCGTTTTACAAACTCATTCACTCTCCAAATTGGCAGATTTAAATTGCAGAATATAAAAGCAGACGAATACAAACATTTTTAGTAACGTAACATGTTTCGTGATAATGTTTTTTCCCAAAAGGATTTCCAAAATTTGCTAGTTGTTGCAGCGAGAAGAACTTTTAAGTAAGATAATCTATTGTTGCTATAATATAGAAAGAAATGTATGCGTGATATGAGGAATGCTATTTTCGCATTTAATTCCCACTAATATTGATAATGTGACCAAACAAAGCAGGTTTGCTTCAGACCCAAACATTAAAAAACTTGCCTTTATTTTAAAACTTGAGGTATACAAATGGACTCCCGACTTTTATTTATAAGTGTCTATTACCAGAAAATGTTCGATAATGTTTTATCGTGATAAGCTAGTTATGAACTGTAATTAGTGTAAAATACTAGTTTCTCAGAATTTCTACTGTCAATTTGTTAAGTTCAAATTCGCGAGGGAATACCGCTTTGTGGCTTTCTTAAAATAATTAGTCTGTCTGTCTGTCTGCCCATATGTTAAGTAAAGAAAAGTCTTGGGAAATTGACTTCCGATGGAAGCATTGCATTCCTCGTAAAGGGTGGGCGAAATCCGTTTGTCAGAAAGTTATATGAAGTATAAATTCTCCCTTTATATGTATGTATATATAATTTTGATAATTTTTGTTGGTCAAACGTTGTTTTCGTAAATGACGGTAAAATTTTAAATAATCAAAAGTCAATTTTTCTGTACTTCATTAGATATGCATAAAGATAAAAATGAGCTTAAAATCTTTTTTAAATATGGATTTCTTAATCAGAAATAATATACATATTTTTTTATTACACTGCCCTCCATTGAAACTGCCGCACTCACAAATGTATTATGAGTGTACAGATTTCAATGAATTGGTTGGTTGTTTTATGGCGCAAGGACAGCAATGGCCATTCTGCGCCAAGATTTGAATGAAGGATACAGTACATAATGCATATAATATAAATTAAGAAATTTTATTTTATACTTTTAAATATATTTTCTCAAAAGCTTAAGAATTTTTCGACCGTCTGGAAGTGCTATTCGTGAGTTTTAGCTCATGTAGCACTTAAAACAATCATTTAAATCTTTGAAATATAAAATATACTTAAATATATCTACTTTTCATGCAAGATATTTTTTCTCAGTACATATAAATTCAATAAAGACCGATTTTAGAGTTTAAAAAAAATATCGCCTTGTCTGCAAATTGCAATGATACAATTGTTTCGAAAAGCTATTATACCCTTCCCAAACCAAAAAGGATACACAAATAAACAAAAGAAAGATTCTGTTTATGTTTGTTCAAAACTACAAAATCCAACTATAAAGTAATCTACTGTCAAATGCGAAAAATCCTTATTTGTAGAGATTTTATCTAGAATCTCCCATGGGCACTCCGAAACGCAACAAATTTTATGATAAAGAAACTGCGAAATTAAAAACTTCAAAAGCGCATGAAGAATTACCACGAAAAACTAAAATCACAACAAAGACTCATAAAAAATCAAAGAAGCAATTCTAGCGACGTCGTTGGATGACAATCCTTTAAATTTGAGAGGCCTTTGTTCTCTCTGGGATTTGTGGTATTCGAAACAGCCATACAAAGATAAGAACAATCTACAGAAGGGAAAAGATGTACTAATTTAAAAGGCAATGCCCTCTTTTGTGAACAGTTTTTAGATATTTATTTATTTATAGAGCATGGATCACCTCATCTGATCTGAAACTCCAGAATATAATAATTTAAATGTAATAGAAAATTTGGTTTATTTTACTAAAATCCAAGCGAATACCTGCTTCAAATGAACGTGGAATTTAAATTTAATTTTTCAGCACCCAAGCAGTTGCATAAGGGGTAAAAAACGCCACAAATTTGAGGGTTAGATTTTTTATTGTTATACATAATACATATTTTATAAGTTATTAGCACAATAGTTTAATACTTCAGTGATATCTGATTATTACCGTGAGTATTAATCACATTAAAATATTCAGGGTGTTCAGTAACTATCGCATAAACTCCCTGCCACGCGAATCTTTGGATAATTTTAAGACAAAATGGAAGAGGGACGATTTTTGATTGAGGACTTCGTTATATCCATTTCAAAATTTGTATCTAAAAGCCAATCATGCTCCAAGATAGCCTGCTTTTACGTTGTTTCATTCAACGACGAAGGACACGCCCCTTGGTTTCCCCGCCTCCAGAATAAAAAGGATTTAACTCGCTATGAGAAAGAATTTCTTGGTCACGTGCTATTTAAATTTAGCGCTCAAATTTCAGTCGACCCTGCCTTAGAATTAAAAGCCTTTTTAATTGAAAGAGTTCAGCTTGAAAGACAACTTAGCGTGTGAAAAGTACAGTTATGTAGCTAAATTGAGATAACACGTGACCAAGAAATTATTTCTCATAGCCAATTAAATTCCTTTTATTCTGGAGGCGGGGTTACCAAGGGACGTGCTTTTCGTCAGTGGATAAAACGATGTAAAAGCAGGCTATTTTTGAGCAGGGTTGTTTTTTAGATACAAATTTTGAAATGGCTATAATTTATAAAGGAAGCCCTCCGTCAAAAATTGTCCCTCATAAATTTTGTTTTTAAGTTATCCAACGATCAAGGAGTTTATGCAGTGGTTACCAAACACCCTGTATACTTGCTAGAGCCAGATTATATACAAATGAATATGCGCATACGCAATTGCATATTTTAGCCCATTTTAGCGTCAGTGCATATAAATGAATAAAAACGATGAATTTACAAAACAATGCATATTTTAAGTAATGTATTAATTTTAATCGTTTTATTATTCCTTCGTCGGAAAAATTTCCCCAATAAAGCTAATTTTGGTTTTGTTGAACATCATTTTGCGTACTCCATTGTGGGAGTAAAGCGGGGAAGTTTTTTGTTACGGTTGTGGCTGTGTGCACCATTTTGATGGTGAACTCTTCAGCTGAGTTTGAATCAATTCTTTGGAAAGAGTCATAATTTGAGGCAAGTTTCAGATGGAGAGTATAGAGTTCTTCTTCAACAGGAGCGAGTTTTGACCTCAGTTGTCTGATGACATCGCGAAGCAAAGCCATTTGGCATTCATGCAAAATCTTGGACGCTATTTGGGAGCAAGGCAGATTGGTGGATAATCCGATAAAATTGGGAACAACCCTGAGGTCTCTGCATTTAATAAGGAAATTGAGACTAAGCAACTTTTTTCCTTTGGTAAGTCGTAAACGATGGAAACGATTGATGTCCGACGACATGTTGTTGGTATAGCCTGTTTTTGGCGATAGAAGAGATAATTAAAGAGAGAATATCACCGCTCGATGAAGTAATACGATATATATGACAACGTAAAGCGGGTAAAAAGTTATTTTATTACATTAGCCTGGCTTTCGGCTGTTCCATTGGACAGCCATCATCAGATGCAGAATGAGAACGATATCGAAAATCGAATAAAAACGTTTAAAATAAAATAAATAATCGTGATGCGTGCAGATATAAAGATCAATGTGTCGTTGTAAAGAACTTACTTCGCATAACTTCGCCTTCGCATACAAACGCAATCACAACATTTTGGACCTTCTCAAAAAGGATAGGGACCCCCCTTAACACTACTGAAAAGGTAGGAATTTATACCATACCCATACTCGACAACACAACCGACACTTACAATCATTACATTGGTAGCACACTCAGACCACTACCCGCAAGGATAAAAGAACACAAGGCTGACATTAGATTTAACATAAATAACACTATCCTCGCACAGTTCATACACACAAACGATGCCGTTTTACTGTTTCAGCATACCAAAATACTGGTCCCAGCTGATAAAATTGAGGAAAGTTTAAAGTTCAGAGAGACTATAGAAATATTTAGCCAACGTTCAGTTATTTGTACTGCCGAACAACCCATCCACATTAGCGATGCTTGGCAATACTTATTTAAAACCCTGCTTTCACTCCAACAACAACATTATGTATTTAGCATTATTTTACTTTTACACACTATACATTTTATATTTCTATTTCCATAATTCATTTTACCATCAAATATAATGGTCTTTAAGTTTTTTACAGCGGCACATTGATCTTTATACCTGCAAGCATCACGATTGTGTACTTTATTTTAAATGTTTGTATTCGATGTTCGATACCGTTTTCATTTTTCATCTGATGTAGAACAGCCGAAAGCCTGGCTAATGTAATAAAAATAATTTTTTACCCGCTTTATGTTGTTTCGTATCGGAAACTTACATTTTAAGAAAATGAACGTCTTTGCAAAAGTGATTCAGTGATCAATTGAGAAAAAAATTAAACAATTGTGCTGGAATTTATATAAATAATTTTTACATGCTCAGATTTTCTGGATCACAAAATTTATTTTCTTTTCAGTACTCTTTTAAGTCAGAAAAAGTTTTAATATATCTCAGAAAATATGTGCGTACATAAACTTATTTATAATTTTTAATACGCAAGTTTTGAGCTCTGTATCTTAATTTAAAATGGTGCCTATGCATAACTGCCCTTAACGGCTCAGTTTGCAAAACATCAAGACGGAAACTTGGTAACCGCTTACTCGAAGACAGCGTGGGACATAATCCTTTTCTTCTTTTCCGAACTCTTTCAAGTCGAAGTGAAGTTCTAGTACGCACGAAACATGTGTATCTTTCGAAATCATAATCCATCAATTCTTTTAATTTCCGCGCTACCAGTCACTTCAATGAAAATGATCACAAGTCGATATATAAGAATAGTCCAAATTGATGTTCAATTATTTTACGCTGGTAATTAGACAGACACGCGAGATTGAATTTGTGCATCAACAATTAATAAGAAACAAAAACATAAACTATACATGTAGTAATTAATGTGTTTTAATTACCTTTCGCAAGCTACTTATATTGTGTCAGTTTCAAATGCATACAGACTAAAAAAATCCAGATATTTATCGCATGTTACAAAACTTGCGTTAACGAAATTAAGACAAATTTGAAAAATAACGATGTTATAAGTATGTCCGTAACACTAATATAAAGAAAATGAAAGTGTTCCAAATTTGCCTTTGAAAGTTGTAAGGAGATTAACCTCTCGTTTTTGTTCATAATTTTTGAAGGTAAATGTGCTTAAAAAGTGAAAAATACACGCTAAATCCAAATATTATAATCACTATAAACTTCACGTTGCCTTATGCGGATAGCATTTACAAAATCAGTGTTTCGTCCAAGTATGGAGTTTACATATCTTGCTCTCATTAAATGCAAAGCAGCATGATATCATTTATTTGAACATCAGTGTCATTTTTCTGTATATATATTTACAACAATTATTGAGATAAATGTGTTAATCATTTTCCAATTATACATTTATGAAATATTTGCAACCCTTATTAATAACTAGCATTTTCGGAAAGGTCAACTGAAATCATTAGTAATTGTTAAATGTGTTAGTATATCTTACAAACACGTGATTGTATGAAACGATAATTTCATATCATTTCCTGCTAATACAATTTGCCTTTCACAGGAAAATAATCATACAAGCAATTAAGCATAGTGTCTTAAATTTTAGTCACATTTAAAAATGTTAAGTGATTTTCAATGCAATAAAATTTTTTTATGTAAAGGATTTTACTAACTATGTAATGAAGGCCACATTTTTGTACTTTCTATGTAAAAATGTCTCAAATGTAATAAAAAAAAACTCAGGTAGAATATTAAAATCATAATTTATGTTCCTACTGTAAATCATGCACGCGTATTTGGAAATTAATTCTCATAAGAGTGACCATTTTTTTAGGGGGAAATCAATTCAGACAAATAATGGGCTTTAAATTTGATCTATATTTACTTTTCAAGTAAAAAATATATTTGAATATTTCGGTGTTTTCGAGTTCTGAGACACGTGTTATAACCTAATTTGTCTTTAATGTGAAGTATTTTAAAATTAAACCCATATCCATACAACTAGATGCCCAAAGGGATGAATGGGAGATGGGATTAAAGTAAAAGATACTGATGAGCAAGAAACATGGGTAGCGATCCAAAGATTTGCAGAAAATAGAAGCAAGTAGAAAGCTCTACGCCCTTAAGAATTATAGGAAAAAATAAAAAAGGTTGTCAATTACAATGCATTTCTCGCAAATTGAAATGGACAACAATATGGCAAAATTCGATTTGGTAAGAAATGCAAGGTTAAAATTTCATTGAAATGCATAGCAAAAAAAAAAAAGAAATAACTATAATTTTCCTAAATCAAGAAAGATCTATCGATTTTTAAATAAAGTCATCGCAAGCATGCCAGCAAGCATTCGTAAACAACTATTGAGTTTTACAGGGAACGAAGCACCCGATTCTTGGAAATGCTTTAGAGAGCGCGATTTCCAAAAATCCTGAAGCATTTGACTAATTTACAAACGCAAATCTGGGAAGATGCAAACGACAGTATGGTCGGAACTAGTATTATCGTATTATCCAGGATCTTGTAAAGATATCTAAACTCTTAAACACGCCAGCACACATTAACCTAGTATGCTCTGCTTTCGTGTATGACGGGAAAGAACCTTCTACCCGGAAATATTTTGCAGTTATTTATTGTAATTTCGAAAAGTTAGCATTAAAAGTGAAAGCGTCTCCTGCTTATAAGCATGGAGTGAATTTTAGAACAATTTCCCCATTTGGCAAATCAAATATTTACTAACATCTATAAATAATATAGGTATAACCAACATGAAACTAAATTTATGGACTATATAAAACAATGATGCATTTGGGGCATGTGAAAATGATTTAACTTATGCTAAAAATTTTAATATAATACACTTTATACTAGGAGGGTGAGTGAATAAATTCTAGGAAAGAGTTAATAGAAAATCAAATGATAAGGAGTATAAACTTACTTTTTTTATTTTTCTATATAATCACCATCCTTTTCAATACATTTGGCCCATATTTTTACAAGCTTGCCGAATTCCTCAGAAAAAAAAGGATTTGTAGTTGTCCCTGATACTGATTTTGGGCAAAAATTTTCCATCACCAAATTCGTAGAGCATTTTAAAGGTACGTAAACACATAAAAGTCACATGGAGCTAGATCAGAACTATAGGCAGGGTGTCATAACAGTTCACAACCAAGTTTTCTTAATGTTTCTAAAGTATGTTTGGCTGCGTGAGGACGAGAACTTTCATGGCGTAAAATGACACCATATTTCAGCTTCCTGATCTTTTATGATGTATAGCTTCACGTACTGGACGTTTAAGCAGGTTAGAATTGTATTCTGAATTTATTGTACGGTTTTCTTCCAAAAAATCGATGTATATTATTCTTTCTGAGTCAAAATATGTTGATAAAACCTTTCCGAATAGAATTTGTAGGGTCGCAGCAGCTCTCGATGTCGCAAACACTTACATATCCCGATTTAAATTTATCGTGCTATAAATAAAGTGTAAATTTACTCATGCGTTCATTACTATGCTGTACTTTTAATCTTTACAAAATTTCGTTAGATTTTATGCCTGCTTCGGTTAGAAATTTTATAATAGAACGTTTCTCAATGTTTGACAGGGCTCCAATAATAGCCGCTATTTGTTTTTATTTATTGCGCATGCACCGTAAGTGGTAGGAAGGCGCCAATTTGCTAGGGTATTGCCAAATGTTTATAAGTAAACTCAATGATTTGAATTTATGTTCTACGTATCTCTTTTTATAGGTTTTTCCTAGAACCTTTTGACTCACCTACGTGATATTGGAATTTGTGAAAAGTATTAGCTTGGAATTTCAAACCTTCGTTTAATAGCCTTTGTTTGTGGAATTTACCCAATTACGCAGGCCATTGTGTGTATTACTGTATCTCTAAGTTAATAGTTATACGTGAGAAAATTTTGGAATATGACCAAAGTATGTATGTCGATATTGCAAATTAAAGCTTACCTAACCTAATTAGTTTAGATTTGGGGAAGGAGGAAGAGTCCGACCATATTCTCTCACTCATCGCATATATATATATATGTTTGGATTTCACTTGAAATAATCTTAGCGATTTTTAAATATTTCGTTATTTGGAGATAGCGTTGCACTCTCGGCCTAGTTTATGACGACTGGAGCCCGAATTTTATGCACTGAAACGAAAAACGCAGCGGAATATGCGTGCAAATATGCCCTAAAAACTTCAAAATATGCATGTATATGCACTTAAAACGAATAAACATGTTCCGAAAGCAATAAATATACATTTAAATAGTTTTAACTGAACTTTAGAATCGTATGTCTTGCGTTTTAAAACAAATGCTTATATTTTTAACTGAGGAGCAAAAATACTCGATATACACAAAATGGTTGGCTTTACATAGCACGGTGTTTATTAAGCCATATCGTAGTTTATCAATATTCTGAATAATTCAGCTTTGTCCCTATCATTCACTAAAATATTCATGGCCAAAAAATCCTATTCAGAGCTGTAGAGGTTATCGTACAGCATTTATAAAATTTTGCGGATTGTCTATTACTGATAGTTTATTCGTGAGAGACTATCATCCACGTCTATTGTTGATAGATAATGATGTATAATTTTGCCCTATTTAAGGGTGTATGTAATCTTACCTTGAATCAACTATCATTTTAGTACACTAGAAATAAATCTTCGGTTTTCTTAATAAAGACAGTGGCTATGCTTTAGCTGCGACTACATTTTTGGCACCTTAGGACATATAATTAAAAGTTTGCATTTACAAATTCAGTTGTCTTTCTACTTAGATAAAAAGTAGGAAGAGAATTAAGAATTAGTTATGGGGAATTTTTTTCCCATAAAGAAATAATAAAATTCTTAAAATTACTAAAACCCTTAAAATATGCATTTATTCTGGAAATTCGCCATTTTTATACATTTATATGCAACTGCATGCGCACATATGCATTTGCATATAATTCTGGCTCTACTGATGATATATTTAATATTTTGGCATGAAAAAATTAATACTCTGACGTAACTGACCAAGTGCAATGGCTGCACAGAGTACAGAAGTTACTTGAGAACTATACCCTGAATATTTTAAAATATTTTTAAATGTGATATATTTGCTTAGAAAACCCGCTTAAATGTTAAGAATTATTAAAATAAATTTAGTACATGAAATTTTTATTTGTGTTAGTATATATTTTATCCTATTCGGATTTTAAAAATTTACCTTATCCTTTACTTTTTATACAGGGTTCAACAAATTAGCAGAATGCTTAGAAAGTGTGCTATAGCTCAGTGAGTGTTTGATTTGCATGGTAGTGAATCTTGAATAAACCATAAAATAAAGATACAGAAAATCATGAGATCTGAGATCCAATTTGTAAGGGTTGTGTAGTATAACTTGTTGCGATGGCAAAATTTTCTCAGTGCCGAAATTATCATGTTTGAACTGATTATAATCTATCATTGGATTTGATATATATATATATATGAGATCACTTTAATAATAAGCTTTCATTTTATTTTTTTTAATTTTAAGATGACACGTGGTTCTTAAACTACTAGAAATGTCGCCAACAAATCCATTCCTTGATAATCTAAAGCAACGGTCTTCAACCTTTTTCAGTCCAAGGGCCAATTTTGATTATTTTTGTTGGCTCGCGAACCACACTACTAATGGAGTAATGAATACTCCTGATGAAGGACTGCTGCTGATGCGTCCGAAAGCTTGAGTGATCTTTTTCATTGCTATTTTACCAGTGTTTAACCTTTTATATATAAATCATTCCCCTTCTTTCGGCAGACTTGTATGAAGGATAGGCATCGCTGTTATACAAAAGGAATTGTGCATATACAGTAGTTAAATACGGAGATGGCTTATGAAGTTAAACAACTTTAAGGCGTCTTGTTTAAAATTTTAATACAATTTAAGCATTCAGAAATTCGCTTTAGTTAAAAGACCGTGCTAAGATTACGTTAGGTGCTCCTGTTTGTTAGGTGACATGAACAAACGTCGCTTTCATTTTGAACTTCGAAGTTACAGCAGCATCGAATGTTGAAGGTTTTGGAAGGAAGGATGTAAATCATTTACAAGGATTCCTACATCCTCTCTGAGTGATTCAAATCCCTTCTTCATTGCACACAGGAAGCTTGGCTGCTAGTTTCCGCACGGTCAGAAAGACAAAATGGCAGGTATAGGGATAAATAACATCAAGCCATCTTGTTAATCTTAGAAAACATTTTTAAATTATTTTAGAGCTCAAAATTCTGTCACAGTACAATGTTAAGTTCAAATACTAGTGATATTGACCTACCAGTTTTTTAGATGCCCCAGCATCCTGACATAAAATTATTCCTTCTTGTGTTAAACCTCTAAGTATTCACTGACCATAAATATAGCAGAAAAAATTCAAAGTTTTGACGTTTTATTCTTTTTTTTTTCCTGGAAGCCTTGAAAAAGGAAATTGCGAAATACGAGGGCTACCAATGACTCGCCCGACTAAAGTAAGAAAAATGCTCGAATGGAAACATCGTGAAATGTTTGCACCGTGTTCAGATCAATGTTTCTTTTCTCTTTTGTATTGGCACTAAAACTTAGTTTCAAGACAAAATATCGATTTTCACAGGAATGAAAAAGTTTAAGGTTCATTGACTGAAAAGTGTTGTAGATAAAATGCGCTTACAACATTTGCGTAAATATACTCGAAACGAGTGTAAAAGTGCGGTAGTGTTCTCTTTAAGGCGAAAGAAAAATACTACGGTTATATAAAATAGTATTTTGAAGTGCTTATGGGTCATTCTACGGCAACCGGTCTGATTTTAAAAACCGCCTACATTCGATCCTCTCCAATTGTGCTGAAATTTTGTCAGGTTGTAGATAATCCCAAGAAATGAACATGTGCAAATTTCTAGTCCGGAAGTTTACAAAAACAAGAAAGACCGTGTGTTTGAAGGACCCCTTCAAAAGCGAAGTTAAGTACCAAGTGAACGTTCAAAGTTTCGGTGCCCATAAATTGACAATTGAAGTAGCTGTTGATCCGAAAATGAGTACATCAATTTAGCTTTATTTCATGTATCAGAAAACGTTATTCTGAAGACATGCAAAATATACCCTCTTCGGAATAAGGGCTGAAAGTTGTCAAAAAAGCTCCATTTTTAAATTTACGTCAAATTTCGGGGTTCATTCAAAAAGGAAAATCGGATAAACATGCCGTTTGGTACACTTACGAAGAATACGTAACTTAATGGATTATGAAATTAACTGCCTGATTACTCAATATTATATCTCATTCAAATGAGTTATATAAAAAAACGCCTTTATTTACACTCCATACCATCTGAAGTGCTGTTTTAGAAGTTGGTATGAAAATAAGATTTTCGTCGACGGTACGAGAAATTATTTTTATGGTGTGCAGAAAGCGGAAGAAAAATGAAAACATAAAAATAGTGCAAACAAATGATTAATGACGCCATGTCATCACCATCAAATATCCAATACGGTGTTAGTTCATTTAATAAGTAGTTGGGTAAAAGATGGTGTAGCTGAAATAGATGGTACGAGTATTGAGTTGATGTGCAAATCAGTCAAACTAAAAGAGCTATTTTAAAGGAAATTTTGTTTTGTCTTGATACTTTTACCATCTACACATCCGACAACTTGTCTACTTGCTCAAAATCACTACAGATTAAAATTCACACAACACTTATTCCTTAACGATCTCCTTATACGTATCAATTCAGTCAGTTAACCACTTCAGGTTCCCTTGTTTTCTGCAAGAAATTTGTTTCTTTTCAATTCTTCAATTCTTCTGTCTGAACAGAGTAAGTATGAAATGCACTCGTGGATATAGCTTTTCGTTTATTTTGCTAATTTGTTCTATCTCAAATATTAACGTTTTATTCGTTTTAATATTTGTTGGGACAAAAATTAATTTGTGAGCAAAGAGTGATCCTTCAAAATCTTTTCAAGTTGCATAATAATTTTTAAAAAATGTCTGCATATATAAACAAGTTGCTGTCTGATTGGTAGAGAGAATCGTTTTATTGGATTTAAAAGGTCGGTCATTTGTGTATTTGAAAATCCAAGCATACACTTGAATCAGCTGCGGCGGTTTGATCAATTACTTGACTTCTATGTCATATAATATATTTACAAATGCCAATTCTTTAGCTAGATTTTTACTTCAACAGTGGTCAGAGTGAAAATAAGATCCGAATCAGAATGAAATACCAATATAACTATTAAAAACAGTGACATCTCATGCATACGTGCTACAGGACCCTCTGTAATTTATTTCAAAAATATTGTTTATTATTTTTCATCGCATTTATACCTTAGTTCAAATGCGATAAGTAAATAATACTATTATATTCATCAATCGCCTAAATCTAATTTAGTTTAATATTCAATCTTTAAGCAGCATTACTATGTTCCCAACTGACGAGCAGGCATTAGCTGAAATGATGATGATCTAAAGAGAATCTAGCTCGAGATTGCAAACCATTTATTTCACAATGGCATAAAGTAGCCCATATACAGGGTGTTCCTTTAGCAACTAATTAGTTGGCACTGTTAGAATTTCATTTCATTCGTTCGAAGGAAAAACAATCTCTATAATAATGGTAGGGAATTTTTAGTTTCCAAATGAGGACATTTTCCATTTGTCATACTGTATCAGCAAATTACGTTAACTCAAATATCATTAAGAATGCTCACATAATTATTTTTTCCTGAAGGTACCATAATAGCTTAGTCTCTTTTTAACCAAATAGGTGTCAATTTAAGAATATAAGTGAGATAAAATAATTAAAATGCTTAAAAGACATCCAAAACTAATCAAGACGTTTTATAAACTGGTAAAAATTTTTTGTACTACTATCTGTTTTATTTTGATTTTATGATCACTCAAGTTAAGGTCATCTGCAGAACGGTTATGCTTTGAAGTGCAGTTCAAAAATCGTTTTTAATTTTTTAATTATTTAAATTTGTTTATTGTTTAAAGTTGACAATGGACACACACATGAAAACAGAGCTTATGTTTATCTTATTACTGAATAAAAACCACTAAATGATTCAGTAAATTTACAAATGCTATAATTTTCAGTATCAATAAAACCAAAAATTAAAGATATGGGATTATGAAATATTTACCAGCTTATGAAACGTTTAAATCGTCTTCCAATGTCGAAACCATACATTGTTAATGCGGGAACTTTTTAAATGAGTGCTAAAAATTTAAAATAACGGACAGCTTTTGCTTGTTCCTTTAAGCGTTTGAATTATTTTAAACTCGTGTTTGTAAAAATTGCAACACCATGAAGGACTCGTCCGAATTGAATGAAATTTAATGTACAAACGACCTGTGTTGATACAAATAAACGATTAAAATTACAAAGCAAAAAAACAATATTACATGTCGAAAATCAGTATTTGGTGAAGCCACCACGCGCTGCAATAAGTGATGCTATACGACGTGGCATGGAATCAAACAGATGTTGAATGTGTGCCTGAGGAAGAGCATTCCAGATTGCTTGTATGCGACCCCAAAGTTCATCTGTAGTAGCTATGGGACGAGGATCACGAGCGAGACGCCGACCAACGAAATCCCACACATGTTCAATCGGCGACATATCCGGCGAATAGGCAGGCCAAGGAAGAAGCTGTATCTGTTGTGATGAAAAGAAGTCTTGAACATTCCTGGCAATATGTGGGCGGGCATTGTCCTGTTGAAATACAGCTCCGGGAATGCCTTGAAGGAAGGGAACAACTTCGGGCTCCAGAACTTCATTGATGTACCGGTTGCTGTTAAGATTACCCACAATTCGTAGCAGCTGAGATCGTCCATGATACGCAATCGCACCCCAGACCATAACGCTGGGGGTTCGTCCACTATGACGTTGGATAATGCACTCCGGAAGGTGGCGTTCACCGGTATAGCGTCTAACACGGATGCGGCCATCACTGTACCCCAAATTAAAGCGGGATTCATCAGAAAACACCACTTGTTGCCAATCAGCACGCCAGTCTCTATGTCCATGAGCCCATTGTAGCCGCAGGCGCCGATGGTTTTGCGTCAGGAGGATCCTGTATAAAGGAACTCTTGCACGCAGTCCACGGTGCAGTAGACGCCGACGAATTGATGAAGCACACAATGATACACCTGTAGCAGTGCACCAACGTTCTGCCAACTGTCCAGATGAAGCAAAACGGTCCGTCACCGCCATGCGGACCAGGTGTCTATCATCCCGTGCTGACGTCACCTTTCGGCGTCCACTCCCGGATTTCCGAGTTGTCTGGTTCTCTTGAACCCACTGCTTCCACACTCGCATCACTGTGCTGCTGTTACGCCCCATACGAGCTGCTATTGCACGATAAGAAAACCCTCCTTCACGAAAGCCGATCATTCGTCCCCGTTCAAACTCCGTAACTTGCTGAAATGTCGCCCTCTTTCGTCGTAGAGGCATAGTGACGTCTCATGTAACGTTTACCACTAGCAGATAACCATACACGCCCCGCTACAGCCCTCTATTTATACGGATCCATCAGCAGTTCAGAGGGCGCTGCTCAGCCCACGCATGCGCGATGACTCTGAAATTCTAATCATTTGAATAGCATACCCTAATTTGCATTTCCTGAAAGTTTCAGCTCAATCAAGTGATTCCTTCATGGTGTTGCAATTTTTACAAACATGAGTTTATTGCACTTACACTCCCAACATGGCCTTTTGTTTAGTAAAAAAAGTACGAAGGTATTATTGCGGCTTCAGATAATTACGTCCGGGTCTAAATTGTTTCCGAGATAGACTTAATTAACCATCAGATTATGGCATTGATAACGTGGCAAATAGAAAGAATCGCCATTTGGAAACTAAGCATTCCTTACAAGCTCCATTGGGTTTTCTTTCTATGGAATGAACCGTAGTTTTCTAACTTTTTTTTATGAGTTGGTAAAGGGATGTCCTGTGTAAAAAGTCAGCAAGATCGAACACGCATTTAAAAGTAATAAAAATTACCATGTTTTACAGATATAAAATGCGTATACCAAAGTATGTATTTTATAGCGTATATATTAATTAATTAAAGACTAATTAAAGACTGTCTTCTGGAAGTTGAAAGTACATCAGATCGAGCAGCGAGGCTTGTTGTTCAACTAACCCAGCGATACCAACTTCAAATAGTACAGGTATATGCACCAACATCAAGCCATACCGACGAAGAGGTTGAAGAATTTTATGAAGAAATCAAAGAGTTACACACCAAAGGGAAACAACATATCAAGCTCATCATGGGGGATTTCAATGCAAGAATTGGACAACAGGAACAAGGAGAGACATCGGTTGGTAAATACGGATATGGGGAAAGGAATGAACGTGGCGATCAACTCATCGAATTTGCAGAAGCTGAAAACCTTAGCATCATGAATTCATTTTTTAAGAAGAAACCGCAAAGAAAATGGACATGGAAACACCCAAATGGGGGAACTAGTGAAATTGACTATATCCTGGCAAACAAGAAATCAATTATTGAAGATTGCAGTGTACTGAACAGATTTAATACTGGAAGTGATCATCGAATGGTGAGATGTAAAGTGCACTTAAATACTAAATTAGAACGACAGAAGCTCATTAGGAAACAAGTAAGTAAGAGGGTGGATCTAATGAAACTGAAAGTAAATACCGAGGCATTCAAGTTGGAATTAAAAAATCGCTTTTCTGCACTGGAAGGACTTATTGATGAAAGTGATATCTCAGAAGCAAATGAAAACATTGTTAAGACAATAGTTGAAACTGCTGGGGAAATTGGTGGTGTAACCTGTAAAAAGCACAATAGCAAATTATCTGAGAAGACGAAACAGCTCATGAAAAGGCGAAGAGATATGAAGGTGGACAATCGAAATACCAGTTCCAGGATTGAGTACATAGAACTTTGTAAAACTCTGCGCAAAAGCATGAAAGAAGACATAAGAAAATTCAACTGTGAGCTAGTAAGGAAAGCCATTGAAAATAACAAGAGCCTTAGGGTTGTTAAAGGAAGTTTATCTGTTGGGAAGAAACACATCATTGCATTAAAAGGAGAGGATGGCACCGTAACAAGAAATAGGGAAGAAATACTTAGAAGAGTTGAAGAATTCTACAAAAATCTATACGAAAGTAACAGTGAATTAAACGAAGACATTGAAATAGTCGAAGGAACAGCTCCTAAAATCTTAAAAGAAGAAGTTTCATTTGCAATAAAAAATATGAAGAAAGGAAGAGCCCCTGGTGATGATGGTATTACATTAGATATCCTAAAAGAAGCTGGAGAATATGTAGAAGACATACTTGCAAAATTCTTTACCAAATGTCTTAACAGCGGTAACATACCAAACCAATGGGATTCTGCAACAGTAATTCTTTTGCATAAAAAAGGTGATAAAGAGGATTTGAAAAATTACCGACCAATTAGCTTGTTACCTGCTATTTATAAAATCTTCACAAAAGTGCTAACACATCGCCTGCAGAAAAAATTAGATGCAGCTCAACCAAGAGAACAAGCTGGATTTCGAAGTGGATTCAGTACAGTGGACCATATTCAAGTATTAAGAGAATTAATTGAAAGAACACATGAATATGAACTTCCATTGTGTGTGGCATTTATTGACTATGAGAAGGCCTTTGACTCTATTAAAACATCAGCAGTCATCAACTCTTTAAGATCAACAGACATTGAGGATGTGTACATTGACATGGTGAAACGTGTGTATAAAAATGCAAGTGCAAAATTTCGGTTACATAAAGATACCAAAACTATCAAAATTGGTAAAGGTGTGAGGCAGGGAGATACCATTTCTCCAAAACTTTTTACTTCAGCTTTACAGATGATTTTTCAGCAGATAAATTGGAATAACAAGGGAATAAAAATAAATGGTGAATATTTAAATCATTTGCGGTTTGCTGATGACATTGTTATTTTTTCAACGAACCCATTAGAACTCCAAGACATGGTACAGGAGCTCTCAACTAGAAGTAAAGAAGTTGGACTCAAGATGAACCTACAAAAAACTAAGATCATGTTCAATAATTTCGTAGAGGAAACAAAAATACAAGTTGACAACATTGAGCTAGAAATTGCTGATTCATATATTTACCTTGGCCAGCTGATTTCAATGGATGGCAACATTATGAAAGAACTCAACAGACGTATTAAACTTGGCTGGAGTGCATTTGGAAGAAACAGTTTTATCCTGAAGGGGAAATTGCCTTTGTGTCTAAAAAGAAAGGTCTTCAACCAGTGTGTATTGCCAGTCCTCTCTTATGGATCAGAGACATGGAGTCTAACAGTTGGAGCAATACGAAAGTTACAGACAACGCAAAGGAGCATGGAGAGGTGCATGCTTGGAATAACTAGGAGAGATCGAAAAAGAAACACTTGGGTGAGAGAGCAAACTAGAGTAGAGGACATCATTGTTAAAGTAAAAGGGCTGAAATGGCGATGGGCTGGGCATATTGCAAGAAGAACTGATCAACGATGGACAACAGAAATTCTGAACTGGATTCCAAGAGACCACCGAAGACCTAGAAAACGTCCTCAAACTAGATGGGTGGATGAAATAAGAAAACAGGTTGGGGTGACGTGGAAGCGAATTGCTCAGGATAGACTTGTGTGGAAAGCATTTGGAGAGACCTTCATCCAGCAGTGGATAGATAATGGTTGAATATGATGATGATGATGATATATATATATACACAATACCTGACATTGATATTGCCCTGCAGAGAAGATAATTTAATTGTCGATCTGAGATTTTTTCTGTGAGGAGAAGTTTAAATATCTACGCAACCGCGAAAACTACATTATCAATTTTCAGTGAACATCATTTAATTTTTCTGTTTCTTTATATGATAATTGATTTCATTTTGCAAGATAATTTTTCAAGATAGTTATATTCCACCGTTTCCATTCAGCAACTTCATACGAGAATTTTGACTAAAAATGATTAACATACAATTTCAACTTCTCTTCTTTTGGATTGTATTCTTTTGAGATTCGATGCAAATATCCGCCGTGCATACCATTTTATTTTGCTGTCCTCCAATTTGTCCTGAATCTGAGTCAGCATTTCCTGTTGAGTTGTATTTCGCATATTCTTCGTGTTGACTAAAGAAGGCGTCAGCTTTCATCGTTCGTTAGGATGCAGCCGTATTACTTATTCGCGCGCTTTATGCAGACTGGCAAATTTTTCGCTGAGTCAGGTTTTTCTTCTTTCATAACTTAAATTCCGGTGATAAATTTGACTTTTCAAAGATTTCTCCGAGAACTGTGAGCAATAGAAAACTTGTTGTGCTATTTGAATAGACTCTGCCTAGACTCTGAATTGCCAAGCCGCCTTTGGATTAATTGATATTTATGATCGAACCAAGACATACTATACTGTCTCAGTCCCATTTTAGCTTTGAAGTTTTCAAATGATATTTGCATTGCAAACTGTAATTTTAAAAATTATGCTAAAAATTACCAAACTTCCCATATAATTGTCGCAAAAATTATTATACTTTTTTATTTAGTCAAATAACTGCTAGAACTCTTTATAATTTTTATTTAGTATAGCGTTATCTATATTTCTCAAATATGATATGTTTTCGTTTTGGAATTATATATAAAATATTTTAAAATTCTTTACACGTTTAAGCAATTTTTAAAAGGTACAATGTTCATTCCTAAACATTCATATTTTATAAATTTTTAAATCTAAGGTATTCTATATGTTATCCAAATTTGAGGAACTTTACTTGGTGTAGCAAAAAAATACAATAACTGGCAAAATTTCATTGCAGCTTCAACGTATAGGAAGTGAGAATCTGCAAAGTTTCGAAAACATTAGAAGTTAGATTAAGACTGAAATTATATTTAATTTTAGTTTCAGTAAGAAAACTGTTATAATAATATAGATTGATAGAAGGGAGAAAATTTTTTCCCTTTCGTTAAGAACGAGAATTAAATTCAACAGTATCAATGAAACCTTCCTATTATGTAAAGGTTTCACGGAACGGAGATCTCCTTGAGCCGTGGGTTTTGTCTCTGTCTACTTGCCCCAAAATCTTGGAACACAAGACTAGAAAAGGATACAAAATTCATTCGAATATATTCTATGCATTCAGTTTTTTGCCCTTTTTCAAATTTATCAAATTTGAAACAAATTAAGAAAATTCAAAAAGAGTAGCTGGAAGTGAAATAAGTTATTTAAAAATTCTGCATTCCCGATAAATGTGGGTATTTTGTTTTGAAACTGTTACAAAACTCAGGAACTATGAACTCGTCAAATATTTATTATCGTAATATGGGGAAACCGAAACCACATAATTTAGCCTTTCTTGTTCCCACAAATTAAAATCAATTATTCTGCACCCGTACCTTACCCCCCCACGTACCATACCCCGTATTTACCAATCAACGATTTTGAAACACTAGATTACGCCTAATTTCTTCTTCATTTATCGATGTATGCGTATCTTACAAGGTTCGACATAATGACCAATACATGACCAATCTCACTCAGTTTATTGCAGAAGAATGAAAATTTCCATTCAGAATGTTGAAGTTTTCGTTTAAGTTCTTTAAGAAGTGCTCGCTGTGGCTTGGATAGTTTCCGTGGAACACGTAGCATTAATCGTTGATTTAGATGTTTTATGCGATAGAAATGGATGTGTAGGACAGACAAACATTAACACATGCGATATTATCGATTTATACTTCATATATGATGATAGTATGTAAAAAAATCCCTAATAGCTTTTATCTCAATCAAAACTAACCACATTACATTAAATTTCTGGATTTTAATACACTTGCCGCTTCCATCGCCACTAAATTTTTAACAGATTTTATACAGGATTATCTAACTTTTTTAGTATACTAGTAATCATATGAAAAATTAGTGAATGCATAGGTAAAATCTTAAACATAAAGCAAGTTGATTAAACCGAAAGTAGAAAGGAAGTGAATGATTCTCGTCACAAGGAAATATGATTTTACATGGAGTTAACTTGGGCGACACTTATTTAAACCTCATAGTTTTCAACATTGGGATAAGAAATAAGTCCATACGTACAAAACATTCAGCCCCGTTTTCTTCAAACTTCCTTTTCCTAAGCATGATTGATCTCGATTTTGGTGGGTTAGCGCTTTTAGGAGCCCGTTCCTCTCATCAACTCCATTTTTCCAATTCGGAGTTGAGGGGTGGCGGCATTTCTCGATGTCAGCAAGTCATTTGTGCATATTTTACTCTTCACAGATCCAAAATACCTGAGCGAAGCAAAAATCGCGCTTGAATTGTCTGCTAGACATTAAGAAGAACGACATTCAATCGCAGCTAGACAAACTTTGGAAAAAATTCATCCAGACAATGTTCTGTAGCTAAATTTAAAGCAGTCGCTAGCAGTCTGCACATTGTGGTGCGGGAATCAATTTTTCGTTGAAATATTAATTCTTAAATCTAAAATCATTTATTTGTATAAAAGAATAAGTAAATTGATGGACAAATGTATACTTTAGAAGAAACGTAAAAAGAAAGCACATTAACCTAAAACATACTAAAACACATGTCCGTACATATGATGAAACTTATATGCCTCTAAAAAATAATTAAGAAAACCCTGAACTTCAAACATTATTTAGTTCTGCACATTTAAACATGTGGATATGCATCGAATTCTGATAATTTGATGATCACAAGTCCACTCAAGAATGCATAAAATAATTTTTAAAAATGAAATTCCATTATTGGTATATATTAGAATTTAATAGCACCCCCTTAAGGGGAAAAGTTTCTATAATGTAGTATAGGACGCTGGGTCTTGAATGACAATCAGTCTCTAGAAACGAATATGTACATTAACCTTCTGTTCATTCTCAAGTACACTGTTGATCCAGCAATTATTTAAAAAATGTTTTCCCATACCCTTATATTAAATACCTCAGTCGTTCTGTTTCACGATTGTATTTAAATTCTACTTCATAAGTGTTTCTAAGTGTTCTACTCTACCAAATTTTAGTGGACCAAATTTATATGCTATTTTAAAGGGATTTTTCTCAACAAATTATGATTAAGCGTGGGATTACTATGAATTTAAGCCATTATTATGAATTAAAATACGCTTGGAATAGAATATCTCTTAGTGACTGTTCTTTGTTCTGACACATACCGATAATTTTATCTTATAATGCTCCACATGAATCATTGATTCACAGCACGAGATTCCACCCCACACCACTGCATATATATTATGAAAGTGAAATTCGCTCTTACTACTGGAATCCAATACGCATTTAAAAATATGAATCTATATTTTTTGCAAATTTCGATACTTGTGTACCATTTTTACCTAAAGTTTATTTAAAAATTTCTGCAATGGTACTTACAATACTCGACATGCCAAATACGTGAAATGGAATGGCTTAAAAACTCAGGAGCTAGAAAATCATATAGACGTGAAGTTACCCGGATGCGAGGACTTACAATATACGTTTAAGGCAATAAGCTAAACTATCATGTCTTCGGCAAATGAAAAAAATTTCTCTTTAGTCATTAAATATTTTTTTGGCACAAGAAGAAGATCAGTAATAGCCGACAAACTTAATTTTCTGTAGACTTAAGAGCGTGATCTCAATTGAATGAGACCGTTGTCCCAGCGAATCTTTCTCGTTTCGTGTCTCGGTTGAAGTCGTGTAAATTATTAGAGACTTCTTTAATACATTTGCATTCTTGAGATAGTGAATTAATTGGATAAAATAGACTTTTCTCTTCTTTTCGTGTTCAATCCGGACAATCATTTCAAAACGAAAGACTTACTTATTAGAGATTTATTTCACTCTATTCTCTATTTCGTTATAGAGATTCAGTGAATTATTTCAAGAATGACGGGCAATTAACTTCAGGATTGAACTCGATAATATAGTCAAATTTTCTTCGATAAGGGCGTAGGAATTTTGCTTTGTTATTTAGAAATTATGACGTTCTTTTTATTCACAAAAAAAACGCATTAACAAGAAAAGATTTTGTGCAAATTAGGATGGTTATACCAAAGTTAAGTATGGTTGTAACAAATCTTGCATATAGAAGCTTTATGTTACACTGTGTGCTGAACATTTTTAACACAAAATTCGTGTATATTTGTGCCACTTGGTGACATGTAACTCCTTCTATTTTATGACGTATCCGGTAAGATCAGTTAGTATAAGATAATTATACTGACTATTAGGAGTTAGGAGTATGAAAGTTTTGTTGAGATCGTTGGTTGTGATTGTTTAAATCGTTTAAATGTAGTAAACCAAGTTATATTTGTTGTTTTAAAGGCATTGCACAACAGTGAACTACCAGCATAACCTACCATCTATTTTTGCATAAACACGTGACTTGCATCAATCTGTTGCAACATACATTTGGACAATTAGAACTATGACTACCATATATATACTTACTCACTTGTGGTAATTGTTTTAACCATGGAGAAGGTAAAAATACCACAAAAAACTACCTATGAAGATAAATGCATCGTTTTCCATGGCCAGGTGGACTAGTTGGTACGACGCTCTGGTTCATTCCGAGTTGCCGCTAGTTTGACTCCAGTTCAAGTCATTGCTTTTTTTTTCTTCTCCGCAGCCGATCAAATTTTGGGATTGTGGGCTGTATTTACAGCTAAAGTTTGAGATTTACAAGTGGGTGTCTAAATAGCTTATCAACTATAACTATGATATAGTTTTACGTTATATTATTAAATCCATCTTAATGATTTTGTGAAGAATATTAAGGCGCACATTCTATATTAATAAAAATATATTTAAAATAAAAAGAAATCAATTGATCGATACTAAGATTAATAAAATTTGGACTTCAAGCAATGAATTGTGTCAATTTAATAAAATAAACTTTAAAAATAATTTATGCATTCAACGAATATCGTAATCGTATCTTTACAGAAAGCAGCAAATAGGTAGCAAGCATAGACATAAAAAGCTTATTTTAGTGAAATATAAAATGTCTTTTCCTTAAAGTTAAATTCATTTTAAATGCTGCATAACACTCTATTGATTATTTCGATAAGGCACATATTAAATTATGAAAACTGCGCTTATGATTGTAAGCTGAATTTAATTTTTAATTAAATTTTAATTATTGTTTGTTTTGTGGTTTTACGGCTCAAAGACTACAATGGTCATGCTGCGCCGGGACCTACT
>QLNU02015360.1:247221272-247240028 GCA_006491805.2 Dysdera silvatica
CCACTTTGCAATCCAGCTTATTTTCTTGATTGAGCTGAATCTAATTTTTTCTGCGGGCGATGTGTTAGCACTTTTATTAAGATTTTATAAATAGCAGGTAACAAGCTAATTGGTCGGTAATTTTTTAAATCCTCTTTATCACCTTTTTTATGCAAAAGAATTACTGTTGCAGAATCCCATTGGTTTGGTATGTTACCACTGTTGAGGCATTTGGTAAAGAATTTTGCGAGTATGTCTTCTACATGTTCTCCAGCTTCTTTTAAGATATCTAATGTAATGCCATCATCGCCAGGGGATCTTCCTTTCTTCATACTTTTTATTGCAAATGCTACTTCTTCTTTTAAGATTTTTGGAGCTGTTCCTTCGACTATCTCAGAGTCTTCGTTTAATCCACTGTTACCCTCATACAGCTTTCTGTAGAATTCTTCAACTCTTCTAAGTATTTCTTCCCTATTTCTTGTTACAGTGCCATCCTCTCCTTTTAATGCAATGATGTGTTTCTTCCCAATAGACAAACTCCCTTTAACAACCCTAAGGCTCTTGTTGCTTTCAATGGCCTTCCTTACTAACTCACAATTGAATTTTCTTATATCTTCTTTCATGTTTTTGCGCAAAGTTTTGCAAAGTTCTACATACTCGATCTTGCAACTGGTATTTTGATTGTCCACCTTCATAAGTCTTCGCCTTTTCATGAGTTGTTTCGTCTTCTCAGATAATTTGCTATTCTGCTTTTTACATGTTACACCACCAATTTCCCCAGCAGTTTCAATTATTGTCTTAACAATGTTTTCATTTGCTTCTGAGATGTCAACTTCTTCAATAAGTCCTTCCAGTGCAGAAAAGCGATTTTTTAATTCCAACTTGAATGCCTCGGTATTTTCTTTTAATTTCTTTAAATCCACCCTCTTACATACTTGTTTCCTAATGAGCTTCTGCCTTTCTAGTTTAGTATTTAAGTGCATTTTACATCTCACCATTCGATGATCACTTCCAGTATTAAATCTGTTCAGTATGCTGCAATCTTCAATAATTGATTTCTTGTTTGCCAGTATATAGTCAATTTCGCTGGTTCCTCCATTGGGGTGTTTCCATGTCCATTTTCTTTGTAGTTTCTTCTTAAAAAATGAATTCATGATGCTAAGATTTCCAGCTTCTGCAAATCGATGAGTTGATCCTTACGTTCATTCCTTTCCCCGTATCCATATTTACCAACCGATGTCTCTCCTTGTTCCTGTTGTCCAATTCTTGCATTAAAATCTCCCATGATGAGCTTGATGTGTTGTTTCCCCTTGGTATGTAGCTGTTTGATTTCTTCATAGAATTCCTCAACCTCCTCGTCGGTATGGCTTGATGTTGGTGCATATGCCTGTACTATCTGAAGTTGGTATCGCTGGGTTAGTTGAACAACGAGCCTCGCTGCTCGATCTGACGTGCTTTCGACTTCAAGAAGGTAGTCTTTAATTCTTTTGTTGATTAAGAAGCCAACACCACTTGTTCTTCCAGTTTTCGTTCCTCTATAATAAAACAAATGTCCACTTTTAAGTTTCACCAACTCTCCACCTTTTCTTCTAACTTCACTGAGTCCTACAATGTCCCATTTGATCTTGTCAAGTTCTTCTTCCAATTCCTGAAGTTTTGCTTCAGAAGCAAGGGATCGTCCATTAAACGTAGCCAAGGTCAATAACAAACGGCAGCCTGGGCCATTCCAGTGATTCTTAGCACCCCCTGCTTTCATGCCACACTGACCGCTGCCTTGATCAGGAGCACTCCAGCACCTGGAGACTAGGGGCCATGGTTTCTGGTGTGTCAACATAATGGAGGAATTAGCCATAATTTCACCACGCTGGCTAGACGGGTTGGTGAATTAGCCCTCCCCTTCCGCCTTTCTATCCGTGCAGCAAGTTTTTTATTGGCTTCATAGAGCATATACACTCATATATATAATATGCTTACATCTTATTTGTATTTTGATAAGCATTATCTTTTGCTAAATTTAATATTTGATATATGCTTTTTTTATTGCGCTTTACTCCGTTCATATCACTTTAAGATCAATATAATCATTGAGTTAAAATTAACTTTGAGAAGATGCATATGGAACTAAATTACCAAATTATTATGACTTTGGAGACCATAAACGTATTTTATTTTACATAACTTTTTGTAATTTCTGAAAATGCGCGTTGAAATTTTGTTTAACACAAAAATGAACATTTGCATGATCTTATAGCTATCTTACACGAGCCCATAAGTTTTACAACCACAAGTAATACTAACTTAAATTTGTACGTAAAATAGTTTTATTAAATAGACACTATGAGAAATAAATTATTTAATAAAATAACTTAAGCGTGTCAGATTTCAAGTATCAATTATTTATACTTGGCGATATTTGATATACAATATACAGAGTTCTTCAAATTTGAAGTCGTAAACAACCAGATTGAATAAAAATGGCTTTTCCTTCATTGGCTTTTAATTAGAAATTATAGGAGAAATTCCCTAGATTTTTATATCATACATTTTTAAAAAGAAGTTTTCTGTAATTGTTTATAAACTGATCGTGAAAGAGAGAGAGAGAGAGGGAGAAAAAGGGAGATAGACATAAAAAAATGGAAACTGAATGGTGACTGTTTGAGATTTAATTGCGATTACCATGCAAGCATTTTTTTCTCGCCATTCACGCTATTACTTTTTTATGTTCAAATTTATAAAGGAATGCCTCTATATAGTTTTCTTTCGAAGGATTGGAGACATCATGAATATACAAATGAGTGTAAAGGGCAACTACTTATCACTGGTCATCACTGACTTCTACAGTCAAGCTCATTAAAATCCTCTTCTTAGAACACCAATGACAGTAGTAGTTGCTGTTTTACAGATGCTTTTCATCAAGCATCGGGTAATTTATTTTTTCTTCAAAGAGAATTTTGAAATACGAATATAAATTCCCTGCTCTCTAAAGATAGAAAACTTGACATATTTGACACATGTTTATGGAGAAGTGTAGTAGGCAGTGACGTAGGCAGAAAGTTCATAAGGGGAGGGTTATAGGCTTAATGGGAGGGGTTACAGAGCTACAACTCATATATTCCTATGTTAAATATACAAAATTTCATTGCGATGGGGGTTACAACCCCCAAAACTGCTTTGGCCGCGCCTCTGAGTGTAGGTCTTGTACAAGATGGTATAATAATTGGGAAGGGTTTTCCTATTTTGTTGTTTTGACATTAATTTTAATTGTATTCACCTGTTCTGGATTATTTTCCATAATGATGTTGCCTAATGTATACACTATTACAACCTCCACATAAAATTTTATAAACCGTGTTTATAAACTGCTTTATAGAATATAACTTTCGCCAAAAATTGACTGTTACGTTAACATTGGTTTACAGAAACCTTTTATTCAAAATTTTGCCAACCTCTGAAAATAGATTCCGAAATGCCTTGAACATATGAGAGAGAGTGATTTTTTCGTAGTTGTTTCCAAAGGTGATATTTTTAACGTTGGCAAAATATTCGCCTTCTCCATTCTGGAAAACCATAGGGATAGACATTAACCTGAAGCACGAACGTCGTACGATGGTGTTCTTTCCCAGCATTAGTTTCTTTATTGCAAATTCTTGAAATTCCATTGTGGGATAGTTTAACGACCGTGGTGTTATGACAGAGAGAGTTGTGAGAAGAAAAATGTAAATAGTGACCGTGTAAGTTAGTTTCTTATAAACCAAAGTCAAAAATGAATTGTTTGTTAATCTTCTTTCTTGTACACCAAAAAAGCTATTGTGTTGTTCTCCATTTTAATCGTAAATTTCATTTTATGGTCAATGGTTTTCTTGCCTTTAAAAGACCTCTGTTTCCGCAATACTACAAAAGTGTCATCGATATACCTGTTTCATAATTTTATACTGTAATGACAATTCCTTAATATTTTCTATTGAGTATCCTCCATTTGTATATTTGCTACGATTGGTAGTACTGAGCATTTCATATAGATCTCTCGTGTACCTAATTGTTGTCTTTGACGTCGAAGAAAACATTTGATGATTCAAGACTTAGTTTCAGATAGCTGATCTTCAATGTGATCGAGGGCCATACCTTAGGTGAAAGTTGCTTCAGTTAGAATTCCATTATTGATGATATTGCTTTATCTATTGGAATAAGTGTGCATAAGTAAAAGGCGTTAAAAGAAAGTATTATTTCATCTAGATGACAATTTAGATATGCCAACGATAAGAAAAAGTCAGTCTTCATCAAAAGCCCGTTATATAGCTGTCCTACTAAAATAAATAACATTTTCACAAAGAAGTTAAGCTGATTTGAAGACAGGTAATATGCGATAAGTTGCAATGGAGCCAAGGGGAACATCTTCTTCGTATATCTTTAAAAATCTATAGAACGTTGCTATTAGATCCGATAAGCAGTTCAGATATACTAAGCGCCCAGGTTTTCTTTTCAAATATTCTAAGCTTGCGGTCTAATTACGCTTGAATTTTGAAGTAATGTTCTTCGGTAATGCTTTATGAGTTGTTTTATCCGAAAGCACATTCGTTGTCTTTATTATTTTATCGCGTACAGTTAGTAGCAAACTCTTGCCTTCCTTTTGTCCCAAGAAAATACTACCAGTTCTATGTCTCGTTCGATACGGCATAGTGTTTGGCGTTTGGTAGTAGCTATGTTGTCAGTGGCTATATGTAGCTTATTAAGGAATTTAGCCACTTTTTGCCCACGTATTACTTGCCTTACTAAGACCCGATTCAAAAGCCGAAACCATTTTAACAACTGGTGGGATTCTGGATGTTGATGAAAAATGAAAACAGCGGTAAAAATACACAGATTGGGAGAAATTTGGCTTATTTCTCGGGTACTAAAAACACATCCGTTATTTAGTATTAAACAACTATATAAATGAGGTTCAATTTTGTGACTGAAAAAAGAACATTTCATTATATTGCCAACAAAATCTTGACAGTAAGTCATTTTAAAATTTTTGTAAAACTAAATTCCTAAAAATTATTTTTATAACAAGTTACCGTATGTAATTTTTTGTTTTCCAGAAATTTGAAATGCGTACTAATTATTATACGTACATGTACCATACTGCGAAATTCCGTATTTTACAGATCGAAATCACAAAAATTCTTTCTTCAAAATATGAAGAACATTACTTCTACATCAAAATCTTTAAAGCTTTGAATATGACGAAACCTAAGATAATTTAATCGATACAGAAACTAATGAAAGTCAAGCAAATATGATATCTGAATCTTCATTTAATTTTAAGATTGGCATTGAATAATATATTTTACAAGGTTTGAGCATTAAAAATGCAAGTTTTGCTTGCAAAATTATTCGAGATAATATAGTTAAATAATTGGCACAATACTGAAAAAAACATTGAGAGATGTGAGATCTCTTATTCTTTTTCACTTCGAGGGAATTGAATTCTACCCTTTCAATAAAGCATTCTATTCTCTAGAGATCTCACTTTAAGTATTTCAAAGCAATTTTCAGAATCTCAAATGAAGTTTAAAGTTACAATTGTTTTCAAGACTTCTTGCTTGCGATCATAAAACCCACTTTTCCGCTAGTTCAAAGGTAAATGGATAAAAATGCGAATTTCAAACTATACGTGTTTTAGCTTAGGAGTAAGACTTAATGTTTTCAGAGTGCGTTTGAAATTTTAAAAAGGACTTAATCTAGTTGCACACGATAGTTTTCAGACATATAGTTTCTTTTACTACAAAAGTGGAATTGGATTTATGTGTTCTTATCATTAACTGTTGATTAAGAAGTTGAAACATGGTGCTAAAAGAAAAACCTTAGTAAAATGAACCAGAAAGTCGTCTCGAGAAACTTGATCAAATTCTCCTTAATGAAAAATAGAGATTTAAAAATGAATTAAATTAAACAAATCAATTGCTGGCATTCCGTGATACAGATTTAGACTATATTTTATCTGACGTATATAAAAGCCTGAAAAGAGAGGAAAATTGATTCGATTGGAATCGAACATGCAAGCTTCGGGTCTCGTATACGTCAGAAAATAGTTCCTTTAACTTAATCTCTCTACAATCCTTTACTTTTTATTAGGGAGCGTTTCTTTTGTGAAACCTAATTACAAGGAATAGACCATTCGAAGTATGGGGGCGATAGCCTAAGGATATCATTCTATATTATGAACGGTCGATTCCGACTTTCTCTAAGATTCTTATGGATCAGAGAAAAATTATTTTATTACTGTTTGAATTTATACGGGGGAGTTGTTAGCCATTGACTCCCTTAGACTAATGAAATATGAATGTAGTTCCTTGCTGGCTATCTAGCGTGCGGTTTTACATTCCGGATTTTTGCGTTTTATTCTTCCACTCTAAAATATACCATAATAATGATATGATTGTCAATTGCAAAAAAAAAATAATATTTGATTCGACCTAAAAACTTTAGAATTAGACAACGTTTTACCCATATCGTCATTTTATTTCACAAAATTTGATTAGACATAATTTTTTTTTCTACTGCTTCATTTCAAACACATAAATCATGTCTATGGTTTATCCTCAAAGAATATTCTCTTTGAAGGTGAAAATATTTTCTGCTCCAAAATTTTTGGCTAAAGTCTTCGGATCGATACAAATTCGTAATCGTTTTAATCCAAAACCGCGTAAACTCAGCAAGGGATTAAACATTGTTTGGAACACGAAAACTCCTGAGTAGGCTCAACAAATAAAGCGTATTCTAATATTCCTAGATCCCTAAATTCGATCTACTGCAGGTCTAAGATATTTTATCATTTTGTGATTAAAACAGGAATTACAAAGCCGTATTCTTAAATCTGAGAAAACTCAAAATGTTAATTAAATGTGCAACTCATCTAAAAACACGGAAGAGTACCCTTGAATGCCGAGCTATCCCAAAATAAAGCTAAGCTCCACACTGGCCCGGTGGGCTGATGGGCAATCGCCCACTACGCCCTCTCCCACCCGGCCTCTGGCGTCCCCTAGATCCAAGGATATTTTTTAATTTTTCGATGACGTGAGAATTATGAATAACTGAAAAGTAAATCAAATATTATTTAAATCGTCATTATTATAATTATTTGTGGTAGATACAGAGAATTATAAATGCATGGCCAGTGCCGATCCTGCATAATATTCGCGGGAGGATGAACGTCTGAATATTGCCTACTGCAAATTAAAATTTCCCGACTCATTTTTCTAATAATAAGTATTGAACTAATTATAATAAAATAATATATAAAAAATAGGAAACGTCATTATATCCTCAAATTCGTTACAAGGAAGAACAAAAGCGATAGGCACGACGCTTGTCCCGCTCCAAAATTTTGGTTCATTTTTTTCTAACAGTAGCGGTCAACAGTTTTTTAAAAGCAGGGGACCAACATTCAATTTTTTTTGCCCATAGAGCTAATGTTATTTTTCAATACAAAAGGAGGGCATCCTGGGCCACCATCATAAATCCCCGCCTGAGTTCTGGTTACAATTTTATGCTGTACAAAGAAAAAATTGCTCCGAAAATTAGAGGTACAAGAAGGAACAGGTTCATTGTCAAACTCATATTTTGAATCTTGTGATGACGGGTGCAACTGAATTATGCAAGACCGCCAGAAATTTCCTTTGTTTGATACAAAGTACTGCAATTTTCCTACCCGAGTCCCACAAGAGAATGTTCTTTTGGATAGAAATAAATAAAGGAATCTGTTGAAGAACATGTTTCACTACATCGTCTCCAGAAGGTTTGTGCCACACGCTAGTGAAGCGAAAGTAGAGCATTGGCCAACTTTTTGGATGATACCAAGACACAAGTCCATAAATGTACAAAATTCTCCACAGTGCCCGAAACTCCGTACACCATCTCAAATAGCAATGACTTCAGTTCCGATGTTTCGTTCAAATCAAAAACCCTTCTTGAGAACGGTATAAATTTAAGAATATACTTTTGGCATTTGTGTACGTTAAGTTGTTCAATATCACATCGCCTGCTTTGTCCTATCTACAAATTCAGGTCATTGATTAGCTTTACAGCTTCGAACCCTGTAAAAACGATGCACAAAGAAGTCTTCTCAAAAAGCGCAGAATTTAACAAATTTACGCAAGTGCCAGACAATTCTCCGAATTCACGCAGAAGTAATTCGTAGATAAGGAACTTGACAACACAATTAAAGTAGACCTTCCGGACCAGTCGGGTCCCAATTGTCAAACGACAAGCCGGAGAGTTTGCTCATGATGAAGCACGACAAATATTGGCATCACCTGTAAAAGAGTTTGAAATTGGTGTTTTCAATATGCTCTTTAATACAGCACAGCAGAAACATCTGAGAAGTTCCATCATAATGAAGCATTATCGGCTGCTATTGCTTGGATGGATCCAAGGAACTTTAGTAAAATTAAAGGCGGTAATGGCAAGTTGCCTGAAAAAGCTCGTGAAGTGTTGTCGTTATTGATTGGTAAGGATAAACTGAAGCTGCAGCGAGAACTGTGCAAGCTTGCAATGCATTTTGATGATTACTGCCCTGATTCATTCTCAATGTCTTAAGCATCCGATGCCAATTCAATTTACGTTCGACAAGATTCAATGGATTGTCACCCAAATTACTCATCTGAGAGTGAAGGAAATCTTGATATTCCTATTCTTGAACTCAGCCAACAACTACAGCGGTGAACAAACCATCTAAGAAGAGTCTATGGAAACAGTTGTTTATAATGACTATGACAAGATGATTGAAATATCCAGACATGTGACAAGAAAAAATACTAAAAGTGTTCAGTTTGCACTCTTGAATTGCTGCACGAACTAAAATCAGAATGTCCGATGTATGATTCATTACATGTAGCATAGAATTACATACTTACTACTTAATACGCTATCATGTTTCTTGTGAGAGAGTCTTCTCTGTATTCAAGACCGTTAAAATTGCCTACCATCATCACTTAGACAAAACCCCTTAAAAAGTTTTATGTTGTTCCATGTCAACAGAAACTTTGAGTTTGAATACAAAAAAGTTTTATAAGTAAAGACCACATTATAAACGTAAGTAAGGTAACCTTAGATACGCTTATAACGTTGTCTTTATTTATAAATCTTATCTGCTTAATGCGACGTTAAATTATCTTACATATCACATAAGTTTATTGACTTATTGGCGGAGTGTTTTTCAGAATTAGCAAGGCAACTTAAATTGTAGTGTTGTGCATATATTTGTTTCAGATATTAGCTAAACAGGTAAGAACGAAAACTTGTCAAAGATTTAGATTCAAAGTGTTTCCCTTCATCTCATGTCATGATTTGCTGCCAAAAGCTAATCTCAATTAAAATGAAGTTACCAGGCGCTTACTATTTGTGATTTCAGACATTAGAATATCTGGTAGGTTATTGTTAATAAAAAATGAAAATTTTGAAAAGCAATGTCTAAGATGTTAATTGAGTGACTGAAAATACTTGAAAATGAACATAACGTGTAAATACTTTTACACATATCCACCCCAGTAAATTTTAGACTAGTTGGCGCCCCGCTCAACTTTTTCCCCACAGAGCCCTCTTGTAGCCAGTCCGGCCCTTGCTCCACAGTCTAGCCATCAAAATTTAAATTTTCAAACGAGATAGTTATATGAAATATATTAAGATACATATTACAATTATGGTATAAATAACATTAGTTCTGACCAGATGGGTATTGAAGATGCATTGGTTATCACCATTTAAATTTAAATTAATAGTAGTCCAAACTGGGGACTATTATTACCTAAATTACATACATTTCATATTACATTAACTTCCGTATGACGTGTTCGAAATTTATATCCATCATGTGGAATATTCTTCTTGAATTCAGAGCTTATATCTTTATGTGTAACACTTGCTTGTTTCGGAAATTGACAAAAACACCTGAGGGGAAAGAAGTTACAATTATGCAGTCATATAATGGCGTCAAACCACACCATTTGCATTTAAAAGAATGCAAGTATGGTGTGCGTATTTTAAAGTAGCCCAGAATAAAAGTTAGATTTTTCTCTCTCGTATTTTGATTCATGTATGCCCAAAGAAATCGAGGTCAAAAAAGTCGTTCACATCAGTAAAAAAATCGCGTGAGGCAGTCAGTTATCTCTGTAACAGATTTCTTACAATCCCTAATAACATCCACGACATGTAATCCTGTATCATTTGAAGAGATATTCTAAAGGAATTTTCTTCAAATTATGTTCCGAAGAAAGGAAAACCATTTTTCCATCGAAATCAATTCGATCAGTAATCATCTTCTGATGTGAAGCAGTTCAATATGAAGTAGATCCGACTCTTTCTACATGATCAGCCGTAATGAAGATATTTTTATACTTTTGAGGATAATGCAGCAATGCGCATATATCGAGCAGAAACCCCATTAAATATTTAATACAAAAAAAAAAAGGAAAGCGAAAAGAAATCACGTTCGCACAATGTTCGGGTTTCATGATCCTATAGAAAGAGAAACTCTTTCTGCGAAATGAGTTGCGAAGAGAGAGATTAAAAGTAGGCATCTCTTTCAAGAGAAAACAAAATTTGTTTATTATTCGTTGTTCAAAATTTTTACTGAAACTTCAGATATCGTACCTTTTTTATAATGAATAATAATAACATATAATGATAAATCACAATATATATGATTATCGTATCAATCATAATATGATATATCATATATATATGATTATCGTATCAATCATAATATGATATATCATATATATATGATTATCGTATCAATCATAATATGATATATCATATATATAATCATAACAAATCAGTAATATATAATAATATAAACAAATTAATAATACTAAACGAATAAACAAATAATTTTGATATATCACACATTTTATATAATGACATAATTAATATACACAAATCATTTCTCAGAAAATGCCATCTTCATTGTTTAGGGGAAAGATTTTGGAGAAATTTACCATACAAATCAATTTCTTTCGACATGCACGCCTTTTGGTTCAGATTAAAACCTACCTTTGACACCTGAGTCATAAAAAAGAAAATGATCATGCCCTATGCCTGAATTGCAATCAGTGGAGCTTGAGAAACCACCCCAATTTTCTACGTATTGTGTTACTCTTGCCAGTTATACATGTTCTTCCTCTCTTACGTGTGTTTAGAAGCATATGGTCTTGCTGTTTAAATAGACAAAACATTTTTGAAGACCATTAAAATGTGTTTCGCCCAGGAAGCATGACCTCACTTTGACATATAAGACTTTGAAGGAAAGAACATGATGGTTATAGCTAGATTCCAAACCATGTGGACCATGGGCCCATACGGATAGAGTCAATCTCCGAAAATATAATCACTAATTTGCTGACTAAATAAACTAAACTACTATAAAACTTAAAGATGTTTAGTGATTAGAACTCGTAATTGGAAAAAAATAACTCCTTTATATTTATTTTCCACACAACCTAACATAATTCAACGCTAAAAGACTGATCTTGGTTTAGCACATGCCCGTATCCAGGAGGGCGGTATCTTATGAAACGTTTCTTCCCAATGAATCAAAACCTGTAATCAGACCGAAAAAATATGTATATATATTTACTTGTCAAACTTGTAAAAAGGAGAGGGGATCTCTCAAACCTTGACTGATTATTAAAAACTCGGGCCACAAGATATTTTGTAGACCACTAATTTAACACCCTTTACATTAAAAGGAGGAGAACATTATGAAAAAAATTAAGTTTTAGTAACAAATATACTAGTTAAATTTACAATGATGTCTGAAGAAAAAATTGGTATTTTTTCATTTATTTTTATATAATATATTTATATTTCTCCTATACAACAAATGCGGCAGACCTTTATTTAACGTTATTTTGAAAATTTTTTGAACCCCCACCTACCCCTCAATAAATCCTGACTATAAACTTGGTTTAGAATTACAAAATGTTCTTTACTCGTACAAAGGCAAAAGGTAAAAACAAAGAGAAAATAATAAAGTTAAATTACAAATAGGAGATCAGAATTAATCAATTAAAATACGAATTATTATAATTATAACGAATTAATGAAAAGCTAACTCAATGAACAAAGCCGCTTTTATTATACTATTAGAACTTACAAAGTAATTTTATTAGCCTTTGTGCAATGAAATTATCTCTCAAATGTGAAAAATTTAAATAAGTAGCCTACTCATTTTTAATTGAAATAAGAGGCTATAGCGTAAAAATGGGAGTCAGTCATAGTAGACCTTAAGTATGTTTTAATAAATTTCAATTTAGAGAATGAAGGTTCTGCTGATGATACGGTAATAGGGACGGTCAGTAAAATTCTGAGAGCGATCGTGACATTTGGTAAAGCATCCTGGGAACCCTTTTCAAATAAGTACTTAAGAATGATCAGCGGTGAAGAAGCTAGTGTTTCCGGAATCGATCAAATACGAACTTGCAATTCTGTGTACAAGTCTAATCTGTTCAAATCGTCTAAAGAAATGGCTAGCTTCTTACAGGAGGTTTAAAATTTCACCTTCTTCCCGTCTTTTTAACATCGGAATACTAAAAAGAAATCCAAACGGCATGCTTCATTTATTTTGATCGCCATTTAGAAGCTGTATGAGCATTATGCGAAGTATAACGTCACACGCAAAGTTTAATTGACCCAATATTATGTCGAAAGTATATGGGGCCGCTAAAAACTGATTTCTTGAGACTTGCACTACATACTTTTTGCGGCCCTGGGCGACTTCCCGATTCGCCCCACCGCCAAGCACGGCCATGTGTTAAAGAATTTCTGGTGCCGATCAAAAGTCATGAATGCCAAGAAAAAATCAAGAATTTACATTTCTTTCCATTGAAATTTCCCCAACTTTTATTTAAACTGAATATTCAAATGACAAAATTTAATTGGAAGGCAATTTATATTTTCCACCTTATATTCCCTAATCGCAAACAAACTTGAACTGTCGAATTACAATTAATTAATTAGGTAAGAAATGTAAAGTGCTTCACAGAAGCTTTATTGGGGGAAAATAAATGATTAGTATTTTTCATTAAAGTACTAATTTTTACACTGAAGCCTAAGCAATTGATAAAAGCTGTGCATGAGTACGGTGTGATAAGTAGGGGAGACCGGGTCGAGTTGAAACAGCAGTAATATTTCCTTAACGCGCAGACGCAAAAGAGCGGGGTAAAGGTTAAAGAAGTGAGGGTTCAACACTCAGCACACAGGTGCGGGAGGAAGTAGAAGTGATGGTTTTAGCTTTGTGAGTAAAAACTAATTTTAAACCATCGAAAGTAAATTTGTACTTTCTTTTTTGAAGTGTTACAGGGGAACCCATAGCTGCACTGTTTTTCAAATAAAGTTATCATGGTGTTACTTAGTTAACAGGTAAGAACTTTTGTTGAAAGAAATAGTTGTAACTGTAACCAGTTTATTATAGTTGTGAGGTTAGTGTGATGGCGCCGTTTGCGTCAAGTTGATAGAGTTCACTTGGGTCAGGTTGATATGGTATATCAACTTAACCCACAAGAGTTATGATACTTGTTTCGTTATTTTTTTTCTTCAGAAATGCCGAGGAGCTACAAGAAAAAACTAACAAGGGAGAAATACCCATTGAAATGTTCGACAGACCTTATGCCGAAATTGAAAACGACAGGATGTCTCTTAAGGGAGACACGTTCTCTATAGATAAAATGACTTTTCTAAGGTATAAAAAGAAAAAGAAAAGGATCAACAATCGGGTTATTATTTCCAGTAAAGAATTGAGGACGAAACAAGAAAAAGAGAGATAAATAAATATATTAAAATAAAATTAAAAAATTAAATTATTTAAATTAAGTAATAAACCCAGTAAGGGAAAGGAGAAAAATGAAAAGGTTGAACTCAGAAAAAGAATACACAAGAGGAATCTGGATCGGATTCTGATGAAAATGGAGATTCATTTTGTTTGGTGTGTTTAAAAACTTACTCTACATCCAAACCGGGACAAGACTGGATTCAATGCATTTTCTGTAAAATGTGGGCACACATAGATTGCGGAGAAGACAGCCCTCCTTACACGTGTATAAATTGCCAATCACATTTATGTTTGTCTTCAGAGTCTGAGTGTTTAGCCAGACCAAAAACATGTTGGGATGATGCTGTGCAGAAATGAATATTATCATATCTCTTGCGTATCAACTTGACTCAAGCTGGGTTAAGTTGATACGCTTTGAATTTTTTTCTAAAACTTTTTTTTTGTCTCATAGTGTTACTTCAATAGTTAAAATAAAGCCATTAATTTATAAAGGAATAGTCATAGTACAGTAAGAAATTTTACTTGAGCCCATGATTTTAAAAACAAAAAATTGAAAAATAAATATGCGAAAAGTGCATCAACTTGACCCGGTCTCTCCTACATATATTTTACGCGCTAATAAAAGCAATTGCCATTTTTGCAACGAAGTTAGTAACATGGTGAAAATTGTCCAATTTTCTACAGGAAATACCCTTGAGGCCCCTTGTAAAAATCAACTAGCCCTAAAGCAACCCAGGCTCCATACTATGCAGAGATACAAGTGCATTTAATAACTAATATAATAAATTGTTCACAGGAACAGCTTATTTCTTCGAAATATTTAAACATTTCCTGCCATGTGAATTAAAATACATTCTAACGAATTTTTCATGATCAATATTTCAAAGGATATTCTTATAATTTTAGGTTGGCCTTATTAGCGGGTGATAAAACCACGTTTTGACTAGACGGCGAACGTGTATCAACTAACCCTTATTGTAGAATTCGAACACAATTACAAATATTTTTGGTGTTGCCAATAACAAAATGTAAAAATAATAATACAATTAAATAAGTACTGATGCTAGACAAATTATAAATAAACAGGTAAGATAAATAACGCAAAGAAACGATTAACTCTTTATACAGCCCATAATATGAAGTCATTGTAAATATATGATTATTTTCTTTTATCCCGCGGCGTAAAGGATTGGGAAATATTTTGCATAGGTCTCTCAGTAGAAATCGACGTTATCGGCTTAAATTAACTGTACTCTAAGCTTATAACATTTATTTTTACTTATAAATCTTACCTGCGTAGTATTACATCAAATTATATGTTTCATTTAACAAAAGCTTTAGGATAAAGAAATTAATTTGTACAAAAGAATATCAGCTGTTATATTTCCATCCATTTACGTGTCTGCAGATTTATACTGGCCAGGTAAAGGCGGATATTTGTCAGTCATTTTGACGTAGGGATATCATGGTAGACGCCAGACATCACACCATTATACATTTATATCCAATAGAGCTTACTCGGGAGTCGAACACAAACCCTGAGGGCTAGAATGCGGTGGACATAAATAGCTGAGACGCCGTGTGGAATCATATATATACAACATCTATGTTGTCAATGAATTGCGTCTTTTAAAGATAAATTTTGTTTAAAAAAAACCTTTCATTTCTTCTGAAAAATGAACTTATCTGGCAATAGTCTTGATAACTAATTTCTCTGCACAATTAAATGCAAAGAGCTAAACATCCTGAAACCATAAACTTGTGCAATGCTACTACTTGCAAAGATAATTGGCCATGCAAGACGCTCTAACGTATTACAATTAAACCTTTATGATTTAAAGACATACTAATGGCCATGCCGTTCATTACAAGAAAATTTTGATATCAATTCTGAAGGTTGACATGTTAGTTAAGAATATTAAATAGCGAAAAATGAACTCCATTCCCTGCTACTGTAAAAACTGAAGTTGCCAGATCATTTCTTATGAAGAGGAGTAGTCTTTGTCACACAACTACTTGCGTAATCAATGTACGGTTTAGTTGACACATTCATGATATTACTAGCTACAAAGTCAAGAAACCAAAGAAAAGTTCTCTTTATGCAACTTCATGGAAAAACAGAGATTAGAGGCTACAAAAAGCCTTTTCAATAAACGCAAATTAAAATGTTAAAAGATGCTGAAACGTTTGCTGTAAAAACGTTTAAAGGCTGTCTCTCATGACAAAGGCCAGTACAAAATACAATGAAAGAAATAATGAGGCAGTGGGTACATTTTGGAGCAAATTTTTTTTATGGTACCATAGAAAGCTGGTTTTAAAACCCGTGATCTTACCCTTCTATCCCTGAAAATACCCTTCCTTTGTTTTATGGCTAACTACAAAACTGACCATCTCAAGATCCTAAATAAAGTTACAAAGCTGTATCTAATCTTTCAGTTATCATGTTCAAGTCGCAAACTAAACAACTGCGGCCCAATTATTACTTTGAAACATTCTTAAATCATTACGTTCATTAAAATTAATATAAATCTTGATTCAGAATACGTATAAAATTTAGTCTTTCCAATAAAGTTTTGATACTTGAAGCTGAGATAAAATCAATGAAACAACTCTAAACATTTTGCATTAAAAACATCCCAGAATGTATTAAGATAATTTTAGACTTACGTTCGATATATTCTAAAGGGTTTTAAATAAGTTTAACGGAAGGTTTTATTTAAGATCTTAGATGTATCATAAAATCCCCAGGGGAATTTCAATGCGTAATTTATAATTGAAAATTTAAAGAACCGTATTATGCTATTCCCTCAAAGTAAACTATTAAATTTTCAATCATACGGAATTAAATTAATAATCAAAAGCGCAAGAAATTTAAGATCGAGTTTCTCGTTGATTACTGTTGGGTGTTTTCCGGAGTTTGGATGTTCTGCCCAAAGTTGTTCAAAGATATTCGTCTGAAAGGTAATTTAAACGAGGAAAAAGTGCATTCTGTAACAGAAAATTAAAGCGCAGAGCAAGATTCTCAAATAAGGCCGAAAAATTACGCCAGGAGCTTTATGGCCCTGAGAAGTAAATTGAACAGACTTTTATGTTTAGTATCTAGAGTAAGTATCCACCATTGACTGAGAAGAAAAGAATGATTTCCGCTTCCGTATTTGACTTCGAGCAATATTGGTTAGGCGAAAAAAAGGTAGAAGGAAGATGAACGTGAAAAGAAATGGCAGAATCCACCAATAATCACATCTTCCAACATCCCTTCGACTTTTTTTTTTTTTTTTTTTTTTTTTTTTTTGAAACTATTATAGCTCTTTTCCAACTGATTTTTTGGTAATTAAAATATTTGGGGCCGCGATATTGAAGTCAATTTTGAAAGCATTCTACCGTGAAATATACATGTTTCCGATTCACTAAACTTTAATGAGATTTACGGGTGTCTTTGAAATCCAATATCGGATCCGACCCCAGCTGAATTTGATGGTTTACTAATGAAGCATCGCATTTTGTCCGCGAGATTCGTGACTTACTTTTTTCTCTTTTTTTTTCACCTGGCAAGGAAGCGTTTATCATGTAGTCGATGTTCACTTAGAACTTGGAAGAAAATTAATATTTCCTCGAACCAAACTCATTTGACCGAGAGTTTTTGGGGGATATATGTTTGTTTTTCACATAAATTCAAATTTTTTAAGAAATTTTTGCTTGGACTTCGGAAACAATACGTTTTACATGAAGCGAATAAAATGGGTAAACTATAGAATGAGCAGAGGATATGGCCGATTATATTTTATTTCAATTATACATTCTAAAATATTTGCGATTATTTAATAAAATATTGGTAAGATTTCATTATTTTAATTCTCGGTGTTGGATACCCTACCCATTAATAAAATACACCATTCTAGCTAACAGAGATAATTTATACCATACATCTTGCGTTTGGTACATATGGAAAATCTTTCATATATGAGTTGTAATTACAGTGTGGTAATTAACATGGGTAAAGAAATTCCTAAGATAACTTGAAAAAAAAACTTGGTAAAGAGAAACACACTTCACATTCTAAATTTATACAGTCATTATCATTCCTAAAGAGCGTACAGAAGAGATAAGAGTCTTAAAAGGACTTTAACTATAAAATTCTAATCATATAAACCCTGTTTCTTATTACACATAATTTCTATTCTAGGTAGGAAACTGGTCCTAATAATTGTTGACTTCGTGAATGCTTTCTTACTATCACTGTCAATTTCTATTTTTCCATATCTTGTCACTTTCGAAATCGGTTGGCTAAAGCATTCAATGCACTATAAAAAATCTTAAATTAGGAAACAAAACGGGTATGACATGATGCAACAAAGCATGCGTAAGACACTCCAAATCTTTATTTTTGATAATTTTTCCCTATTCAATCCACTTAATCTTTCACTTTTCCTTTATTCTTCAATATATATTTTCAAACAGGAGAATATTTTCATCTTTATTTCATCCTTCTGCGTTATGTCAAAAATCTTAGTTTAAAGACCTCCCTAGAACTTAAAAGTTTGGACCTAGGTAAAAAAATGTATTTTTTGAGCGACATGGTTTAAAATGTTACTAGCGGTTTTTCTTCAAATGCAGTTCAAAGGTTTTACATACTAAGTATGTATTCACAGTCATTCAGTACACAGGGTTCCTAGGAATGTCCAAATGCGACCAATAACTTTTGAACCAAGACGGATCATGCAACAGAAGTTAGGTATTGGTATAGTAAAATGACTATGCACTATCAGATGAGATGAACAGCAGCGCCCCTGGTGGCGAATCGATGAAGTTAAATTTTTTTTTCTCGAAAAATAATAAAGATAGAGAAATATTTTCAATTAGGAAGTTGTAAACGGTCTTTCTGTTAGTGAGAAAAGATATACGGTTTACATCCAGTATGTATACGTGATGCCATAAAATGAGGTGTTCCGGAAGTTCAATGCACAGCT
>QLNU02015360.1:247249817-247263060 GCA_006491805.2 Dysdera silvatica
AAGAGGACACAGTTCGTCATTGTTCATTTTCCACAAAACTTATAGTAAGTACTTTGAGAAAAAAAAAAATATCTATTATTTTACAATTAATAAGGCAAAAATTAATCGTATGAAATTTTCTTTAAAAAATGAAATAGCGATCATCAGTTTCCAAATAGAAGGAAATAGCCTATGGCAAACTCAGAAGCAGCATGAACCTACTCCAAATGGGAAGTGAGGAGGTCATTAACAACTCGGTAACGCCAATGAACTTGGTAAACCAAATGACTTTCTATTTTAGTTTTGTTTAAAATATCGGAAAATGTGCACGTCGCGGACAGTGGCGGATTATGTATTTCAAGGGCAGAGGCGCGGGTCTAGAGTTCACTTTACTATACCGTTGTTAGCAAATATATTGCAAGCCTGCCAGACGGGCACAGGACGGAATGTCCCTGGGACACGACTGCTTATAAAATAAGAGAAAAATACTATTAATTTTAATATTTTCCCCACAAGGAAGAAGAAAAAAGGTTGAATCTAGTGGCAAACAGCACATTTGATCCGTATACTTCCCGTCAGTGGTATGATTGATTTGGCACGAGAAATCACCAAATTTGGTGTATGCTGTTGATTATGACGTAAATAAGCTAAGTTTTTTGGGTGAAGCTTTAATCCCTTGAATTTCAAGTAACACGTGACCTAAGCAAGTTTTTAAAAACCAGTGAAATCTTAGCTTCTCATCTCTCTTCGTAGAAGGGCCGTACATGCGCGAACGCATGTGTCGTTGTATTAAAGCGATGCTAAATGGGTTGACTTTGCCTTATTATTGGTTCAACTATGATTTGAAATAACTTATTAAATATTGATTTTAAGCAAAAATTGTACTGGACATTTTTTATTCCTTTTTTCACAAGGAATCGTGTAGTGAACTTTTCCCGCCATTTTGTATACACCCTGTATAAATATAGCACACAGATTATTTGTCAAGTGTAAAAGGTGCACTTATAAGGTGCACTAAAAGGTGCCTTTTATTGCATTATAGTCAAGAATAATCTTCAGCTTTTTATGGTCAACGTTGTTCACTGCTTCACCATGATTAAACCTCCTTTGTAGTAATACATATCTGTTTTTCTTTGGAATGTATGAAACAAGAGTTGTTTCTTTAGTGAATACAAAACCTGAACTCGTCACCTGACGTCCTTTTATCTGCGTAAGTTTTAAGGGGAGTGAAGTCTTGTCTATTTTTATAATTCCAAACATCGTAATATTTCTGCGGAGAGGTGCATTCCCAAGTTAATATGAAGTAAAATATTTGTCACACATAATATTGTGACCTTTTAGTCCATACGATAGATCCGTTACAACTTTATAGGTCAGATTTTTTCCTCGAGCTTCGCCAGGTTGTTTACCAAGATATAGCTTAATATTCCATACATAAGATGTTTTCACGTCACACAAAATCCAAAATTTGACACCATATCTATTTATAATTATCTAGTTATATATTATTATTATATTTGATACCAGTTGTGAGATGACGTAACACCAGGATGACGCAATAACAGAACGTGAAACGGGAAATAAACATTAGGCGAAAAAAACATTTTAATAAATGAAAGATATAGTTTGAGATATTTAAATGTTATTCCTGTTTGTAAAATAAACAAGAAACGACCGATATATTTCATAATTTAATATCATAAATCTTTATGGGTCATTTTTAACCCAAAGAACGTTAGTGTTGCCTTTTCTTTCATGAGACCATATTTGTAAACGGACCGTTAAAATAATGGTTATTTTTTATTAAGGTATACAAAATAATAAAAGTTATAGTATATATATATATAAGAACTAAGTCATAATATTTGAAGAAATATTTGGAAAAAGAGCATACTTCGGTTCAAAGAAGACCCGAAAGACGCAGCAAGGTTAAACCCGTATCCATTTTCCGGCAGTTGTTTGAATTAACACTTTTGGCTTGTTCATGAGTTATGCTTACGCTTTTAACACTAGAACTACCGATGTTAAATATATACCTAGTTTTACCGCACCCGTCAAATTGACGGATTTTTGATCATGGCTTTCATTGTAACTTTTGACTTAGTTAATGTAAATAAAAGAATATAATTTAACAAAAACATTTAATATAATAATTCATTAATTATTAATAAAAAAACAAACAAAAACAGTTTCTATTTGCATTTATAGTATAGCACATTTGATATGTATGAAATAACTATAAGGCACATATTTTACAAGTACATGTTATCTTAGATGAACACTTGCCACAAACATATTTGTTGCATACATTGCAGGTATAAATCGCTCTGTTTTTGTTGCACAATCGAATTTGGCAAGATTTGCGTTCATAAGGACTTTTTTTTAGTTTTCTGGAGTACAATCCATTGCTTTCCATTCTTGTTTTTGGGAGGAGGCTTCTTTTCTGCAGCACCTATATTCACTGGAGAGTTCTTCGGATAATTGAAATAAAAATTGTTTTCTAGTTATATTTTCATCACAAGTCTCTTTATATAAAATCCACGCATTGATTGCTGCCAAGTCCAAAATATTATAAAATACCTGCAAAGAGTCATCTTCACTCCCTGAATCTTCACTTTCTTCAATATCTCGTACTTCAATTTCATCTTCAGCTTCTTCAGAGTCTGAAAAATCAGTTTTATTTTCCACGCAAGGTATGTCCAAATTATTATTACTTGAATTAGTGTCCGAACAGTCTTCATTTATACTAGTGAGTTCTTTGAATTCTTCGAATAATTTTTTGCTTCCTGGAAATCGTTTCATTGTTGCCTAGAATTTACAAAAAATAAATTTTAATTTTTTATAAAAATATGTTCATACTATTTTCCGAGATTGGACTTTTCACAGATTACACTTTGCACAGATTGCACTTTTCACCAAGAACTTTATCACGTTAGAAGTACAACTGATAATGATTGCGTCCTGATTACATTTACCAGTTAGACTGTTCATTTCTAAACTGAATCGTAATCGGAGCAAAATAGATCCCGTTATAACGGCTGCCGAACACTTTGGATCATTCAACTTTGAAATTGCCAAAGTCGTCATTTTGACGGGTCTTGGTATAAATAGGTATAGGTCATACTGATTATGGAAATTAAAGTGGGTGAGTGGAAATTGAATAGGAATATTTAACTATTCTTATATTTCATTAAAAGTCGTGCCATAAACTTCTAAAAAAATACATAAATTATATCAAATTTTTAATCATGAAATTTGAAAACCGTCAAAATGACGGTCTTGGTAGTTCTAGTGTTAAAGTTTGGAACAATCACGGTAAGATAACTCCAAATAACTGATTAATATGACCAGGTGTATCTGTATCGAGTCAAAAAAGTGATACAAAAAACTGCAAGGAAAGTTTTTTGTGAGAAGGGCTTTGATATTATCAAGTTTATTCGAATCCTTTATCAGTTTAAATTACTTACATAATAGGAAAATTGAATGTCTTTTCAACACCTCTATTTCAAAGCATTTCACTTCTTTTTCTTCCAGTACTTTTATAGTCAAACTCACCTTTCTACCAGTATGTTATTTTCACTATTATCCTTAACATCATACAAGACGCTTTAGAGAACGGCCCTTGTCTCATCGTGTAATTTTAAGTTCCTAAATTTTGGTTTAGTAATTGTAAAATAAATAATATGAGCAATATTTCTTACCCACCCCTTTCTTGAAATATTGGAGCGATTTGGAAAGTTGTTTTCAGATTTAGTTTTTTGCGCTGAAAAAAGATCTTCATATATTTTTTAACCCTCTCTCTTTCCCCACTTTTTTTCTTTTTTTTTTCGTTCCGGAGATGCCATCTCTTAAGTTTTCGGGCCTCTTTAACGATCATCACCCATGCTCCTTTGCGAAAAGCTTTCCTCCGCAAATCCCCTACTCCCATTCCTCTGAGGCCTCTATCAGACTCCATCCAGACATCTTTTCCTATGGCGTTCCACTTTTCTCTTTCTTCGGGGTTGGTTTCGCAATATAATTTTAACACTCTTATCTTTCATTTTTAGTATACGTCCAAAAGCCACCTAATTCTTCTTTGCCTTATTTCTATCGCAAACACTAAATCTTAATATTGATAATCTTAATACAGATGATTTTTCAAATCCCTTTAAGATGGCTTTTAACGTCTACTCCTCCAGTTTAAAATCGCTACAACACGCAATTATTATTTCCACAAAATTAAAGTCATAAATTTAATTCAACATTGATAATGCACATTTTATGAACTAAACTTTATTAAAATTCTTTCGTTGGATTGATGTAGTTAGGGAAAATTCTAAAAAAATGGAAATCGTATTAATCCAAAAAAAAATCTGCCATTTTAGTACTAATTATATACTATTCAACATGTTGCGATTTAAGTATGCCAAAATTCATATACTTTATTATTGGGGAAATAAATTGTAAATACATTTGCTTTAATGATAAAAATAAAGAATTTAATAATAAATAATGAATTTAATAATAAAAATAGTGAATTTAATAATAAAAAATAGTGAATTTAATAATAGTAATGAAATAATAAAAATAATGAATTTAATAATAATAAATAAATAATATTTAATAAGCTTTTATGCCAATCATATTCATTTGCTTTGTTTTTATCATAAGACACGTTATTTTATACTGAACGAAATAGACATCAGGATATTCTTTAGAAATATATTTCTGAGGTAAGCAAGGTTAAAATCGGCTGGATAGAATTAAACTCCGGTGAATAAGAATATAGGAAGTGAATAATCAAATAGTTTGCTTTTTATATGCAAATTATATTTACCGATTCGTTTTCAGGCATAATCCCTTCCCTTTCACACTCACAAATTACTCGTATTTTTGCTTACGGATACTTGCAAACCCAATTATAAATCTAAAACTCGCACATACTTCAAAATATCTTTGCATCGGCTTATTTTTCAGTTTAACGAGAAGTTTAGGAAGGGTATTAGTTCCAGATAGACAATGAAAGTATTTACGGCCATCTGCAAACAAGTAATATTCAACGCGTGTGAAAATACGCATTCGACATCTTAAAAGAGAAAGGAGGACTGTGTCAGTAGAAATTGGAAAAAAAGAAAAATATTAAGCAGAATAGTGGAAGAGGAAAATCAGATTACACATCTCTGCTGAAAATGAAGTAAAAAACTCACATATTATTCATATGTTACTTATATGTTATAATGGACGATCCCTTGCTTCTGAAGCAAAACTTCAGGAATTGGAAGAGGAACTAGACAAGATCAAATGGGACATTGTAGGACTCAGTGAAGTTAGAAGAAAAGGTGAAGAGTTGGTGGAACTTAAAAGTGGACATTTGTTTTATTATAGAGGAACGGAAACTGGAAGAACAAGTGGTGTTGGCTTCTTAATCAACAAAAGAATTAAAGACTACCTTCTTGAAGTCGAAAGCACGTCAGATCGAGCAGCGAGGCTCGTTGTTCAACTAACCCAGCGATACCAACTTCAGATAGTACAGGCATATGCACCAACATCAAGCCATACCGACGAGGAGGTTGAGGAATTCTATGAAGAAATCAAACAGCTACATACCAAGGGGAAACAACACATCAAACTCATCATGGGAGATTTTAATGCAAGAATTGGACAACAGGAACAAGGAGAGACATCGGTTGGTAAATACGGATACGGGGAAAGGAATGAACGTGGCGATCAACTCATAGAATTTGCCGAAGCTGAAAATCTTAGCATCATGAATTCATTTTTTAAGAAGAAACTACAAAGAAAATGGACATGGAAACACCCCAATGGAGGAACCAGCGAAATTGACTATATCCTGGCAAACAAAAAAAAATATTAAAGATTGCAGCGTATTGAACAGATTTAACACCAGAAGTGACCATCGAATGGTGATGTGTAATGTGCAATTAAATACTAAATTAGAAAGACAGAAGCTCATTAGGAAACAAGTATGTAAGAGGGTGGATTTAAAGAAACTGAAAGAAAATACCGGGGCATTCCTGCTGGAATTAAAAAAAATCGCTTTTCTGCAATGGAAGGATTTATTGAGGAAGTTGATATTTCAGAAGCAAATGAAAACATGGTTAAGACAATAATAAAAACTGCTGGGGTAATTGGTGAGATAACATGTAAAAAAGCAGAATAGCAAATTATCTGAGAAGACGAAACAACTCATGAAAAGGCGAAGACTTATGAAGGTGGACAATCAAAATACCAGTCGCAAGATCGAGTATGTAGAACTTTGCAAAACTTTGCGCAAAAACATGAAAGAAGATATAAGAAAATTCAATTGTGAGTTAGTAAGGAAGGCCATTGAAAATAACAAGAGCCTTAGGGTTGTTAAAGGAAGTTTGTCTGTTGGGAATAAACACATAATTGCATTAAAAGGAGAAGATGGTACCTTAACAACAAATAGGGAGGAAATACTTAGAGCAGTTGAAGAATTCTACAGAAAGCTATATGAAGGAAACAGTGGATTAAACGAAGGCAATGAAATACCCGAAGCGATAGCTCCTAAAGGATAGCTCCTAAAAACTTAAAAGGGAAGTAGCATTTACAATAAAATGTATGAAAAAAGGAAGAGCCCCTGGTGATGATGGCATTACATTAAACATCGTAAAAGAAGCTGGAGCACATGCAGAAGAAATGTTTGGAAAATTCTTTACCAAATGTCTAAGTAATAAGCGGTAACATACTAAACAAAGGGGATTCTGCAACAGTAATTCTTTTGCACAAAAAAGGGGATAAAGAGGATTTGAAAAATTACCGACTCATTAGCTTAATACTTACTATTTATAAAAACTTCACGAAAGTGCTAACACATCTCCTACAGAAAAAATTAGATGCAGCTCAACCAAGAGAACAAGTTGGATTTCGAATTGGATTCAATACAATAGACCACATTCATGTATTAAGGGAATTTATTGAAAGAAAACATGAATATGAACTTTCATTGTATGTGGCATTTATTGACTATGGAAAGGCCTTTGACTCCATTAAAATGTCAGCAATCATCAACTCTTTAAGATCAACAGATGTTGTGGATGTGCACATTGACATGGTGAAACGTGTGTATAAAAATGCAAGTGCAAAATTTCGGTTACATAAAGATATCAAAATTATCAAAATTGGTAAAGATGTGAGGCAGGGAGATACCATTTCTGCAAAAATTTTTAGTTCAGTTTTGCAGAGGAATTTTCAGCTGATAAATTGGAATAACAAGGGAATAAAAATAAATGGTGAAAATTTAAATCATTTGCGGTTTGTTGATGACATTGTTATTATTTCAATGAACACATCAGATCTTCAAGACATGGTACTGGAGCCCTCAACTAGAAGTAGAGAAGTTGGACTCAAGATGAACCTGCAAAAAACTAAAATCATGTTCAATAATTTTATAGAGAATACAAATATACAAATTGACAACATTAAATAAGAAATTGCTGATCCGTATATTTACCTTAGCCAGCTGCTTTCAATGGAAGGCAACATCATGTAAAAACTCAACAAACGTATTAAACTTGACTGGAATGCGTTTGGAAGAAACAGTTTTATCCTGAGGAGAAACTTGTCTTTATATCTAAAAAGGAAGTTCTTCAACCAGTGTGTATTGCCAGTTCTCTCTTATGGATCAGAGACATGGAGCTAACAGTTGGAGCAATACGGAAGTTACAGACAACCCAAAGGAGCATGGAGAGGTGCATGCGTGGAATAACTAGGAAGGATCGAAAAGAAACACTTGGATGAGAGGGCAAACTAGAGTAGAGGACATCATTGTTAAAGTAAAAGGGTTGAAATGGCGATGGGCTGGGCATATTGTAAGAAGAACTGATCAACGGTGAACAACAGAAACTCTGAACTGGATTCCAAGAGACAACCGAAAACCTAAAAACGTCCTCAAGCTGGATTGGTGGATGAGATAAGAAATCAGTTTGGGGTGAGTTGGAAATGAATTGCTCAGGATAGACTTGTGTGAAAAGCATTTGGAAAGACTTTCAACCAGCAGTGGATAGAAAATGGTTGAATATGATGACGATATTACATACTCCACTACTTATTTCTTTTTCCTTCTTCCCTAAATAATGTTTTTTAACCCGATATTTCAATATATATATATATATATATATATATATATAGCAAGTGAATCTAACAGATTGACCATAGAGCAATTTTTGAACGTATGCAGCCGTATTTGGAATACCCGTTTCAAATGGAAAAATGTTTGAAAACACAATAATCATTGCAAATAGCGGATGAGATTGTATTGCCCTTCAATTGCAATTTATCACTTTTTTAATTCGTATATTTCAAAATTTTAACCATTATACCTTTTATTTTATTCAATAAATTTTATGGTCAATATTTTGTTTAATTTCTTATACAAAAAAATTGATTTAAATGATTCTTTGAGTGGGTAGCTCGCAATTACGTTTTAAAAGATGAAAAAGTCTAATGCAACAACAAGCAAATTGGAAAAAGTCAATATAAATAACAAACAACTTGACTATACTCAACGAATTCGATGCATTTTATTCATATATACTGGGTACATAAAAGCTATATGTATTTGTTTTGTGATAATACACACAAAATATTTTACATTGCATGATTAAATACAAAACATAATTTTATTAATATTTGGAAGGAATGGGATTAGAATCCGCTAGAAGGCGCAAACGAGGTTGGTCATGAAATTTTCTGCTCCCGCTATTAACGCGATTTAGCATGGGCGCGTTCACGTTCCTTTTCTCAATATCCGCCGTTATTGGAATGTAATGCTATTGAATATACCGTGTACATGCTTTAATTCTATGATATCATAGTACTAATAAGATATTTCGCCATTGCTCGTCTTTCAATATTTCATCATTATCAAGAAAGACAAACAGCCAACAACCAAATCACCACTTGACCTGGGATCCCAAGTTCGTTCAGTGTCTGAGAAGGTATCGAACCTACGTTAACAGTTTTTGCGTGAATAACTTGAATTGAAGAATTCAATCTATGAAAAGACTGAAGGGGGTGAAACGCATTGTGCTGACGAGTTTGTCAACAATGAAGGCCTAACGACCGCGGCCAACTACGAATTCAAAATTAAAACGGAGGCAAAATTTACCGAGAATCAAGGTAGGTGGAATTCCCAGCTTACTGAACTTGACAAACGTGTCAGTCATATTGAAAAATCTCTTAATACCCTGGAAAACGAATCTGAAGAACATCAATACGAGAGATGGTCCTGTTTGATCACCCATGAAGTAAAAGAGCAAGATAATGAAACCCCATGTACTACCGTAATTGATATCTTGAACGATAAATTAAAATTCAACCTCATGTCAACAGATTTCGTAAACATCCACCATCTGGGTAATTACGAGAGACCACCCTATAACCAACGTCCCAAATCCACGATTTTAAAACTTTTACGATGTCCCAAAGAGACTTCATATATAAAAATAAACGTATGTTGAAGGGAACAGGTTTGGTAATCTCTGAAAGTCTCACGCCAATTAGAAAACAAGCCTTCAATAACCTTAGGGCCAGAGGCCTAAAGTGTTGGACTATACTGGGTGAAATTTATTATATCTCGGAAAATTGTAACAAAAGGACTCTGAAAAACATTGATGATATAAAAAGGTCTTGGGCGACTACAACTAATAATAATTTTGTTTTATTTTTGTTTTCACTGATATTGAATTTTTGCCCAATTCTAGATTTTTAATATTTTTGGAGTTTAAATCTTGTAACTTATGTTTAAAATCACTTTTTATACTCTACTTTTACTTTAAACTGGCTTTCATATTTTTTCCACGTTCTCGCAAACTTGCAATTCTGAAGTCATTGCGTCATAATCATTACAACACGATTCCCTAATGAGACAAAATACAACAAAAAATATTATCCCATTTATGGTTGATAAACCTAACATTTAATTTATAACATCTCTATTTTTGTACGTTTGATATGTATGCTATTATGAAATCTTTTATATCATATCACTTTATCTTCACATATATCTGTTTTTGTTCTACGAAATTTTATAGCTATGATGGTGTTTATGCCTCGGTCTTTGCATTACGATTATTTGAACTGTCCTCTCTTACGTAAATTGTCCATATTCCCGAAATATGTCAATCTTTTACATAGATGTTTGTTTCTCGCGATTCACATTGTTTTTAATCATTCACAAATTCACGTGCTTTTACAATAATCTTACGTTTGTGTCTAACATCTATGTGTTGCATCGATTCTTATGCAGTCATAATTACTTTTATTGTTTCACCTTTTATAAAAGCCTATTCCTTTTTAAATTTACACATGATTCTAAAATATTTAGCCTGTAAAATAAATTATTATTATTATTACCTTAATTGTTCTTTTTTTTAGTTTGTTTTAAAATCGTTATATAACTTTTTTAAAAATCAGTATCTCATTATTTTCCATGTATCGTGTGACTGTTTTTCATATTACCTGGAATTTTTGATTCTGCCACAATCCTTGCTCCATAAGGTTTTTTTATTCTGTTTCTTCCATATTGGATTTTCTGTTGCATTAACTTAATCTTTTACCCTGCGTATTGTTTTCCTATTGTTACATTGATTTCAATGTTTCACTTTTTACAAAAGTGCAATCCTTTTTAAATTCACACACGTGATTTTAAAAACTTGTTTATTTGTCATCCTTACGTTATTTTAATCTCACTTGTTCATTTCCTGGTTACATTAATATTATCATATGATCATTTTTAAATTCATTATTTATTCCTTTAATTTCCTTGTATCTTATGACTATCTCTCATGTTATCTGTTTGTTTGTTTGGATTTTTTATGGCGCAAGAGCATCTGGGCTATACTGCGCCAAGATGTTATCTGGAATCTATGGCTTTGGGTGTTCTTGAGCCATTATCCTTGCACCATAAAATATTGACATATAATGAAACTGAGTAAATCAGACAACTTTTTAATACAGCATATTAATTTCATGAAAAATCAGTTATGAATTTAGAGTTTTATCATTTATTGAGTGTCTCTGTGTGTTACACACAGTTATGATCTGTAATGACGTATATGCAGCTTAAAATAAAGCAGAGGTCTCTGCCAAACATTTTGTCCTTTATTACGAGTTATTTATATGTTCAAATTTTGCTTTTTCAAACGTTTTTCCAGTGGCAGCTTAATGAGATCTATTTATTTAAGCACAGAACAACCTTGTCTGTCCTTGCGTCTTAAAGATACAGCCTCATATTTAGGTATTTGAGAGCATACCTTCTAATGTATAGATTATTTAAATGTGCGGAACGGTGCGCCCACATGTTATTTTACGGTGGTACACCGGTTTTTCCCATTTTGTTAACTTTCATTTTTTTTCCTTCTTCGCCTTTTGTTTTTCAATAAATAAGTTACTCCTTTGGCAATTATGACCGGTATTGCCAACCCTCTGATTTGGCCAATATTAACACCTCTTCCAATGATTTATTTCTCTTACATATAAATGCATGCAGCCTAACCAATAAAGTTTCTCTCTTGTATAACCTCTTGAACTTGATCACTAACCCCGTTCACTACATTTGTATCACGGAGACCTGGTTTTATCCAGATTATTATACCAATATCAATAATTATAATTTATAGTCTGAAAGTCGTTCTGATGCACGAGGTGGTGGTGTGGCGATTTATGTTCACCAGAGTTTCTCTTGCACCTATGTTCCTCAATGGAGCGATATTTACCCCGAAATCGAAATTGTTACTATACACTCGAATCGAATCTTTATAACCTGCATTTACAGACCACCAAGAAGACAGGTTGAGGATTTTTAAATTCATCCAAAAATTTCTTCACCAAATTAATATAACTAAATCAAAACTCATAATTATGGGCGACCTCAATATTGATATCAATTCAATATAGATATACATCTAATTTTAATGATATGATCTATGCTGGTGGTTTTGAAATTACTATTAAATTACCTACTAGAATAACTGCTAGCTCTTAATCGTTAATTGATCTTTGTATAACAAATATTTTACATAAAAATTCTGGAGTGATTGCCCATCATATCAGTGACCATCTTTCAATATTTATTAGTATTAATCTTCCAAATCTTCATTTGCAAAATTTTAAGCATAAATTTATCCTTCACGACCTTTCTGAAAGCAATTTAATTCTCTTTAGAACTCGTCTTTCTAATGTTGATTGGTCACCCGTACTTGCCTTAACTGATACCAATGAAGCCTACAACTACTTCCTTCAAATTTTTAACTCTTTTTATAATGACTGTTTTCATTTTAAAACAATCACTAGGAATAGCAGAACTAGGAAACCATGGATTACTAACTACCTTTTACGAGAAATTAAGAAAAGAGATAAATTATTTTTCATCCTTTTGAAAAATTGGTCGCAGACTAATCTCTCTGCTTTCCGCGTTTTTAGAAATAATTTGAATAAAAAATTAAAACTTGCCAAACGTTCATATCTAAACAAATTCTTCTCCCACACAAAAACAAAAACAAAAAAGACAAATTTGGGAAAAGTTAAATGAATTACTAGGGAGAAGAAAAGGGTTAGACAATTCAATCGGTTATCTAAAAGTTGGCAATCATATTTTAACAACAGATGCCCAAAAATTGAATCTTTTAATAACTTCTTTGCAGATTTTCCCTATAGTTTAATAGATGGTCATTTAGATCCATCTAATATTACCACAAATTGCCATAACTATCATATAAGTGAGTCCATGTTTTATCTCCAATTACTAATTTGGAAACATTTAAGATTTTAAAAGAAATCGATTCCCATGGAGGCCATAGATATGATTTAATCCACCCAGCTACTGTCAAATCCATAACCGAATTCGTCACATTACCCCTCACTCATATTTACAACTTAACCTTTTTAAATGGTGTCATTCCCACCGATTTTAAAATTTCAGCTATTACCCCTGTATTTAAGAAAGGTTTAAGATTTGAAATATCTAACGACAGACCTATATCAGTATTAACTGTCTTTTCGAAAAACTACATTTTAAGAGAATAAATAAATTTTTTAAAAGCAATAATATTATTCACGAAAATCAATTTGGGTTCCTTAAAGGAAACTTAACCGAACAGGCTTTATCAGCAGCTACAGATTTTATTTATTCATCCCTGGATTCGAAAGTCATCAGCCATTGGTGTTTTCTTTGACCTATGTAGGGCTTTTGACACTATAATTCACGAAAGATTACTTTTTAACCTGAATTTAGGTGTTCGTG
>QLNU02015360.1:247263160-247291685 GCA_006491805.2 Dysdera silvatica
TTTCTCTCTTGTATAACCTCTTGAACTTAATCACTAATCCCGTTCACTATATTTGTGTCACGGAGACCTGGTTTTATCCAGGTTATTATACCAATATAAATAATTATAATTTATACTCTGAAAGTTCTTTTGGTGCACGAGGTTGTGGTGTGGCGATTTATGTTCACCAGAGTTTCCCTTGCACCAATGTTCCTCAATGGAGTGGTATTTACTCTGAAATCGAAATAACATTCCCATCGATTTTCAAATTTCAGCTATTACCCCTGTATTTAAGAAAGGTTTAAGATCTGAAATATCTAACTACAGACCTATATCAGTATTAACTGTCTTTTCAAAGGTTTTCAAAAACTTTTTTTTAAGAGAATAGATAAATTTTTTAAAAGCAATAACTTTATTCACGAAAATCAATTTGGGTTCGTTAAAGGGAAATCAACCGAGCAGGCTTTATTAACATCTACAGATTTTATTTATTCATCCCTGAATTCAGAGGTCAGCTTTTGGTATTTTCTTTGACCTATCTGAGGCTTTTCATATTATAATTCATAAAAGATTACTTTTTAAACTGAATTTAGCAGGTGTTCGTCAATTATCTAATGTTTTACTTGGAAACTATTTATTTGACAGAAAACAATTTGTGCACATGAATGGCAATCGCTCATCACTCCGCAACTTATGCTGTGGCCTTCCACAGGGATATGTTCTTGGACCACTATTATTTAATTTTTACAAAAACAATATTTTTTTCATATCCATGTGTTTTAAACCATTCTGTTTTGCAGATGACACAAGTATCTTTCTAATGATTTTGAAATTGATAACTTATTACTACAAGCTACTAATGGTATCATTTGCTTCATCGATTATTTTGTTGCCAATTTCTTAACATTAAATACTTCCAAAACAAAGTGTCTTTTCTTTACTAACAAAAACAAATACATTTGGATCAACTCAGCTTAACCATAAATAATAACTCCATTCCCTTCTCTTTGGAGACAAATTTTCACGGTATAACCCTATAATATAATTTAAAGTGAGAAAACCATGTTCACACAGTATGTGCAAAACTAAGCAGAAGTATTGGACTAGTTAAAAATGTTAGTTTCTATTTACCTGTTACAGTCCTTTTAAATCGCTATTATTCCTTGATTTTACCAAACCTTTATTACTGCTTTTTAATTTTGGGTCATACTTCTAAATCTAACCTTCAACGTCTGATCTCATTACAAAAGAGATATTTACGTCTTATTCTTAATCATTCTCATTTTACCCACAGCTCAGATATTATTAGACACTTTGGCGGTTGTTTTAATTGATAACTTGCTTAATTTTAAAACCTTAATATTCATGTTTAACATAATAAAATCCTTGCGACATTCAAATATAATTTCTCTTCAATTGCCTAATCATTTATATCGTACAAGAAACTTAACTAACTATACCCCAATTTTTTCTAGAACAAATCTTGGACTGGCAAGAATTGGCTGCTTTGGCCCCAGATTGTAGAACTCTTTCCCTTCTACTCTCCATTCTTTAAATTCACCTTTTTTTATTCAAAAGCTAGCTTACTGATCACCTGTTAAATTAACATCCTTTCTCTTTATCATTTCTCTTTTCTATCTATCATTATTTTCTGTTTATTATTTGGAAGTATTTATTTTAAATTTAATAAAAACACTCACCATAGGAAGTACGGGCTTTGTCAGACATAATAGTCTTTACCCATTGCTGCCCAGACGAATGAAGTTACTTTTGAAATATTTGTTATATACCTCACTATAATTTGTATTTGATTCGTCTAAATAAAGAGTTTGATTTGATTTGATTTAGAATAAATGCTCGAAAAATGGCCTGACACTAAATAGTGAAACGTGCTAACTAAATAATGTGACATCTTATAATCATACATATTATGTATACAGTCCGGGCACCCCAGATAACCATTCATGAATGAAACGAAAACCTCTATATTGCAGCCCCATCGGGGTCTATAAAAATGCATTTTCACCAAAGCCCTTCCATTTACATATATTAATAATAGATTCGTGACAATGAGGAACAGAGTTAAGTTATGGCTAACATCTCCGTATAATGTTGTGACTGTCACATTAATTTAAGGTTATATATCGTAGGTCAGTCACACTATGTGACGTTTACTATCAACCCTGATTTCCAAACTTGAGAAAGGATAAGATAAGGAAAGGAAAGGCTTGAAATAAGAGAAGACAGTATCAAAGGCTTGGATGTTAAAGAGATGAGAATATTAATTGACTTTATGTTGGGTATTTGGCTCAATTTTAGGATATACAGGGTGTCTCAGCACCAGGGTTGCAAACATCTAGAAGGGGTAGGGTATACCTAGACGAACAATATTTGTCATAGAACCTAGGGTCGCAAACCACTCACAGCGCCAGTTCTAAAACCGTCCAGCATGCACAAATAGTGACAACCAGTGCATGAGAAGCGCAAAATGCGATGTCCTAATCATCTATGCACTTGAGCAGCTGACCTGAGTTTTATCTGGCGCTTTTCACGCACTGGTTGTAAATATTTGTGCATGCTGGACGGTTTTAGAACTAGCGCTGTGAGTGGTTTGCGACCCTAGGTTCTATGACAAATATTGTTCGTCTAGGTGTACCCTACCCCTCCTAGATGTTTGTAACCCTGGTGCTGAGACACCCTGTATACTTTCTAATATCGTTGTCCTATTACTTACATCATGTTGATCATGGGACAGAAATATTTGTTATTTGGTGATAGAATAGATAGTCGATAAAGGCTATGTCAGTGCACTTTTCAATATTTAATTTCAGCATATTTAATATTGAATTTCTACCTTCTTAATTTCAGTATTTTGCTTCCGTGACATTTCTTTAATTTTATAGGCAACATTTTTCTCTATGGAAAATGAAATCTGTAGAATTCAAGATGGCCAAGGCATAGCTGACATGTCACAGAACAATGCAAATAATGCAATAGCTGCAAAATGCATTAACTGCAGATTGTTAGTAACTATTAGAAGTAAAAAACAACAGGTTATAATTCGAAAATAAAGCCACATTTTATAAATTTGTACTTGAGGTTAGGTCAAAATTTACTCTCTGTTGTGTTCAAACTTCGATTTCTTTCTCCGTAAAATCTCCTTAATAAGATATTTAACCATTCGGTGCAGCAATTACATGCTTAAACCAGCAAAAATAGAAAAAACTTCAGTTCAAATTCGCAAATGATACAGTTCTTCATCTCTTTCGATGAGAAATTCCTGTTCACGAAACTAACAGATATTTGCAAAAACATTTGTGACATTTCACAATATTTCCACTCTTTTGATCGGGGAAAAACTAGACAACGTGAGAACAAGTGGTCGTTCTTATCTACTGTTAGATTTTGTTGATAATCCTTGTTGTTTCTATACAGAATCCTTAGAGGTTGACCCAGATTTGTAAACAAAATTCAAGTCGTGTCTAAGAAGCTATCACTTTGAAGGATTGCGGCGGAACAACAAAGACAATCTGACATTATTCGTACTTTTCATGTGCCCTGTTTTATACAATTTAGCCTTTTTCATATTTAACTGGGACAAACAGTTATACTCTTTGTTTTATTCCTATTTCCTCTTCAGACTTTTACTGGGCGTTGTGGCAAACATTGTGTTTATTTCCATCATAACGAATAGTATGCTTTTATACCAACATAACCAACCAGTTTAGTTGCGCTGCTCCCATTGGCGTATGCAGGGGGTGTTTATGTGGGTTGTAACACACCATTGCCATGAATTTTTTGTGTATTTAACATAGGGATATGGGAGTGTAGCTCAGTGCCGTACTTTGGAATACTTGATTAAATAAATTGATGAGAAGTATTTGTTGGTATTTTTAGCTCATAACACCTTATTTATCACGTACATAATATTTTTGTATGGTTTTCAGAGTTTTTGTGAAAAAATTGGAACAACTTTTTAGTTAAAATATATATTTATTGAAAATTATAAATATAAGTTTATTACTTAATCTGATGTGATAATAAAAGCCACGATCTTCATCTGATGATTATATTCTCACATCTGAAATGGTATTATTTTCTTGATATTGAATTGTTGGGTTTATTTTAAAAGGCTAGAGTATATTTCAAATTTCTTTTAAAACTGGTTTAAGTTTTCCTTTGATGTAGGCCACATGTTTTTTAAAAGTGGATAAGAATGGAGCAATAGCCTTTTTATAACATCTATTTTGCGGACCATACAAGCGTTTTTCTAGAAAACTTTAACCTCAACAAGAGGAAATGTTTGTTCCTAGCTTCAGTTGCTTCTTTGTATAATTTTCCAACTAGTAGAAGTGCATGAGCTACAACAGGATCATGCAGGTATCATGATCACCATATTTTGATGATGATAACTATTAGCAACGTTTTTATTGCAACATTTTTTCAATTAATTGCCCCAGTAAATTTTGTACAACTTTACTTGATTGCACAGACACATCAGTTGAGATACATCGTTTACAATCCTCCGTCATCCAATCACCATATCATATGTTGTATCGTCTTTGAGCAGAGATTTATGGACTTTCCCTTATTGAATTCTGCTCTTATTCAATTCAACGTCGCTGTCCGACAGGCCGTTAAGGTACGAGACGATAGTTTCTCTCTCTTTTTTCAATTGCTCATTTACTGTTTTTTCACTGACTTGCAAATTTTCTGTATATCACTTAGTCTTTGTCTACACATGTTACGGCCAAACACGGGAATTTAAAATTCAGCAGACATGAAACTGGAAAAATCAATCTTTTGCGCACTGATCATTTTCCCACAATCGCAAATGCCCTCAAGTCTCTACCTCTAAACGTGTCGATTTCAATATAGGCTTTACGTACTTCATACATGCCTAACTATTTATAAAAAGCAGCAACTTTCTCTCTGTTCTCTTATTAGCTATAATTAATTTAATTCCATGTTCCCATTTGTTTTCAAACTGTATATATTTTTTTCAATTGAAAAACCCATTATGGGGATTATTTAATATGTGCTACTAGTTATGGTAAGCCCAGGTCAGTCACTATATTCTTTTGTTAAGCTATATGCCGGGTATCCCATTCAATTTAACAAACCGAAAACTTGAAAACTACGCACTGGATCAAAAAAAAAGAATCAATCAGATTTTATCATTTCGAATGGAGGCAATCCAATGATGCCAAAATTGATCTTACCTGTAGGTGCGCGGGGAAGAACTTGTAAATTTCACAGGATATTACATAGTTTTTGAAAGCTTTTCAATCCACGAAAATTTAGCTGTCTTCTCCCTCCCTTTTCAGTGAACAAATTAATTATATTTAGTGCTACCCAGGAATAACGACGTGGACGTAGTAGTTGTCTAATGTTTCGCAATTAGAGCGCCATCTATCACAAATCGAAAAAATAATTCTAAACAAAATTATGCTAAATGGGAACACCCTTTTTGGCTGTAAATACGGCTTCCCAGGAAAAAAACAAACATTTTTTTCCTGGGGAATCCGAATCTACAATAAAAAATAGAAGTTTTAAAGCATTTAAAGCATTTAATAGCATTTAAAGTTTCGATGTTGGCCCTGCTCCACACAGAGGGGGAAAGTTAATTTTGACATTATTAGATAGCCTCCTTCGAGACAAACAAATTTGATTCATACTTCTTTTTGATCCAGTGCGTAGTTTGGGGATATTTCGGTTTGTCAAATTAAATGGTACACTCCTATAATAATTTTCCTTTTGAGTGTACATCGACATACACAAATTCATTATCGACAGACGAAATAATATAGGACAAATAACCGAAAGTAAAGGAAAAATGGAGAGTTGTCTAATAAACTCAGCTAAATTTCGATAACTATTATATCAGCATTTCAAAGTTATTTTGAATCCATTTAATCAATAATTAATTGGTTTGTTTTTCAATTAGCAACATCGTTAACCTTTGAATATTCGTAATAATTGTCATATTTAGCAATCACACTATTTGAAAAATGCATTTCTGCCTTATCGAATTTGTATTTACGCGTTTCCTAATTTAAAATATGGTTTTTATTAAACTCACGTAGTTATCTTTTATAAGAGAAATGCCTTTCGCTATAATTTGCTTTTAATTGTATGAAATGTGTGAATCGAATTTGTCATATTTGTTTAAAATGCAAGAAGTTCTAGGTCTTTAGTTTCAATTTAATATTGCAGGGGTTCCTCTGTGACTATCTTTTACAGATCACCCATTTCTCTCTCACAAATGGATTATTTCTTAAGATTATAATTTAAGCTTATTAAAACAAGTTAATCTCCATTTCGGGCAATGCCCTAGTTTGCCACTGCTTTTTTATTTTACACAATTAAAAATTCTTCGCTTTTCCCCTCAAATGAATAATCTAATATTAGCTGGGATTATAAACTTTATACTTACATTTCAACTCCATTAAAATATTAAAACAATTGCCAACTTTTCAGAATAGGAGTTGTGAAGTGTCGTTTATATGGAAGTATAATACAATTGGACGTTTTTCAGCTGTATGTATTTTATATAAACAGCCAGAGAGACCACGTTTCAACAAAAAATATTTGAATGATTGTAAGTGCATAGATTTCTAAGTGACGCAATCATTTATTCTATTTCCCTTGAGCAAATAAGTACTTTAACACAAGTACTCAATCACCAAAACTTAAAATTTTTAAAATGAAAATTGATTTGAATTAATTTCGTTTTATGTATTTTTAAGATTTACGTTTGCAAAACTGCTTACAAAAAGAATATTGGAGTTGTCTTTAAATATAGTTTACAGCTGTGGTTTCCAACCTTTTTTGTTCACGGAACCCTTAATGTCTCAAGATATTTGCTACAGCGCCCTTAATAATCTAAAACCACGTTGGCTAAATATATGTTTGGACATCCTGGAGAATCGCGCTCATAGGTTGAGAACCACTGGTTTGCAGACATTATATTTGTGAATCTAAAGTGCGGAGATCTAAAGATATAACTGTGAACAGCAATTAACAAATTACCATACCAATAAATTTAGCGAAACAATCACATCCGAAATGATTTGGAACATTCATTCATTACAAACACAGTTCTTGTATAAATTCATATAGCTTACTTAGTTTTGTCCATTTAATGCAAAATTTTGCCTTACATTTTTTGTATCTATCATCGATTTGATGATATCTGCAATCGTTATCTTTGAAATACTTCATCTAGAGAGACAAATTGACCATTTCTTTTATTATTATTACACATTAGGTAAGTTACGCAAATGTGAAAGGGCATCTTTCTCATTTATTAAGTCCCTTTTAATCCACTGACAATATTATGCAATCTTTTCCAGAAACTGGCGTCAACTCGTTGTTTCCTAACAGAAATTCACAACTCATATGGGGAATTAGGTAATTAATTCTCAATAATTACCTTTTGTGCCTGGTGTTGATAATTACGAAGTTTGCATTGAAGAATTGCGTGCATGTCATTCAAAAAATAAATGCTTCGTTTAAAATTACTTCCATAATTCATGCAAATTTAAATGGGGGTACCTTTCGCTAGTATACCTGCAAATTTGAGGTTGACAAGAGTATGGCTTTGTCGAGTTATGTTCCTATTTTGACTTTATAATTCAGCTCGTGTTCTCCGTCCAACCTCATCACATAGCCACGTAATCAAAGAATTAATTCTAGGCTGTTCTGTCGTCTTTTCTAAATGCATTCACGCACGGAGTTGAGGATATTTTTCATTGGTTTTTGATGGACTGTATGTAATTGAGCAGTTTCGTTGGCTTTACTTTACTAATAGCGCCTTCATTTTTTGTTTGGTCGCTTCCCTGATTCTCTTCCATAATTTCTTAGTAATTTCAAGCAAATAGAATTTTTTAGGTTCTCACATTCTTATTTCTACAATTCACTTTCTATAACGTCTACAACACTTTCTTTGTTAAGCACCATGTGCCAGATTCATAAAAGAGACACAGATGACAAAATAAATTGATAAAATTTCTTCTGTCATTCTCAATGGTAAGGTCTATTGTAACGAAAGGTCTATTGTAGTTAATTATAGGAATCACATGACTCTGTAATTTCAACTCGGTGTTAAAAATATATTGTTGATATATATAATAGTGTCAAAATTGATGTAGAACATAAACAAGAAAAACCAAGACCATGTTAAAAAGATTATATATATATGCATGCGTGTGTCAGAAAAACAAGAAAGGCAAATATGAACAACACAGCACAGAAACGTACACACATAAGAAAACAAAACTAAGATTTTCTAATAAAGGTTAGTAACGTAAATCTATAATGTCGTTTCTGCGTTGACCCCTCAGAATATTCCCAGTTAGCATAAGTTTCTTGACTCATTAGAGACATTACATCAGTTGGCGGTAATTACCGATAATAGAGAGGTGTCAATGGCGGCAACGTAGACTTCTGTACGAGCGAGCGATTTGCGGTTTGAAGTCTTATCGACTTGGGCTTACATAGTTCGCGAACACTTTTGTCAACTTTATCGTTACAGCACGATGATGTCTAATAGCATCCTTTACCAAAGCCGATATTGCTGTGGAACTGGTGTTTAAAATGCCTTAACTAAAAGATAATGTAATATCGATATATGTGATAACAACCTATCGATGATTCGCAACAGTATCGAACTTAAAACCGATATTTTATGGTATTCGTTTATGATTTTTGCGAAATATTTATCATCTTAACTTTTTATATTTGTTCCGATAGACTGCTTTGAACAGTTCAACTTCTTTGTCCCTTATTTCTTCATTCGTGCATGTTTACGATTAACCGAATAGCTTTACAAATTATTTTATCTGAATTTCTTACTATTGGCAAAAGGCTAAGTCGCAAATCGGCAAAAGATGGATTATTGTGTATGTTCATTATTCCGTTTTTCTATTAAAAAATTTAAAACGAAATCAACCATACCGTTCTTCATTATAGTATATTAAGCTTATATATTGGTTATTTTATGAATTTATATTAAATTATATAGATTTTACTTTACTTGTATCTGTATAGTTTAAAATATTTACTCTCTTACGCTTACTAATTACGAAAAGTAGTACGTAAAATTTGTGTAAGTGATACTAATTTTCAAAATTTTCTTAATTATCTAAAATTCTCAATCATTTGATTTAAGAGAACATATATAATTACATCTTTATTATATTCTGTATTTATCATTAAAAACAGAAAATATTTTGAGGACAACTTCCGAGACCAAATTTAAAGATGTATTATGCAACTTTAGTTGAAACCGTAAATGTAATTTGTAAAATAAATACATGACTAAAAATATAAACCAACCCAATATTCATAATCAAGATATAACAATAAAACCAGTCAAAAAACACAATTTCCCGATTGAGGTTGAAAGTAACCGTTTTTACCTTAATTCCGTGCCTTAATATAAGAAAATAAGAAAGAAAATATAGTGTGGATTCCATGTTATCGATAACTGTTTCCTCAAAAAATTTGTTAGAAAAACTTGATATGGAAACGCATAAAAAATTGCACGAGACAAGACTTATATATTGTATATACTTCAAAATTATTTTTCAAGGAAAAATCCATTAAATTTGACGCCTCCAATTTAAATGACTTCAGGATATATATATATATATATACTCAGTGGCCAAAATATAAAAGACACTTCTCATTCCAACTTCGACGAGTCATTTAATGACGGGCCCTGCGGTGGCGCAGTGTGGTAACGCGTTCTCCTATTGCGCGGCTAATCCGGGTTCGACTCCCAGCAGTGCAAAAAGAACGCTTACTCAGAGATCTCATAAAGATCGCACTGCTCACTGTAGTCCGGGGTTTGGTTCCCTAGGCCTTAAGAGGTTCGGATTCCTCGGAAAACAGTAGGTCCCGGCGCAGCATGACCACTGTAGTCTTTGAGCCGTAAAACCAAAAAACAAACAAACAAACATTTAATGACGTAGGGTGACGTCATAACAGGGAGTTGCGTATAAAAGGCGAGCCCAGCATCACGAAAACCAGTTATCATTAGAGATTTAGCCTGAACCTGGGTAAGACGAAAGATGTAAGCGACTCGAAACGAGGCATTATCGATGGGGTAGAGTCGAAGAGTAGGAGGTAGGAGGTAGGAGAGGCTGCAGCCCGGGGGCCTGAATAAAGCCTAGGGGCCCACTCTAGCAAGGATCTATGCTGTGGGGAGACCCGGCACTAAAAAAAATATGTATATATATCCACTGCCTATCCCCAGGGAAGGGATCATGGGGGCCGGTCGAAGTGAGCCTGCAGGCCCCCATTGGCTCTCGACGCCCCTGTGTGGAGGCAAGAAGGAGCAGTTCAAACATTTCTGAAACTGCTTTTCTTTTAGAACAAGGCTTTGGGAATTTAGAGAACGACTGTTGAGCCAAAAAACTTTAAGCAGTAAGAAATGCGGTCAGAAAATGGTTTCGAATGAAAGACGTATCAAACAACTGACACTAATCGTAAACAACAACAGGAGTTATGTCTGCATATAACTGTAGGGACTCATGAATCAACGGTCATTGATACACCAACCCACATTTCCAAAAGGTTTAATCATGATTTAATGTTCACCATTTTGTTTCCCCGCACATACGCTTTTCCCATCCAGAATCCAGATGGACCGACTCACCAGCGGTTCTCTCTGTTTCCGGCGACGGAAAAGATATTAGCTGCAGGCGACGATTGAGTTTAGTGTACAACACGGTACGGTGCAAGGATAACTTAATTGTATTTTGCCAAACTACTTGACAGGCGTTTCCTGCTTAAAAGTACCCCTACTGGACATGATGATTACGACCCTCCGAGTGTGACACCACGAACCCTTGAGTGGAACAGCAAATCATCAATTAGTGTTAAAGGGGTAACCAATGAACATTTGCGTATGAAAAGGGTGAACAGCCAATAAGATCATTGCGAGTGTAGAGACGATGAGGCGAACACCAATAAAAGACATTCTTTCGGTAGGACTCTTAGCGAGATGGTCACGCTGCCCATGATGGACATTCATAATGTCTTACAATAATAATGTCAATTCTTAATCGTAACAATTTAAGTTATTTTGCTATGTGATTGTAAATAATTTGTGTAACGTAGAGACATGCTGTCTACATGGTTCATCTGTATCTTGGTATCCCTGACTTAATTTCGATAAGGTTCCAGGGTAACAATCCACGTGAGTTGACGCACGAGCTAAAACCCTTCTGATATAACTTATAATCTATCGGTGATATTATGGAGCCTATCACCGCTCCATCGTTCTGCAATCCGTCATAGAACGATAACCAAATCTATAAATGTAGAAACCGCAATTGGTAATACTACACTTCCATTCCATCTCATATTCTCCCCAATAACTGATTTATAAAACAAGGCTAAGTTCGGTGTTCGTCACGAATATAACCATAGTGGCTATAATCGTATTCAAAGATTATGAAATATTACCTTTGAATGAAGAATGCTATAAAAAATCAGGCCCTTTAACACTCATTTTTCATTCATATATACTATATGCAGGCGAAAAGTTATGATACAATATAACCTCACTACTGCGAAAAGAGCTTCTTCTCTATAGTACGTTTGGTATTTTAGTGGACACCTGATATTTTTACGTAAATGCTAAAAAAAATACAAAAACTGCGAATTGGCTTTTGAAGAATGCCGAGACACCATAATGTCTTGTAGAAAAATAAATTTTATATAAATATATCGTCACATAAATGGGGAAAATGCAAATTTATATAACAAATGTTGTTTGTTAATTTAAGGGACACTATCATTCCTGACTAACAGATGGCAGTGCAGGCGCTAAAAAATTTGCATATTGTATTCTTTCGATGCGTAGGTTCGTATAAATACCCGTGTGAACAGGTTTGAGTCTGCGAAAACAGCGTTTGTAGTCATGTCAGAAAGGAAAATACTTACGGATTTCGAGAAAGAGGAAATTGTGGCTTTTAAACGAAATGGAAAATCCATTTTCAAAATTTGTCAGCTTATTCAGCGTCCAAGGAGTACTATAGGGGCCTTTTCAAAAAGAAACCCCAAAAGGATCCACCCAAAAAGCGGGGAGCGAAGCCAAAACTGAGTAAAAGAGATAAGCGGAACATTAATAGAGAGGCCAGTAACACAGGAAAGTCTGCTGCAAAAGTCCGAAACGACCTTAGTTAGCTCCTAGTTAAACGTTGGATAGTATGGAATGTGCTCTCTAATTCCAAAAATTTATCTTTTCGGAAAAAAAAAGGCAAACCACTTCTCACCCAAGTTCACAAACAGGAACACTTAAACTAGGCTCGACGACTCATGAAGTGGAACGATAAATGGTTGCAGGTACTTTTCACGGAGGAAAAGAAATTCAACTTAGATGGTCCGGATGCTTTTCAACATTATTGGCACGATTTACGGAAAGCGCCGCAATACTTTTCTTGTAGAGTTCAAGGAGGAGAGTCGGTGACCATTTGTAGTGTCTTTGGCTACAACGGTACTACGCCTGGAGCTTTCATCGGCAGTCGTATGAATTCCACCTGCTATCAAGAACTTTTGAATGAATATGCCCTCCCATATGCCTCATAAATATGTGGGGAAAACTGGATTTTGCAACAGGACAACGCACCGTGCCATGCATCTATCTCCACCAAAAGATGGATAAATTCAAAAAAGTTTAAAAGTATGATTTGGTCGACACGTAGTCCTGATTTAAATCCTATCGAAAACGTATGGGATTATATTGTTCGTCAAATATATGCAAATGGGAAGCAATTCACGTCGGTTAATGCCTTAAAGGACGCTATTGTGGAAACTTGGTATCAAATCGATCCTAAGTATTTACAAACATTGATAGAATCAATGGATTCACGTGTCTTTAAAGTTATACGCAAAAACGGAGGATATCTCGCGTATTAATGTACATAAAACACTCCAATTTCAGTAAGTGTCCATTAAATTTTCAAACAAGATTGAAAGCCTCATCTTGATTTTGTTACATTTATGAATGATTTAATAAAGATTATTAATCTTCCACTTTGCAGAATACTGTTTTATTGTAGTATCTTTATTTTCATTTTCAAATTTGGCATTATTTCTCACGATAGTGCACTGTTATCAAGTGTCCACTAAAATACCAAACGCACTGTATATTCTCTTATGAGGGCTATTTTTCCAGTTCTGTTATGCTGCAGTACATGTTACGGGAATTCTACGTAACTTGTTTGCGCGGATATTTCCCTCTAACTTTGTAACAAAACTCAAAATATATTTTTTTAATAGTAACTTAAAATTTCTTTCTGTGAGATTTAAATATTATTATAAAAGAAGATAATTATTATATGAGAAGTCATAATCATTATTATATGAGAAATAATGATCATTATTATATGAGAAGTCATAATCATTATTATATGAGAAATCATAATCATTATTATATGAGAAGGTATAGAAGATATGAAATCATTGTTATATGAGAAGATGTAGAATATATGAGATCATTATTATATGAGAAAATATAGAAGATACGAGATCATTATTATGTGAGAAGATGTAGAAGATATGAAATCATTATTATATGAGAAGATGTAGAATATTATCACTGAAGTTAGAGCTTAGCAACCATTTAATTCCATTTAAGTCTATGAAAACGCAAAAATTTCATTGTAAGGTAACAGAAATATAACACTGGATAATTCCATGTTGTTTCGTCCTATTTTCTAAACACATTCAATCATCGAATTGAAGTTATTTCATTGGTTTTTGATGGACTCGTTATTCGAATGAGACGTTTGGTTTCACATTGTTCTATTTTTTTTTTAACTTTTAAGTAAATTTAGTATTCCTCATAGAAATTTTTTTCTATGCACGAATACAGATAAATTTTTACTTCCATGGTACGGCATATGTTCTGTAATTCCACAATTCGCATGGATTATTCCTCTACAAGAAATTTCATGCATTGGAGTTTGTGGAAAAGTAAGAAATATCTGTAATAAAAAATCTTATTCCCTACTAAATAAATCAGAGTTTATTTTATTTACTGTATTTTTTCTTAACTTTTTAATAATACAGAATATAATAAATTTATGCGTTAAAAAAGAGAGCTAGTTTAAATAATTAGTACATATAATGTCATACGCATTAAGGTCGGTCAATTAAGAACGTGCTTTCACTTTTGTTGAGATAGCTGTTTGCATTCGACATGGTACTTGGACCTTGTGATACGGCGAGTTTTCTTGTTGTAAGAGTCCAGGATCATCCATCCACAGGGCCAGTACGGAGAACGATGATTAATGCAGAATAATATGCAGATAAGATCTAACAGTGAGATTGATTATGATGAGGATAAAAGTTCCCTTTATTTTCTGGAAAACCATAATGCGGAACACCGTTGTCGATTTTTCTCATTTTTCTTTATTCGGGGTATTTTGATTCCCTTCAAATTACGACTAAATTACTTAGAAGTGTCGTTTGATATAACTTACTGTTTTTTAGCTCAATATTCAGTGTGTTATTTTGGGTGTTTTTCCTTCGATAACGTAATGTTTAAGTTAGCAAAAATCTTAAATATATCATTTTAAAAGATTATTGGCATCCAAGAACTGATATATCCGCATCAATGCAAAATTCAATTGTGAATGAAATGCAAAAGAATATATTGAAATTTTTAGTCTTAAAAATGTCTGTACAAATTCAGAGTCCTGACTTCCACAAACAATGAACGAAAAAAGTGCGTTCAAAGGAAAACCTTTTAATCCTCCTAAGCATGCTCTCGAAAGTGACGGCAGCAGAATTTTCCCTCAAGAAGACATGCCCATAAGCTTGTTAATTGCCATAACTTATTTATATTTCTACAGCAATGTTCCAAGCATTCAGCTATTGCACAAAATTAAGCTCCGAAATGTTTGAACAAACTTCAAATTAAAATCCGTTCGGTCTGTTTAATCTGACAATAAAACCAGGATTTCTTTTGCCGAAGATTCAATTAAAAGAATTTAGGCGGTGAGTTTTGAGACGAAGTTTAGAAATTCTTCAAATATATTTCCTTCCAGAAAGCAATTAACTCTTAATAAGGCCTAACCATTTATTTAATTTTGAGTTTGTTTATTGACAAAAATTCATCAGATAATTTGCTCCTGAAATGTCAAATAAAATTAGTAGATTATGCTCCTTTTAATAAACACGGCATCTTTATAATAAAATTTAAACTAATTATAATATTTATTATCAAAATACACGGCCATTCTTTAACTTGCTGCAGCGTCAAAATATGTATTTTGTGGTATATGCCACTGTATGCAAAAATGTAACATCGCCTAAATTTCTGTAATAAAAGTTGCCCACTAATAAACATTTCTTCTAAACCGAATCAATATGAATATTTTTAATAAATTAGCAATATAATAACAAAAAACAATGGTACGTTAACAGTTTTTTATTCCATCAATTCAAAGTAAAATGAGCAAAAGTAAATCAAAATGTTAAGGAAATTTACAAATAAGTTTTAATATTTAATCAGAACTGTTAAAAGTAAACACTGAAATATACTAATATCTTTGAACTTGATTAAACATATGTTTCAAAGTTTCGTAGAAGCTTCAAACGTCGTAGTGTTTAATGGCAAAATGATTCTAGTTTAATGTATATCATGAATTCAGCGCCAATAAAGGTGTTCTTTATCAATAATCTCTATGTTCACAGACGCGTGCTTTGGAGCTGAAAATCAGTTTAGTATTGGATCTACAATAAATAATACTACACGTTATTTACTTGCAGTAAGTATTATGTAGATCTCAAATAGTTTTGCTTATAAAAGATCCTACTCGTATTTATATATATCATACAGTTGAAAATCACACGATTAATGACCACTCGGAATCCATATGGTAGTGCCACATAATATATGTCAAGTACTATAAGCAAGTTTATATTCAAATAACTTATTTATCGGCACTGGTAGTATATAAAACTCTTTTATATTTTATTATAACCTAGTGGAATTGCAATAAATTAAATATGGTCCAACCTGCTTAACGGGAATTACTTTTAATAATAATAATAATATTTAATCTTCTTCTGTATAGTCATAATCACAATGCACTACGTGATAACAAGCTTCACACAGATACAAAATCATAAGTCGCGATTGACCACACAAAGAAAGGGTGTTAAGAAAATATCAACAAGGATATAACACATTTGGGACCACAAGTTAGTTAAACATAATCAACATATAAATTCAAATAATAAGAATAAGAAACAAAAATCACCAACCATCAGGTAACTACTGATCCCATTTAATTATCAACCATCATCCCCAGCTACAGCACCAAATTTTCGTTTATCTATTTTTAAAATCACAACTGTTAACAAAATATTATATTTCTTCTTTTTTTGGACTCTACCGATAATCCATTCTGAAGATTAAGTATGTCCTTAATCTGTTTTAAATTTTTTTTATATGCCAGTCATATGTTTCAATTCTTCTGGTAACCCATTCCAGAGTTTAGGACCTATATAATTAATATTACTTCTTCCCATCTCCGTTCTTATTTTTGGTAGAATCTAATCATTGTAATGACAGCAAGATTTCAATGTTTTTCATTTAATTTAATTTTTAATAATGCAGCATGCCTAGCTTCCTTCATCATTTCAAACATCTTGACCAAAATACAGTACTCATGAATTTTCTTAATTATCAAGATATTATATTTCAACATGAAATTTTTTTTACCTGAACTTTTATATCTATTGATTAATTTCATATCCCTTTTCTGTAAATTTATTTACACATCATGTTTATTTATTTACACATGATTCATACAGCTCTTTTCACCACACTTATGTCACTCTATACACAAATACAAACATGAACTTTATCCTAAATCCCAGTCAAATTGCACCGAAATAGTAATAGTGTCCTATCCTTTCTAGATAAGCAAAACTGCTTTTAAACGTGAACAATTTTTTTTTCTTTGAGCGTTCACGTTAAAAAGGTTCGACTGTGTATGATGTTCCATTCGTTGAGTTATACTTATTACATTAATAAATAATAATAATGTTAAATAATAAACTTTAAAAGAACTTTAAACAGTTAAAAAGTTTTAAGCAGTTAAAAAAATTTAACTGTTTTAATAATTAACAAATAACTCTTGAATATGTTATTGTCGACCTCAATTTTTAAAGGATCTGAGAATGAAGCTGTCTCTTTGTAAAAAAATTTGTTTTTATTGAAATATATAGCATTGTGTGTAACGTCATATTGTATATTTAATTGGGTTTTCTAGCAAAGTCCGCTGCAAATTCAGAGGTTAAACGATGTTGACATCATAATTAAGAGACTGAAATTCATGACTCCACACCCATGTCCGTTTAAATCTAGTGTTGTTAGCATAGCAGATATGATTCCTAAATTTTAATAACTTTATGTAAGAGTTGGTAATAAACCGTTTGCTCTATTTGGCTTAGTTAAACAGCTAACTAAATAATGTTGTATCTGTTATTTGCGTTTCCATTTAGCGCAACTTCTGATTTTAAACATTTACAATATTTAAAAGCGGAAATTTAATCTTTAAGGATTTTAAGATGTGGATGGAGAGAGAGAAAACACTATTTATGTTGACATTTAGAATCAATTTAATTAAAAATGCATACAAATTTATATGAAAAAAAATATCTCACCATGAGCTCGTATTTATAAAAAACATTCTAGCACAAAAGAATAAATTTAGTTTTATGATGAGGTTTAATTGTTTTCGAAAAGGCTTTCAATTTTTAAGTAACTATTTGATTTTTATTAAAGTCAAGCAATTTTCATCATAACCTATCGGATATTTGGCTTCTTTGAATTATCATTTTGGTTTCAATAGCAGTCTAAGCACTACCCCATTCACTGCGCACTTTTCCATAATTCCCCATTTAAGATCGCTCCCAGAGAGCAGTTTGATCGAGGCCAGTAGCTCAATGGATAAGGGCACTTCACTGGTAATCGAGAGGTTGTGGGTTCCGCTCCCATCACACCCCGATAAATCATTCTTTTCCTTGCGAGTGATTTATCACATAGCTGTTTGCTTGTCTTCAACGAATGATATAACTGGTTTCAAGAAAAATTTACCCGCTTTCTTGAAACCATCAAATTGCGTTTAAGAAATGGTCTAATCGATTTTAAGAATTCATTATACTTCTTCCAGGGAAAGATTTAACTGTATTCAATAAATTACCAGTTAGAAATAAACCAACTTTTTAAAAAATATAATAATTTTAACAACAATGTTTTACAGTCTTCACGAAAATATTTCAAGAGAGAGAAAAGTTTTCAAGAAACACAATAAATTTATAAAAATGTAAATGATTTTGGTCGGAATTTTAAGTGATAGGAAATATTGTTAATTTTGGACAACAGATGTAATCGGGTTATCGTTGTCTAATCATGCAATAACATTTTATTTGGACTTACTTCATAAATATTCAATGAAATTTTCCTCAATACCTTTATTTGCGCAGATAGTTAGAAATGCTAATCATTCGCGAATGTTAATTATACCTCAGAAAATTAAATACGACGTTAAAATTTCCAAAATATATGCGATTTGCAATTTAATGACGTGATACGATGATTAGTTTACAGTAATTCAAATATTCATTTGCACATGCTCTCAAAATAGCATATGTAAATAAATTTCAGCATTCATGCCGAATGACAGCCTTGTATAAAGTATTTTACAAGAAATTTTCTGAGGTAATTAAATTAGCCGATTAACTGATTTATTGATATGTTGAGAAAATTAGCAGTCACTATATGATATTGGGATATGTTCCTTTCGGGTGCGTTGTCCGAGGCGATGCGTCAATTTTTAATTTTATTTACGTTTCGGCTTAAAATTTGCAACTTATTAACAGAAGATCATGGTTAGGAATTTCGGTTATAGTAATTAATAACAATATAAGGTTCTAATTTGTCGTATGCCAAGGTTACTACTTAAGTCGCCAAGAAGATTCCTAGTTTTATTTGGAAATGACAATGAAAAATGATAAAATGACAAATTTTTAATTTAACAAAGACGTCTATTTATTTTAAAATAGGTACCTAAACCAAAAGTATGTGTACTAATGTATTTTATTTGGGTTTTTCTACCGCATGCTATCATAATTACGTCTGGTAGAGTAATAAAGAAATATTATACATGAAAAATTTTAGAAAATAAGTTCATGAATATATTTATAATTCATCATGATATTGAAAGACACGCTTAAATGTAATTGAGTCACATAAACCAAAATATTCTGAAATTAAAGTCTAACGATGTAAAGTTTTCATTCAAAGGCATAAATGATATAGAAAAAATATTTAACAACACACTATATTGAGAATAATATTCATGTGCGATAAAAAATATTTGACAAGAGTTATTAAACAACTGCTAGAAAAATGTTCGGTATTAAATATATGGACTACGAAAACATTTATATCAAAATCACATTGTTTTGCGTAGAAACGGATATAAATATTTGGCAATGTTGGATTAAATAGAACGTGGTTAACTATTTGATTCCGATTTATGATTAGCTCATTTCAAAGAATATTCTATGATGGCATGCAAAGGGTGAGTACCTCATCCTGCGGGTTACTACCGGTTATGTTTATGTCATAATGTTATTATTTCAGAGAATATAATCATTTACCTGAAACGCAATATGCAAGATGTTCACCAATCTTAAATTTATCCTGCCGGTTTTGGTGGAAATTGAAGTGTAAGTGTCAGAATTTTATGCAGGTTATTCCAATGAAAAACTGCTAGTTCTTTCTTTAAGGACGAAGCTTTTGGCAAGTTAACTATGCGAAAGTAATTACTTACGTCTTTAGTGTCATAGTGGTTTAATGGTTAGAAGGTCATATTTAGTTTCACCTAGTTGAGTTTCGTTAGCAGCAAATGTACTTAAGTGTGTGTGGATAACAGATCAAATTTCGAAAGTTGCTTTAATCTTTTTGTTTTCCTTCCAATTGCCTAACAATACAGTTTTGGGAGGGAAAATTGAAACAAACGAATTACGCTGATCTTTTTAGATTATTTTAAATCTGGATTATTTCTGAAATATTATATTTAACTGCTAACCGCTACTGCAAGCTAATGATGTTTATAAGCCCCTTCTGATAATAAATACCAAAACGGTAATAAGAAAGGAAAGCAACAGTTATATAAATATTTATATAATATTTATATAAATATTTACGCAATTCTTTGATACCTCGTATCATTCAGTTTTTTCTATTTTTTTTACCATCAATGACGGTGTACGCTAGAGCTCTGGGATGCACACATTCTTGTGTCATTATTGCTTTGATACTTTGACAATAACAACACCCTTTAGTTAACTAAATATGAGTAACTGTTTGCTGAAAGTTATATGATATCATAGAACAGGAGCGAACTTAGATATTCCTCTACTGCTGTTGCTTCCGCCTGGACAAAACAGTTACATATTTTATGAAGTACGTTCCGTAATTTCAACATATCCAGCAACAACAATGGACAGAAAGTTCATCTCTGTTTCATCAGTGAGTGCAAAGCTTTATTTTATGTATGTAATGAATATAATAGTTATGAAATAGATATAAAGGATTAGTGGAAGAACAAACACGTTTTGTGCGGCAGTATCGACCTGCTTGGATAATACGAAATGGACATGTGACAAAAGCAATGATTATTTTTTTTATGTTAAACCGAATAAGGCGATTTTTCTATGATTCCTATATATTCAACATTTCCATTTACTAAAAATATTGCACTGCTGGCCATTAAACCAACATTAAACTAATACAAGGAAGAGTGTATCAGGTTGGTCCGAAATTAGAGAACTGGGTAGATAATGGAAAATATGTAAACGATTAAAAGCTGTCCACATAGCTAACCGAGTTGTATCTGCAATCGCTCCTTTGTTGCAACATGCGCTATGTCTTCGATACATATGGCTTTAATATCTTTTGTCTTCCTTAATATTGCAATTTTTACCTGTAATTTGGAGTTTGAAATATTTGGAAGTAACTGTTGACGTGCGATCTCAGAGGCCATATTTTTTATTCTAACATAGTTTTCTAATTAAAAGATCAAAATGAAATTCAACTACATTTTTTTTAAATATTAGACTCGAATCAAAATAAAGGTCTTTTTATTTTTCAAAGTGTAATACCAACAAAATGGAGATACTATCATAAGCTGTTATTTAAACGGAAGAAAGTTCAGAATGAACATTATATTTAATAGATCATAATACTTGTTTCTTTTCTCATATGTATCTTGCGTTCAATTAAGCAAATTTTATTATGTTTATTGAGCAAGATAATGACAATTTGCAGTATATTGATGTATTCATCTGTAGTTAGTATTGCCCAGGCAATAATCCAAAGTTTTTAAATTACAACAAAAAATTCACAGTCGTTAGTAACATGCTTTTGTAGAGAAGATGCTAACGTGTACATAGAAATAGAATAGCTTAACATTGCTTTTTGTGAACATCGACTCAACAGGAATCTCGGCGATCATTAAAAAATAATTAGCTGAATGTCCAATGACTTTAAAGTTCTTTTAGAAAATGGTGGTTTTGCCTTCAATTCGTTTTTATTTCACTTTACATTTTCACTCAGTATATTCATTCAACTACCATTTGATAGGTTTGGTAGTGATATAGATAAAGACGGACCAAACTAAAAAAAATATATGTGTGAAATTTAAATTGTTGTTGTGAGTTATTTTTCTATGAGTCCACATAAATTTATTCTAACTGGTTGTGTTTCGCATAAAATGTACTTTTTAATTCAAAAGATTGACGAAGACAAAAATCTCCTGAAATTAATATGTTCTCACACTCGTAATCGAAGTCTGTCAGTCTCACATTTTTAAGTGCATTAACGGCAAGCTATACGAGTTATACTAATACTCTCCTTCTACAAATTACATATGAAGGTACGAAAGCATACGATATTAATAATGACTTCAGTAATTTGGTATTTCAATTATTTCGCATGGTAACTTGAATAAAATGTGACCATTGGTCAAGGAATATACAAAATCTATTGATAAATAAAGTTAGATTCCTTATCATCAGTTTATATTACACAACGTTGAAACGTCGACAGCATATAAAGATTGAAACAGAATGACTAATCATGTACATCATGATCAGTAATGATTTTCTATGTAGAGTTTTAGATATAGTGTGCAGATTTTGACGATAAATAATTTTATCTCGTTTGGAACAAAGAGAAATAAATGATAACGTAAACAGACATGCATCGTGAATCGATGAAATTATGTTCGTAAAAATCATTTGTTTTCAGTTAAATTTAATAAATTTTAGGTACTTATAATGGAAGAAACAATCGAGTTACATCAATTATGCAGGAATATAAGACCCGCAAATTACTGAAGATTTCATTAAACAGTATGCTACCTCTAAATAGATAAAATAAAACACAACATCCAGCAATGTAATATAGAAATCTGTGCTACGTCTTTATGAATCACAGTATTTCTATAGAGAAACCTTGCTAATGTTATTATCAAATGTCATATAAGCCCCATTTTTCTTAACTTTCTGAATACGAAAGCAATTTATATCCATTAACAGATTTAACAAAGTTAAGGTTTAAGGCAAATATAAAATTACTGCCTAAATAACGAAGATTAATATCTTGGAAAAGATACAGTTATGATTACTTATTTCATTTAGTCTAGCGAGAGAATTAATTGACTAGTGTTTTGAGAAAATAAAAGAAATTATCCGGAGCTTCCAGATCTCTTTCACAAATACTTTTCATTCTCGTAAATCTACGCGTATGTAAATCTAACGAATGCCAGAATGCCCTGACCAAGGACAAAAAAACACCATAAAGCAAAATGAGGTAAACGTATTTAGAAAAAAAAAAAACATTACTGTCATTAATTATGAGAGAAACTGTTGTTACATTTTAGCTGATGACTGATAGTTCATAGCTTCTTAACTCTCTCCTGTTCTCTATTTGAGCCCCCGGCAATTTGATATAATCTGACCAAAATATTTCATAAAAGGAAAGTACCTTTGGAACTTTTCGAGTGTTAAATCAAATATTTAGTTTTAAGATTTTGATTCAATCTAATTATACCTTAACTCGTGTCCAAAGTTAAAGTTACACTCAATGTTATTTCAATGGGAGAGGTACATATTTTGCTCTTGAACTCTCAATGTGCTTTATTTATAAAAAATCATTTTACGCAAAATCAAAGAAATATAAACTCTTAACAGAATTGCAACAAAGCAAATTTTTTCAGAATCCTATGAAAGAGAATCAACTATCAATAATAGTACAAAAATCGAAGGTAGAAAATAAAAATTGATGGAAAGCAAATTTAGGGAAACAGAAATGCTTACATAAACATCAACGATCATTTTCTAATAATGCTGCTGCATGTTTATGTGAGAAAATTTTTTATTCTGGGTCAATTTTTTACGAATTTTAATTTCGACTTCCAATGTTTGCATTAATTTTAATCATGGATTCACCTTTATAAAATCCCTCAAAACATTTGATTTGTTGTAATTATGTTAAGTGTTTATAGCTCTTTAATTTTCTGTAAAATGATTTTTTATAAATAAAACACATATATAGTTACAGAGCAAAATATTTACCTCTCCCACTGAAATGACATTAAGTGCAACCTTAATTTTGCCCACGAGTTTATTTCGTGTATCACCTTTGCTTTTCAAAGGAGAATAAGTTTTCAATCAAAACCTCCCAATCCAATTTTTTATTCTTCTTCTATTAAGATGTAGATTAAATTTGTTTCTATTCAATAAACATTGCATTTGTACCTAGATATCCAAAGTCGTCTGGAAAAAGATGAAGATTCTTTATACCCGAGGAAGTGAGGTGAATTGAGAGCCACAAAAATCACATATTTTGTATAAAAACCAACGAAGATGTCAAATTTTAAACAAAATATCAAGCCACGCAATTGAACCCATTCAATTCAATGAATCAGTTCATTTCCGCAGCGGCCCTATGGTAGTGCAATGGCAGTTTATTTACCTAGTATGACGTTCATCTGTGGTCGACTCTCAACAATGCTCACTGTAGTCCGGGAGTTGCTTCACTAGTCCTTAAGGGGTTCGGATTCCTCGGAAATATGTGGGTAGACTTGTACAGAATAGCAGTAATTCATTTTTCTCAATTGTGCCATTATCCCGAGTCCGACTGTCAATGGAATCATAGAATGCTATCGTTTTCTTGCTCACCGGAGACTTGGGTTTGGGTGTCTTGGCAGTAGAGATTCCTGCAACTAGAAAAGCTGCATGTCCCGTCATATCATGACCCTTGCACCTTAATAGAAAAACTAAAAAACAAATTGTACTGCAATTACTACTCCAATCAAAACCCATGACCTTAACTATACCTGCGTTGTGTGTACTCAAACAAACAACTATTGATGTAGCCCCATAATTCGAGCTTTTGTCTTCTTTTGAACAAACGCGAGATTTCTAGACATTTTCAATGACTCGGGAAAACCATTTGAATAAAGAGATCAGATGGAGAGCGGCAAGTAGAGTCGAGTGGAACACTGACACTCAGGGGTGGAAAGATTACTGAATGCACATAACTGTGTATCGTAACGTTGTAGGCTTTTTTGAACTCTATTACCCACTAACAGGAGCTTATATGGTTATTGGACATCCGGTGCTTATATCAACAAAGGAATATTGATTCCTCGTCTAAGGGAAAGATACCACAGAATATTCATTAAGGCACCTAGCTTTAGAGTTTTTTGCATCAATTGGATACCATCTTCCATGTCTAACATTAAAATCATTTTTATGCAAAATCAATTATTCGAATCGCTTTTTTGTCCTCTCAATTTACCAATTTAGCAAAATTGGTCCTCAGATAATCTCTGCTAGACAGAATAAATGGGTTAATGCTTTTCACCAATGAATTCATCTAGAGTTTCCGAAGTACATACGTTTCACATTACGGTACAGTACCAATATCTCATCGCCTGTTATAATTCTTTCAAAACATGGTCCATTTCCGAAACGAGAATGCAAAAAACACAGTTACTAGTTCCCACCTGTCGTTGCTTTTCAGAGAGCTGATGTGGAATCAACTGATCCATCTTTGTGATGAACCCAAGTGCGTGCATTCGTATTTCAACTGCTGTTCTGGGTACGGATAGCGTTTCTATGGCTTTCTATGTAGAAGTGCTCGAACGTTTGTGGAAAAGAGTCATCAGAGATCTACCGGAGATCTCCAGCGGCTGGATCCGTCACCATCAAATGCGAGGGCCCACAAGGCATCTTGGTGATGTGTGACTACTGTTGGTAGGGAGAGAATTTGAAAGGCAACATTGTAACATTACCGTTAATTAAAGATATAGAGTTACGGCAGTGGAGGAGATTGTTGCCGGTTAACTGAGATTTTAATCTAACCCACACGAATCTTGAGGATTTCTCTAGAAGGTTCCCAAACAGTCCTCAGATGTCGTGGCCAATTTCTGAATCAACATGTTCGTCCGTTCCTTGCAGTCATGGATTATTACTTTATGTTCGTGGACAGTAATGCTCGTCCGCTCAGGTCTCAATTTGTTGACCAATATAGCAAAATTCTCATCTGTAGTTATCTATCTGTAAGGACTATTCGGTTAACTGCCCTGATGGAATTAGTTTAGAATTCCTTACAAAACAAAATCCAGGGTTCAAAACAACTGCCTGTAACCACCAGGACCTTAGATTTGTTATTAAGAAAAATGGCAAGAAATCCCGCAATACTCCATTGATAATCTGATTCGTAATATGAAATTTCAATATTATGCCCTAACTTCTGCCCAAAGATAATATCGTTAAACTTCTTAGTCATTTTTGACTATAATCGAATGAGTTGTATATTTCATAAAATTTTCAGTTAATTTTGCTTTTCCTTATTATTAATTATAATATGTCCTTTGTTAAAGTAAAATTAACTTGTGCATATCATTCAATTTCAATAAAGGACTTTTATTTTATTCGTGATTTTTATTTTATTTTTAACTTTCGGTAAGTAATGTACTTGATTAAGGCGAAATTTTCCTACTCTTATATTTTTCATGATTAACGTATTTTTCTCTTAACCTCATTTTAACTTTTTTATTGTGTAATGGACAGATATAAAGCTAATTGAATTTTTAAAAATTTTTAAAATCTAAAGTAAAACTAGATGATTAATTAACTTTTAGGGGATAACGTGAGTAAAAGAAATCGTAGTTATGGAAGTATTATATTTGTGAGATTGGATTTCTTTATTTTAAAGCATTTTCCCGTTTTTCGCGAAATTTATGATAAATTGCCCAAATAATTCCTGACAATCTCCTCCGCCGTACCCTCAACGTTTGAAGCCGATAGTTTAAAAACGCTGGCTAGCTTAAATCGAAAAGAAAACGATTGAAAACTTTGAAGTTTAATCGATTGGTCATCGAGCTTTTCGCTTCTTCTCAACTTCATTGCTTGTGTTCTGTCTTACGACATTCCAAGTAATATTCTCAGACGCGACAATAAAATAATGGCTCCGAATAAATAATATCTCACAAGATATTTCAAACAGAACGTCAGAACCAAGACAATGAATGTCACAGAAGTATTGAAAAATTATGACACCATCATATTTCATGGTGCATTTAAAACCACGATAGCGAAATATGGGTACTTTAATTTAATAAGTGATATTATGATTATAGGTTGTTACCAGACGACTTTCCATTGGATATGCACTGCATGATTTTAAATTAACTATACATGGAACTCTTTCCAATGCCCTTATATCTGCCTTAAAAGTTTTTGTTATATTTTAACACCTCCTTCTTTCTATCCACAGATAGTGCGTATAAAAGTCTGCTTGATGCCATTTGGCTTTTAGAGATCAGGTAAAATAGCTGGTTCTCTGTCGTTGATTGTATGATCATGGTCCTCTTTTTCCAGTGTGCTCATATTTTAGGTATATGAATTTAACAAACACATTAACAAATCGGAATCCAATGAAAACTTTCTATTCACCAAATATAGGTGGATATAATTCTCGTCATTTGATTTGCAAGCTAATCAAAAGGCTCAATTCTGTTCGCTTCTTCAGGCTTCATGTGTGTCGGATTCGCCGAAAAGAAATCGTGATTTAATTGGATATCTATTTATCAAATAAAATTTCAATTTCTTTCTCAAAATAAAACTCTTTCGTTTCCAAATATCCAGGAAATGCAGAATGTTTCTACAGATATGAATTTTTTGAAGGCTAATAACTTTGAACCAAATACATGCATAAAGGAATTAAAATGGACATAATATTGACCAGCTTAAGTATTAGATATGTAGAAAAGTTCTATCCGTTTTTTCAGGAGAAAAAAGAAGTAAATAAAAAAATACACTACCTATGTATTAACGTAATTGCCATCATTTAGTATGACTTGCTACTATCTATCTTATAGTAGATTAATCCCTCGTCGATAAAATTCCTCGGACTTAGTGAAAAAAAAATATTGTAATGCTGTTTACACATCTTGCACATCATCAAAGGTTTGAAGGAACAAAGGATTTTGTAACGATCGAAAAAGATGGTAATCTGAAGTAGTGAGGTCTGGGAAATATGCTGGATGAGGTAAAGCTTCCCACTCAAAGTCGAGTAGTTTTTCCGAATGATTAATGCAACATGAGATCTCTCGTTATCATTTTGAAACCTAACGCCTTTTGCGATTGACAAGTGCTGGCCAATTACGAAACAATTTTTGTCTCAATCTGTCCAACTGTTGGCAGTATATGTCAGAATCAATAGTTTGTTTACGTAGGAGCAACTCTTAGTGAGTTATTGCCTTCGCATTCAAGGAAACACTTAACGAAACCTTTTCGGGATGCAATCCTGTCCTTGAAATGGATGGAGTAGGCTCTGCTACACGAGTCACTCACTGTCTTCCGACGTTTCACATTACGGTACAGTACCGATATCTCATCACCTGTTATAATTTGTTCCAAAAATGGTTCATTTCTGAAACGAGAATACAAAAAATACAATTGCTAGTTCTCACCTGTCGTTGCTTTTCAGAGAGATGATGTGGAACCAACTGATCCAGCTTTATGATGAACCCAAGTGCGTGCATTCGTATTTCAACTTATGTTCTGTGTACGGATAGCATTTCTGTGGCTTTCTATGTAGAAGTGCTCGAGCGTTTGTGGAATAGGGTCATCAGAGATCTACCGGAGATCTCCAGCGGCTGGATCCGCCACCATCAAAATGCAAGGGCCCACAAGGCATCTTGGTGATGTGTGGATTATCTCGCTAAGAAAAATATCGCCGCGCTACATCAAAAACAGCACAGCCCTGATTTAACCCCTTTAGACTTCTTTCGCTCCCTCAAAATCAAGAAGGATATGAAGGGGCATTATTTTGGCAGCGTTGAAATAACTCAGGAAGCCGAGGCCATAGGTTAGGGGTCTTCACAATTTTTCAATTCAAGAGCCTATATTGCTTATTTTTGTTGGCTCACGG
>QLNU02015360.1:247291785-247311080 GCA_006491805.2 Dysdera silvatica
ATTTGGCTACAGAGTGAAACTATTGTTTACATCCACATCGTGACTACGTAGGCAATTACATGCACAAAAAAAAATGTTTTTTGCCACATGATTTAAGCGATTGCCCAAATAATGCAGCAGAAACAAAAAAATCGAAAATTCCCTTCCCCCGAGTAGTGTTGCCATTTAGTCATCAAAGGTGTGGAAAACGATTGTTTTACCATACTGGAGGCAATTGGGAATTGTTAAGCAAGCGTGATAGGTGAAGGAGATCAAAAGAAACAACTTTGGTCCAGTGAACCAATGTCCGAAAATGAGCCGTTCTGGAATTACAGGGATGTTATTATTTGCATCCACATTAGTCGATCATGTAACAAAATTTGGAAAATTTGCCGTTCCGGCCTAGAACCATATTGGAAATAATTCCACCACTTACTATGGTCCAAAACAATTTCCCATGGCCAAATTAATGCAATTCGAGAATTTATGACACAAACGTGAGAGGGTGCTAGTAGGGCTTAAAATGAAAATTTTCACGAGACGAAACACCGTCCCTGTTTGCTCCAAATCATTTCGAGCCATGAGTGGTAGTATATACAGCATCCAACAATACTACAATGTCTCCGTAAGGGAATTACACTCTCAGAAACGCAGCCATGTGGATAGGGAGCGCAAACGACGTGGCAAGGATTAAAAGCGGTGGTTCAACCACATCGCAGTATTTACGGTGTCGATATTGACGAGATGGAACAGTTTACAAACGCAGAAAAAGCAGATATGCACCTGATGTACGGCATAGCTGAATGCAATGGTAAACAGGTGTAAAGGTTGTACCTTGAGCTATATCCTATGCCTCGTGTGCTCGATCATAAAATGTTTGTGAGATTACACGGCTAGCTATGTGAAACAGCCATCTTCCCCGTCAGCCGACGGGATGCTGGACGACCAAGGGTGGTCAGGACGCCAGCTATGAGTGATAACATCTTGTGTATGGTGACAGAGAACCAAGGCACAAGCACGCGATCGGTCGCTCAGAACCTGGGTGTACAGCGAAATAGTGTCTGTCGAGTACTGCGTGAAGAAAAATTAAACCCGTATCATTTGCAGTCAGTGTGGGCATTAACAGTTGCTGATTATTCCTTGTGCTTAGATTTCATGCGGTGGTTCCTACAGCAAAGTGCCGTAAATGTCAATTTCCCCACTCTGGTGGTCTTTATGGATGAATCAACATTCTCACGTGAAGGTATAGTGAATGTGCATAATGTGCATTTGTGGGCGCCCCAGAACACACATGGTACACGTACAAAGTCAAACCAGCAACGATTCAGCATCAATGTTTGGGCGGGGATCTGCATGACTACTTAATTGGGCCTTACCTACTATCAGACCGCCTTAATGAGCGAACCTATCGTATTCTTCTGCAAAAGGTTTTACCCGAGCTTCGAGGAGACCCTTGCTGGAGGAAGTTCCTCTCGCCATTCGTGCCCGTATGTGGTTCCAGCACAATGGGGCATCTGCCCATTTTAGCAGAGACGTGCGTTAGCATCTGAATGCCACATTTGGGAACCGGTGGATTGGGTGCGGTGGCACTACCCCGTGGCCTCCCAGATCACCTGATCTTTCTTGTCTCTATTTCTTTCTGTGGGGATATTTGAAAAGTATCGTGTACGAGATGACTGTGCTGTCCGCGAAGGATCTGGTAACTCGACCGGCCTCCGCAGCCGGCGATGTGAGCGATCAGCCCGATATTTACAAGAAATTACCACAATCGTTACTCCACCGTTGTGCCGACTGTGTCAATGTTGGTGGACGCACGTTTGAACATTTGTTGTAATCATGCGCAATAAATGTCACTCTGTAAACCTCTGTGTCTTTCCTTCATTTACGACTCCTCACTGCATTACTAAGTGCGTACTTTCTTTACGGATACGTAGAATTGTTGATCCAGAGCTCGAAATGCACTGGAGCAAACCGGGACGATGTTCCGGTTCGCGAAAATTTTCATTTTAAGCCCTGCTAGCACCCTCTCACGTTTGAGTCATAAAGTCTCTAATTGCATTAATTTAATTATATAAAGTTGTTTTGGACCGTAGTAAGTGGTTGAACCTTTTTCAATATGATTATAGGCTGGAACTTCAAATTTTTTATATGATTAACTAATGTGGATGCAAATAATAGCATCCCTACATTTCCAGAATGGCTCATTTTTGGACATAGGTTCACTAGACCGAAGTTGTTTCTTTTGATCTCCTTCACCTATTACACATGCTTGACAATTCCCAATTGCTTCCAGTAGAGTAAACCAAGTGTTTTCCACACCTTGGATGATTAAATGGCAACATTACTCAGAGCCAGAAAAGGGAATTTCTGATGTTTTATTTCTGCTGCATTATTAGGGCAACCACTTAAATCATGTGTCAAAAAAATTGTTGTGTATGCAATTGCCTATTTATTAACGATGTGGATGAAAATAATAGTTTCACCCTGCAGCCAAATCGGGTCCTTTCCAGACATGGTGATTTCGGAGAATATGGTTTATTTGATGTCCCTTCCAACCCCTTAACGTGTTAGCTATGAATTCAGGGACACCCTGCATATATATAGATACGCTTGTTTTCTTTTATATTTAGATTATGGGTAATATCTTGGTTTTGTTAAATACGGATCAATTCTTTAACTCTATTGTTCTTTCCGAAAGAAGATTTTTTTAAGAGCTTGAGACCTGTGCATTAGAAACATACAGAAAATAAACAATTTAAGCTGTATATTCAAAAATTACTATTTTAAGCTTATCGTGAATTGCGCGCCCGGCGATGAAGATGAATAATTGCTGATTTTTCAATAGGTTAAATAGTTCGATTCTCATATAGATCCATTTTTCTGGACATAGTTTGAATTAAGGTCGTCAATAAATAGAGTAAAGCATTTTAGGGAGCAGTAATCAAAAGTTTGGGCGATAATGATGAACGTCGATAACTTTCCTCGATACGGGAGTTTGTGTGGAAAAGCTATAGCGACCCTTTTTACAGAAACGGTAAACGGCTTTATCCGCCTTTGCGAAAGGCCAATCCTGTAGCAGCTGTGGCGAATAGCAGCACTTCGCATACATTTCGGCTTTTTACACTCGCTTAGTATGCAAGGCGTAAGAATAGAAAGAGCATCCGTTTCGGCTTTAGACGTTACGGTAAAAAGACGAGGCCTTTTCGTGAGCTGAGTCAAAAATTTAAACCGTTTACTCGGAAGTAAAGGATAGTCCAGTTTCTAAGCTAGCCACCAACTTCTGTCTCATATCATTTAACTTTAGTTATTTTATGTTCCTTGTGTTATCTGACTGTGCATCAGAAAGCCATATTCTTTGTGTGGAGCCATTTTCTTTTTTATCTTTCGATCATATTTCATTGAAGAACTAGTTCCAAAGATGAGGATCCACACGTTTTGCATCTCTTGCTTCCGCGTTTGATGAATTGATGAGCGCTATAAAATTTACATCCTCTCCCACCATTCTTCTGCAACCTGAATTCAGAGAGATGCATTGCCACAACGGACGATATCTATCAGTGATGATTCCAATTCGTATGCAGATTATTACATCAACAAACGATGCCATAAATCAACCGACGCAACGTTTGAATATGAAATGAAGCCACCTCGTTTGAATTAAAAGAACTCAAAGGCACATTTTATTCTGTGGACTTAAGAGAATAAATGCCAAGCTTAATTAAACTTTATTTTACTTCTCCGTAATACAAGTCTAATCTTTACTGTAAAGAATGGAAAATTCAAAAGGTCCTGAAAAGATGAGAGGATACGCTAATGTTATCTCATTAATGTTAAATATTATAATTAAACCTAACTCTAAATTATTTTTGTGGTTCGTCGCGGAACCTTTTCTAGCATGGACGAGGAGTGTGCCAACTCATCAACTAAACGAATCAATGAACGATTTTGCGCATATCTCATCAACGAGTAGGCTCCTCCAATGATTCGGTCATCGACCGACATGACATCCCCATAGTATGGACCACAAAACTGTGGAGAGCAAACTTATAATCGTGCGTATGAATATATATATATATATATATATATAATGGAAGAAACCATTTTCCCACTCTTTTTCAAATAATTTAGAAGAAAATTTGTTGGCAAGCAATGCTAAACGATTGTTCTCATCAAATAATTCTTCAATGTGTTCAAAAATAAAAATAAATAAACGCGAAGTGCCATCTAATCAACCAATCAATTTTACAATTACAATTGTAGTTATTATTCCTATAATCCAAATGTATAATTCATTCCATACAAGACAATTGTATTTATTATTCCTATAATTCAATTGTCCAATACAATCTGTACAAATCAAATATTCAATTCAATCTGTACAATTGAATTTGTGCAATTCAATTGTACTTATTAATCTTAATAGTACTCATAAAGAATAGATAAATTTTAAAGTATTTTTATACCTCCTCATGAGATATACTCGTACGTGAAAAACATAATTTTAGTAGTAATACACGAAGACATATTTCGTAAGTAGTAATATTGATGTCGCAGACAGACATTACTTAACTTCGGTGAGGTGTTTAGCTCCCTCCCCTCCGCAGAAAAAAATTTAGCTCTTCCTAGAAAATCGAAAATTACGAGTAATTCTGTGTACGGAGCAGGGACTTGGGGTTATAACTCCTTATAAACCTATAGTCCTCACTAAAACTTGGGGTTTGTTATATCAATCTAAGCAGACAGTAAATATTTCATTGTTTTCGTAAACAAATTGAACAACATTAAATATATTTTGTACTGCTACAATTTCGAAATTAAAAAAAATGAATATGGGGGAAATTATAGTCGTAGATGCGAATTAAAATGTCTGGTGGTATTCACTTTATTTTTACTATAAATTAAAATATTATTCGAACTCATTTATTTTGCCTACTGGAAATAAGATGTGTAAATTATTTTCCGTCGCTTTAAATTTTATTCAAATATAAAAACTTAACATTCTTATATTAAAACAAATTTATTGGGCCTATATAATAATCATCATAAACTTCCAATATATAAAATACTTTTAAAAAATGCATGGAAAACAATACATTTTACGTTCTTGATAATAAAAGTATGTAATTTGTGTGGCTCTTAATACTTCAATAATTTGCAAATATATAAAAAGTAAAAATATTTTCTCAGTATGATATAATACAACATTATCAAATTATCTTTCTGTTGGCATTTCATATTTATAATGCGAGAAAATTGGGATTTTGATAATTGAAAATGGAAATCTTGGTAATTGAAACTGGAGACCTTGATAATTGAAAATGGGGACCTTGGTAATTGAAAATGGAGATCTTGATAATTGAAAATGGGAATCTTAATAATCGAAAATGGGACCTTGATAATTGAAACTGGGATCTTGATGATTGAAAATTGGGATCGCGTAATCTTGAAATAAGGATTTTAAAAATTTTGAAATTCACCAGTTGTAAATTATTCTTCCTTTAATAAGTATTTCCTTATTTTCAGTATTTTATTTTATCGCTCTCTATGTTAGAATGCTTCTTGTAGAATTATGTGAAACACGTATTCTCATCTTTCCAATTCAAACAGCGTAAACTGAGAATTTGATAAAACATTTTGTAGTTGACGTTTTCAAATAAACTTTACGTAAACCGGCTGCTTAATATTTGACTTTAGTTCATGCATTTTGAAGTTTGATATAACAAACAAAACATTTGAACGCTGTTTCGAAAGCATATCTTTCTTGATTAGTATTTCATAAAAATATGAATATTGTTTTTGTTGTTAGACAGAGATGGAAATAACACATTAAATCCTTCTAAAATAACAAATGTTTAAACAACTGTTTGTTTTGGCGCAAACAATAGGGTTTCAGTTTTTAGTATGTATTGGGTCGAAATTGAAAATATCAATATACCGAATAACAACATGGTCTTATCACGTGCAAGAATATTCAACGTGAAGTTATAGTCTGTTCGATTGTTATTGACACTAAATAAGCTTATCATTCGTTCACTGTAATTCTAGCTTAACGTGACTTTGAGTGAAACTGTAAAAACATACTTAAATTATATTCTTACTTGCGAATTCAAAAAACTGTTTCGTCCTTAAACAAGCCAGACAAGACTTTTACTCGTAATTATACTGATACTCAAACCTCAAATTCATGTGTAATCTGCATTATATGGAAGTACGTGCAATTAAATTTAGAGATATTCGTGTTCAGAAATAAGGAATATTCTTCAAATCCATGCATAAGTCACATTCATGGAAGAAAGTGTGATTACACAGCTCATCTGCAAATATATCAACCGCTTCAAGAACTGATTCACAATTTCTTAAACGGCATAAAGAATCACCGTAGGGATTGTGGGGCTCTTCGAACTCTCATACATCATATTATTGTTTATTTACATACGGTAAATTTGTCTTTTTAACCCCTTAACTGCCTAGGAAAACTTAGGAGATTCGCTCCTCAGTGCCACCATTTTTCGCACAGGCGCGCGTAGTGATGCAGTGTATTGGGGGGAAAAGCAGAAACACGGTTTGCAATCTAAAAATTGTTTACTTTTACAAAAAACAAAATTACATTAAAAAAATTAAAGATAAAAAAATAACAAGATAACAAAATAAAAAACAACAAAATAAAAAACAACAAAATAAAAATTACATTTAAAAAAAATTTGATAAAAAAACATTACATTTTACAAAACAAATTAGCAGCACATTATACAAAGGAACGTATTTCGGAAAGCCGTATGTATATACGTCGACGGCAGTTAAGGAGTTAATTCCCCTGGTCTCATTTCTGCATTTCCTATAATTCGCTTTTAATGTGTCCTACTAATGATTGCATCGCACACAGTATTTCTGAAGCTGTGCAATAATTCTCGAAGACCTGTTTTTTAACAGCACGGTGATTTATACTCGCATTTGTGAATTATCCTTTAAATTTAACTACTAGTATAGGCCAACTTTCCGCCTCTTATCACATTGTTTTAAATTTTGTTCCTCCTAACAGGGCTAAAAATAAAGAGAACACTTGCTCACTAAATTCGCTAGCTCGAAACTGCTCACTAAATTCACTTGTTGAAAGTGTTCACTAAATTCGCTTGGTCGAAACTGCTCACTAAATTAGTAAGTCTATGTCAACATTGGAAGCACATAAGACTGACAATGTTGACTTCTGCTTATTAATTTAGCCTGCGAAAAGCTACTTCCAATTATCGTGCATAAACTGCTCACTGTGGTTAAAGGGTTGGTTCCCCAAGTTTCAAGAGGCCCCTACGGCTAAGCTAAAGGGGTAGCTTAAGGGGTAGTGCAGTGCTAACACGTTCACCTAGCGTATCTTCAATCTGGGTTGGATTCCCAAGGTTGCCCCCCTAAAAAAAGAATGTCTGCCGACTAACCGTTCACTATAGTGCGGGGGTTGGCTTCCTAGGCCTTAAGAATTTCGAAATTCTCGGGAGAACGTCGGTGTACTTCCCTATGATGACGCAGTGGCATGCGCAGAGTGCGCCACTAACACTGGTTCGACTTCCAACGGCGTAATAGAAGGCGTACCGTTTTCCTGCCCACTGTAATATGGGGTTTTGTGTTTCTCTTGGACTCATAGGTTCCGAATCCTTGGGAAGCTACAGGTCCTGAAGCCGCTACATTACTCTTAATGCTCTTGTGCCATAAAACGAGAAAAAATTTACCTCAATTTACCAAAATTTACCTCAATACTCCAGCCAAATCTTTTAACGGAGTAGCATACTCGTCTGGGATAAAGCGTCGCGTTTAACTAATTCATCGCCGCGGCACATAGGAAGCAACCACGGCTTATGCCTGGCCCTGCGGTGGCGCAGTGTGGTAACGCGTTCTCCTATTGCGCGGCTAATCCGGGTTCGACTCCCAGCAGTGCAAAAAGAACGCTTACTCAGAGATCTCATAAAGATCGCACTGCTCACTGTAGTCCGGGGTTTGGTTCCCTAGGCCTTAAGAGGTTCGGATTCCTCGGAAAACAGTAGGTCCCGGCGCAGCATGACCACTGTAGTCTTTGAGCCGTAAAACCAAAAAGCAACCAACCAACCAACGGCTTATGCCATATTTTCTTAGGCAGAAGATATAAGGAACGTAGTGAAAATATATGCTCTTCTTGTCTGTGGCACCTACTTGTAAATCAATTAGACCAATCGTCAACCAATGCAAGCACACACTTGGCTATCATAAGGGACTGCAGAGAAACAAAGACATAATAAAAAAGAAAACATTATAAGGAAAGAAAAATAATGGGTGAGGTGTTAGTCCAATTGCATTAGATTTTGTTATTGAGAAAAGAAACTCAAAATAGCGGAGAATCATGGCGCAAAACCCAAAATTTTAAGGGAGGTCAGGCCTTGCAAAAAATATTTTTCACCAAGTTCGGTCTTTTTATTTCGTAATACCATTTGTTATTGTTTTTAAAACCCCAACGTCTACTTATATCGGGGTCAACGTGGCAATATTTTCCTTTCTTCTACAAAGATATTTTTCCGCCTTCAGAAAATCCAACCAAACAGAACATTTTTGAAATCGGCTTATCTTTCAGAAAACGTGGCACTCTAACAACTGTGTGTGAATTTCCATTTTTCAACAGCATTCTCCCAAACACAAGAAGTACGTGCAATATAACCCTGGTTAGTTTCAACGGGTATTGGTACTGCGTTTTATCTTCTCTTTTGCTGAAATAGATCATATAATTTATAGTTCAATATATACACGTGTAAGCTTTTAGCAATATAAATTAGCTAAAATAAAAATAAAAATCCTAGAAAATTGAATTTTTTTTTCTAATGGCTGGCAGAAGATATCTAAAGCCAATGAAAGTGGCTACATAAGAAGTCTATGTTTCCATTCGGTTCCTTGCTTCTCAATACCGTTCCCACGATGGAACTGAAGTAAGCGTAGGGCAGTGAAGTATATGGGCCAAGTCCATCTCTTCTTGCAAATTGCATAGTACTCAAAAAAGAAAATTGAACATAAATATTACGTTTATACAACCTAAAATAAGCAATAGATCATCATAAGTGTTACAGCTTCTGCATTTTTCAATGGAGACTTAATTGATATTTTACATTTCCCATTACTTCATTCGAAAATTTAGTCTTTTTATCGACACATCTTTTGCGTTTCAGTGTCATCTAAATAAAATTATTGTTACCTGCTTTATCACTTCTGTTATATCGTTCATTTAATTGAGAAGGAGAGAAAAAAATACGTTTATATTACTGCGTTGAATAAATTTCGTACAGTGTTGAAGATGCACTCTCAATATGTCCCCGTCATACAAGCTAATTTCCTAGAAGCAAAGGTGCTTTGTCTCACTCAACACATTACTTCCACTTTACAATTAAATAAAATCCTCAACCGCAGATTCGAAAAAGTAAAAACTTCTACATAGAACGAAAATAGAAAGGTTGATAAGTTAAATACGTTCCTAATTAGGAATTAGATTACTAATTACTTGATAACAGAAATGTTGTACAAAAGGATGTACTATGAAGATCACATTATCTCTTAGTTTCATATGAAATGGTTTGAAATTAAATTCCAGTAAATCAGTATTTAAGTGAATTATAATCAATATGAAAACTGGCCTCAAAATAGTTTGCGCTTCGGCTCCTTGTAGGTTGTGTTTTCTTAAGGTTATTGTCAGGTACTCAACGTCAGTATTGATTTAAACAGGGACGGACTGGTCTGCCGGTCAACTGGCCCCCGGGCTGGTGCGTCCTCATAGACGATAGGACTTTCGCTTTCCGATAATCCAACGCATGCGCCCTCTGAGAGGACCCAGTGTGCTCCTGGAATTAAACCTTTAACACTGGAAATATTTCAGGCATCCAACAGTCCACCATATAGCTGACGCTAATAGTGATGTATACCACATCACATGGGTTCCGTCTCCTGCAGTTAGATTGTTTTTAATTGGTTTGCGGGGATCACCTGGAATTGTAAGAATGGGGGCAAGACGTTTCATTTCTACCAGTCAGTAAAAGAGGACATGGAAATTTAGTTCTTTAAATTCTTTTGTCGTTAGAAAGTACAATTTAAGTCTCTAATGCATGCATACTAATAAACTACTTTGGTGAATTACACAAATCAGGAGCACTTGTGCACTATTTTGTTACTAGAATTATCCATGAAGATACTTCCAAGTATCCCTATTTACAGACAACAAATACATTTAATAGATTCTAAATGACGAAGAGGAGGAAACAAAGGATTATATATGTATGAAGAGAGAGAGAGAGAGGAAGAGAGAATTCTTGTATACGTTAATATTTGAATTAATTAACTTTTCAAATTGAGCAGCAAATGGAAATAATTGTTCGGGACCGTTGAATCTATAGCTTTGAATTTTTCCGTAAATGGAAAAGGGATATCAAAGGCAAAGTATAAACTAAATTATAGTAAGTTTTTCATATATATATATATATATATATATATATATAACCGCCATTTAACGATTTTCATGGGACCAGTAGAAATAATCGTTAAATCGAGAATTTCCTTAAATCAGGAAGACATTTATCGGAACCAATGATGCACCCACGGTGTGCGATGGATCGCGGGGTTTTCATTGGGTTGAAAATTTACATGTAAACTACGTCAAGGGTAACAACTATTATATTAAAACAAATAATATTTCTTACATTTTGGCCATCCCCCAAGCAAAATCTATAGGTGCGCTATTGATCCGGACTGAAATAAGAAATTATAGAAAATCATAAAAAATGCTTACCAGCGTTGTGAAGAATACATTTTAATTTTAATAAACGTAATCCTTCTTTACACACTGTAAACCAGCATTCGCTTCAAGTGAGTAAACACAATTGAAGTTGATTTTCTGACTGAAATTCTACTTGAAGCTACAAGCTAATGACGTAAATTTATCCTTAAATCGAGGAAAATATAACACTGGACTTAATGTAACTCAATCCGAACTAATAAAAGCAAACGTTAAATCGGGGATATCTTTAAATCGGGTATCGTTAAATCGAAGTAAGAGTATGTATATATAGCGTCATGGAGTTTTGAGATGCAGTTAAAGTTTTGCCTGTGAAAACACATACACGTACAGATAACGCTGACTCTCCCACTTTTAGTTCGGCTCCAAACGACCTTCTCATAAGGCAACAAAGGAAAACCATAAATTGGCATATATCCATGATTACGAACACAGTGGCTTCTACAAAGGATGAATCAGTGTGTCGAAACGCTACAGTAACCCCCAATCTTATCGCCAATCGCCCCTCGGAAGTGTCAGTGGTGCAGACTGTCAGGCGACAATAAAATCAAAAAATATCCCCTCTCCCGTAGCGAAGGCCGATAATATCCGGCATGATGCAGATCCCCCTAAAATGGGCCGGATGTCCCATGGTCAAATCGACGCACGTAAAAAATCTAAAATAAATGGAAATCACTGTCATTTTAATTGCTAACTAAGATTTTTGCATTAAAATTTCGACCTCGTGGCGGGTGACTTTTAATTTCACTAAAATGGGGCTTTTGCACGTCAATTAAATGTACGCAGCGTCAGCCTATTCAGGTTAGGGGAAGTACTCGCAGAAATGGGCAGAAGATCTTTACAAATTTTTTTAAACTGATAGTTTTATATTCAAAGAAACGACTATTAATGCTCGCGTTAAAATAAATATAGAGCAAGCTTCAAAACATTTAAACCCATATAAAATTTATTACTGCAATAAATATAATAAAACCGTGTGTACATGCGTAATATTAATATATTTCTATCTATAAGCATCAAAGCAGCATACCTTCACTGAAAATGGCGTAAACGTATGTTAAATACTTTGAAATTAGGATACTTTTGTTTTTATGTCAACAAAAATAAACAGTTTCATTCTTTTCTTACTCGTTTCTGGATATTTATATGAAAGTTAATTGTTTAAAATCATCTACCGTATTAAATGCAATAGACGTTGGAACCGATGTATTCTACTTAAATTAAAATTTATCCACAAGGTTTATTTTTTAATTCTTTATTTGCAAGACTTATTTTTTAATTCTTTATTCAAAAGATTTTTATTCCAATGATTTAATAAGACTGCTAGTTAGAAAATTTATCCATTTTATGTTCTCGAATATTCAATGGATACAAATGCACAAACAGTGTTTAAGATGATGAATGGGTATCGCGATTTGTCGTCTTGGAGAGCAAGGTTCAACATCTAGAAAGAACTACTGCTGATCTTGAATGCGCCCTAGAAGAACACCAGCATGACATTCGTCAGCCCTGTCTCATAATGTATGGTTTACCGGAAACTGAGAACGAAAACCCAATTACCGTTGCAGTGGATACTTTAAATGAAAAGATAAAAACTACCATGTTATCAAAGGATTTGGAAAACGCGCATCGTCTAGGAAGCGTAAGTCGCAATACCACTCACGGACAATCACCGAGACCAATGGTCATTAAATTTATAAGAATGGCTCAAAGAGACTATGTCTTCAAGAACAAAAGACTTCTGAAGGATACTGGCCTGGTCATAGCCGAAAGCCCACATTAGAAAACAGGCCTACAACAAAATTCGTGCCAAGGGCATACAATGCTGGACACAGCAGGGAAAAATTTTCTTGCTAACTGAGCGTGGTGAGAGGGTAATTCTCAAGTCACTGACTGACATCCGAAATTACAGAGAAAGAAATTAACATTATTCATTTGGATATGCATGATTTGCTGTTGCTTCACCGATATTGCTCTTGCGACATAAAAAGGTAAATGAAATTAACAGGCTAACCTTTTATATGATCATGATCCTGGCGTGTTTTGAGTATGTTCTTCATGTCATAATAGCCTACTTATCATAAATCGCATTAAATAACTTATAATTTTTCTAGGCTGTTCTGACCCTTTTTTCTTTTGTCCTTGCGCCATAATGGATCATGATTGCATCTGAGCTGTAAACGTGTTCTTGTCAAACTAACCTACTCATTATAAGCATGTTTCATAACTTGTAATTTATCATTTCTACGCCTAAACTGGTCAATCGAATGAATCTAGTGTTTTCAGTCAATTTTTTCATATTATATTCGATGTTAACTTACTTTATATTTATCAATGCAATGTCTATATTTCATATCAGATGCTTCTATATATTTCGTAAGACACCACACTGAATACAAGTATTATTTTATCCTTCAAGTGAACAGCGTTCAGCTTGTATATTACATGAAAATTGTTTATCTAATTAAATAATCTGTAAAACTTACATAGACGAATAACACGAGGACTCAGTTTAGATCTAAATTTCTAATCTGCTCTAACCTTCTTCCTTTTGTCCTTGCGCCATAAATGATCATGATTTCATCTGTTTTAAACATTCCCTTGTTTTCCAACTAGCCTACTAATCACAAAACGTATTACGTAACTTATAATTTTTTTAAAAATTTTTACTTCTAAACTAAACAAATGAATCTATAGATTTCAGTCAGTTTTCTCATATTGCATTTGCTGTTGATAACTTTGTCTATCAATACAGTGTTTATATATCATATCAGATGCTTCTGTTTTTTTGTTTTTTTTCACATGATACTACAAAGATATACTAACTACAATTTTTATTTTATCCTTCAAGTGAATGACGTTCAGTTTGTATAAAATTATATAGTTATATTGTAAATTTTGCGAGCAGTTCCCTATTGTAGGATACATATTGACCACTACTGTCCTTACGCCTTAAATATTTAAATTTGTTTGCATAATAATTTAGCCTATTATCCAGATATATAATAAGATGGTCTTACATATGAATCAATTATAAATCAGGTTTTGCCTTATCTAATGGGAATTTCGATGCACCGTGTTGGTTCAGTTGGATGTTTTAAATGTAAATTTTAATATTAAAATATTGGTATTTGATAACAGGCTATTACTCTTCGAAATGATTTTTTGTGTCGTATTCGCTAATTAACTAAACGACTATTATTGTGATATGGTGCGCCCAGATGGCTTTTGACCATATACGAATTGATATATATCTTTATATCAAAATATATTTATATTGAATTATTGTATTTTTACATCATTTATTTATTTATTTATTTTATTATTCTTTTATTTTTATTTTATTATTCTTTTATTTTTATATATTTATTTATTTTAATTTTATTTTAATATTCTTTTACTATATTTTATAAATGTCATTCCTGAATAGCGGACATATAACCGATTGTGGCTTTGCGGCCCTTGGGGATTCATTCACTGAGCCGGATAATGAATTAACTCTTGATATTAATAACCAATATTACTATCCCTCACAGATTACTTCTCATAATCAAGTTAATAACACATTATTAACCGCTCATATTAATGCATGCAGTATTACTAACAAAGTGGAATTAATTGAAGACTTCATCCTTGGTATAAATCCATCCCCTGACATATTATGTATAACTGAGACCTAGCTCTGCCCAAATTAGGCTCCATCTCTTTTTGATTATGAATCGGTCTCGATTGCACGTGAATTGGGTAGAGGAGGTGGTGTTGTAATGTATGTTAAAAGAAAACATGAGTTTAATTTGATACCTCAATGGACGGGAATCTTCCCGGGGATTGAGATGCTGACATTACAGATTTATGGTATTTTTGTCACTACCATATATCGACCACCTTCTGGTGAATTGGGAGATTTTTTATGTCGTCTTCAGGACCTACTTGCCTTTATTACTTCCTCGAGAAAGAGGTTAATCATCATGGGAGACTTAAATATTGATTTATATACTTCCAATGAAAAATTTGTAAACCATACGCAAGCACAGAGACTATTGGATCAGATCTTCTCATTTGGATTTAATAACTATATTCATAACCCAACTAGAATTACATCACATTCTTGTACAGTTATTGATCACTGTATTACAAACGTTTTAAATCCACAATGTGGCATACTTCTTTCTCAATTTTTGGTATTTCACAAGGAATATCTAGAAGACATGGTAATCCATCTTTTATTAGAGATTTTTCTAAGATAAATTTACAGACATTTAAAGCAAAGTTACAAAGAGTAAATTGGAATGATTTATATCTCTTGGATAATCCACTACATGCTTATGGATATTTCGTTGATACCTTCAAAAATAATTATGAAGTTTGCTTTCCATTAAAAACAATAAGCAAAACCAAACGTATACGTAAATCATGGATTACAACTGAAATTTTTAGAGAAATAAGGAAGAAAAATAAACTTTACTTCAAATTTTTAAAAGATAAATCACCAACAAAACTTGCTGTTTTTAAGTCATTTCGGAATGAATTGAATACTAAAATAAAACGTGCGAAACAGGCATATTTTTCGGCACTATGTAATATGAATAATAGGAAAACATGGTCAGAAATAAATGAACTTATGGGAAGATCAAAATCCAGAACAAGAGAAATTGATATACTAATAACTCCTCATAAAACGATTACTAACATATCACAGATTTCTAATACATTCAATCAATATTTCATAGAATTCCCTTATTCTTTATCTAGTAAATTTAATAATGTATTCCAAAGATGCCATGATTATAATATCGCTAATTCCTTTTTCTTGGATGGGGTCACTGAACTTGAGACAATTCGACTAATTAATAATCTTAGTGCTAATAAAGGACCAGGCCCAGATAACTTTCATCCAGTTCCCATTAAATATTGTGCTCATGAGATTTCAGGGCCTTTAACCTACATCTTTAATCTAATCTTTTCCACTGGTGAGATTCCGCCGGAATTTAAGACGGCAAGGGTTGTTCCGATTCATAAAAAGGGTTCATATACTGACGTTGCTAATTATAGACCGATATCAATATTATCGGTGTTTACAAAAATACTTGAAAAACTCATTTATAATAGATTATTAAAATACTTTGAACATAACCACATCATACAGGAAAATCAATTCGGTTTTACTAAAAATAAATCTACTGAACAAGTATTGTTAACGGCAACAGACTTCATATATTCGGCTTTGGACGGTGGTGACTCATCAATTGGAATTTTTTTTGATTTGTCACGGGCATTTGATACCATTAACTATGATAGACTTTTATATAAATTACAATTGGCAGGTATATGCGGAAAGCAAAATCTTCTTTTCAGAAATTACCATTTTGGAAGATCTCAATATGTGCAAATAAACGAAAATCAATCTATCGCCAGATCACCTCTATGTGGGGTTCCTCAGGGGTCGACATTGGGACCTTTGCTTTTTATTTTTTATATTAATGATCTTTTTTTTCTGCCAACTCGATCTAGAGTTCTATGCTTTGCCGACGACACAAGCATCTTTTATAGGGAAAGGAATCTTGATGTGCTGTTTTCACTTGTAAATAATGATATTGATATATATATATAAAATATGTTAGAGATAATTATCTCTCACTTAATACAAAAAAAACCAAATGTATTCTGTTTTCAAATAAACATAACAAAAGCAACTACTTATGTAATACCATAAAAATAGATAACGATATAGTTCCGTTATCGCAGGAGACGAAATTCCTTGGAGTTACTATTCAAGCCAATTTAAAATGGGATACACACATTAACCTATTGTGCTTAAAAATTGGTAGATTTTTGGGAATATTGCGCAACATTAGTATTTATATACCTATAAAATTTTTGATCAATCTATATTATTCTTTTATTTTTTCTCATCTTTTTTATTGTTTATCGGTCTGGGGATACACTTCACAGGCTAACCAAAGTAGAATTCAGTCATTACAAAATAAATTCTTCAATATTATTAACCATAAATTACCACAACCAATGTCGATCCGTGAGGTTCCACATAGATTCAATTTATTAGCTTTTAATCAACTTTTAAATTATAAAATTTTGTTATTAATGTTTAAAAAAATTAAAAATACTAGTCTATCTATTCCAATTGATTTACAGCAACCTACACATAACTATCCAACAACAAGTAGACATAATTACAGACCTCAATTTTCTCGTCTGGAGCTGGGTTGCCACAGAGTGGGTTCTTCAGGTCCTAAATTGTGGAATCAGCTGCCTTCTAATATAAAAGAGATAAATTCCTATTCTAAGTTTAAGTCTTTAATCCGGATCCTCCTTACTAATTCTATTTAATCAATCGCATACTTAATTTAATTTCGCTGATGTTTGCGCAGTGACATCCCATGGGGCTGCTTTGGCCACAATGTGCTTTGGCTATCTGGTATCTCCTGGGTGGTGCAGGCTTTGTCAGACTACGTCTTTATCTGCGCTACCCAGGCAGACATGGACAAAATTCTATTTCACAGTATATTAATTAATGTATTGATATTTTTTTTTTAATTAAATTTGATTTATCTATATTTTTGTAATTAATTTTATGTATCTATATTTTTGTAATTAATTTTATGCATCTATATTTTCGTATGATGTTAATGTAGATATGTCTTTGTTCTTATAATTAACTCAAACTAACATTGATTTGTAATCTCAATGTATATTTTTTTGTTGTTCATGTTGCTGCCTAAATAAAGTTGCTAAAAATGGTCAGATGGTTTGCCCTTTGTTCAATTTGCCAAGAACACAGCATACCACGAAGAAATACGCCAAAGTCCTTATGAAGCCCTGTTTGGCGTTAAACCAAAAAGAGGCATAGCATCGTCATCTTTGCCTGGAGAGCAAATCGCAAATATCGAAACCGAAGAACCGCTTGAAGAAATTGTTAATACTTTTGAAGAAAATTTGAGCAGTGACCATATCGAAAACCATATTCCAAAGGAAAATATTGAAGAGGAGCTTCAACCTACCACATCTTCATATCCAGCCCTGACTGAACAACACGAGTTTATTTCTATGAAAAGAGCGGCCGCGAAAGAGAATCTTCTACTGCAAGCAAAGAAAATATTATGAACTTCAAAAAGAAAATTTCCTCCTGCTCAAGTTGGTGATACCGTATGAATACAAGTCCCTGATGTCGACCATGGTCGTACAGATGCCCAAAACGTGTTGGCAGTTGTTGTTGGAATAGAAGACTCCGACTTTTATAAATTAGCAAAAAAAATGGTACCCTCAAGCAGCTTTATACCCATAATCAGTTCGTAATTTATAAAGAGAAGTTACTTTCCATAGATCAGGTTTCTCCTCAAGAAATGTCGCTAAGAGAAGCAGCTGCAACTAGTTCGAGAAGCGGAGGGCAAGGCTACACACGCTATAATTGCAAAAAGAAGTGTTTTAATACTGAATGCAGTTGTAAAAGCAAGGGACTCTTGTGCAATTTAAAGTGTCATAACAGTTTAAGTCATTGCAATAAATAAGATTGAGTACCGTTAATCATATAATTAAGTAAGTTTATTATTGGTATTATTTTCTTTTCTCATTTAGAATTAGAATGTACTGTTCGTTTTAAGGTTCAACAGTTTATTTATATGTGCTGTTACTTCAGCTTTCTCCTATTTTGACATATGTCATAATATGTTTTGATAATACAGTATGATTTAAAAATGATTTTAAAGGTAAAAAAATAATTTTATACAATTCACCATCAGTGGATGGTGAATGTGGGCATTGGCCAGTGTAAGTCAGAAATAATGATATTTAGCAAATATTTCGGACATACACCAAGTGACCAATTGCCAGGTTCGTAGTTTTTGGAAACATTGCGCTAGATTCCGCTAAAATTGCGCTAGATCTAGGGGAGGGGTAATGTATCGTGTATTAGCGCCTGAACACTTGTAGGGAAAGTATTTTCTCCAAAACATCATTCTTTCCTTTTCAAGTATTTAATAATCAGTTATGATGAGAGAATTACTCTAATTAAATATGTTTCTAATATTGTCTCTAGAGCAGTGTCCTGAGGCACCACAAGCTTATTATATGGGTAAAGTGAACAATATGCATAAAAATTTAAACGCTGTAGTTAGTTTCTGTAAGGACTTAAATATATTATGCTTCGGGTTTAACGTGGACTCTATTTCGTATTATTCAAATTGTACATACCTTGAATTTGGTGATGGTTTAGATTGGTAAGTTGAATTAAAAATCAAGTACATTTAGTTTTTAATTTAGTGAAATACACAGGCTTCGAGTATAGGCGTTTAGGTTACTGAATTAACAAGTAACGAGATTTGGTTTCTGCGCCATTCATAGGATACACGCGTTTCAAACCGAAACCAAAATTAACGCTATTTTTAGAAATGCAGAAAAACAAAATGAGGAAATGTCAAATTGGTGGTGCCATCTATGATTCTCATTAAGTACTAAAATCAGCTCAAAACTAAACAGTTCCTAAGAAGGTACTTTAAATTTTGCCGTTTTT
>QLNU02015360.1:247311180-247322177 GCA_006491805.2 Dysdera silvatica
TTTGTCACGGGCATTTGACACCATTAACTATGATAGACTTTTATATAATTTACAATTGGCAGGTGTACGCGGAAAGCAAAATCTTCTTTTCAGAAATTACCTTTTTGGAAGATCTCAATATGTGCAAATAAACGAAAATCAATCTTTTGCCAAATCACCTCTATGTGGGGTTTCTCAGGGATCAACATTGGGACCTTTGCTTTTTATTTTTTATATTAATGATCTTTTTTTTCTACCAACTCGATCTAGAGTTCTCTGCTTTGCCGACGACACAAGCATCTTTTATAGGGAAAGGAATCTTGATGTGCTGTTTTCACTTGTAAATAATGATATTGATATATATATAAAATACTTTAGAGATAACTATCTTTCACTTAATAAAAAAAAAATATATATATATCCTGTTTTCAAATAAACATAGCAAAAACAACTACTTGTGTAATACCATAAAAATAGATAACGATATAGTTCCGTTATCGCAGGAGACGAAATTCCTTTGAGTCACCATTGAAGCTAATTTAAAATGGGATACACACATTAACCTATTGTGCTTAAAAATTTGTAGATTTTTGGGAATATTGCGCAACAGTAGTATTTATTTACCTATAAAATTTTTGATCAATCTATATTATTCTTTTATTTTTTCTCATCTTTTTTATTGTTTATCGGTCTGGGGATACACTTCACAGGCTAACCAAAGTAGAATTTAGTCATTACAAAATAAATTCTTCAATATTATTAACCATAAATTACCACAACCAATGTCGATCCGTGAGGTTCCGCAAAGATTCAATTTATTAACTTTTAATCAACTTTTAAATTATAAAATTTTGTTATTAATGTTTAAAAAAATTAAAAATACTAATCTATTCCAGTTGATTTACAGCAACCTACACATAACTATCCAACAACAAGTAGACATAACTACAGACCTCAATTTTCTCGTCTGGAGCTGGGTTGCCACAGAGTGGGTTCTTCAGGTCCTAGATTGTAGAATCAACTGCCTTCTAATATAATAAATTCCAATCCTAAATTTAAGTTTTTGATTCGAATTCTCCTCGCTAATTCTGTTTAATCAATTGCATACTTAATTTAATTTTCGCTGATGTTTGCGCAGTGATATCCCATGGGGCTGCTTTGGCTATCTGGTATCTCCTGGGTGGTGCAGGCTTTGTCAGACTACGTCTTTACCTGCGCTACCCAGGCAGACATGAACAAAATTTTATTTCATAATATATAAATTAATGTATTTATATTTTTCTAATTAATTTTGATGTATTTATATTTTTGTAGTTAATTTTATGCATCTATATTTTCGTATAATGTTAATGTAGATATGTCTTTGTTCTTATAATTAACTTAAACTAACATTAATTTGTAATCCCAATGTATATTTTTTGTTGTTCATGTTGCTGCCTAAATAAAGTTGCGAAAAAAATACATTTGATAATAATTAACATTAATTTTAAAAGGATGTTTAGCCCCGTATCTAATTAACAGCATTAATCTTGTGTTCCATCTTCATAATCCAAACATCTTTGAAGACGAGTATATTTTTAAATTTTCTGCATAAATATATATTTTTAAGCAATCTCTCAAAATTTGTATTTCGTCAAAGTTTTATTTCTATGTAATTGTCATAAATTATAGCAAATTAATTGCAGTAGCGGAACTATTTCCTTAGTGGCAAAAGGGGACAAGCAATTTTAACAAATTTCTGCAAGTTTGTTATACGGAATACGTTCTATTTCCGCCGTTTTCAATTGACACCGTGATTAAATCATATTCGACTGATTCCAAGAAATAGACAGCTTGAAAAACTTTACTACATATAAAAATAAGAAAGATTTTTTTAATGAATTCTTCACAGTTATTTCAAAATGGACAGAAATTTCAGGCCCAAAGGAAAATGGGGACTGGCAAATTTAATTACAAAAATATTTAAAAAATTACCTTTAAAATGTGTAATCGTTTTAATAATGGTTTAGCATTAAAATATTTGTTTTTATCCGAAATTGCTTTTTCTAGTAGAAAAAAAGTATTATTTGTATAAAAAAAATTATCTGCGAAAAGTATTATTTTATGCAAGTATTTTTTATGTGTATTTTCTAGTTGTCCTATAAGCAGGACAATAGTCCAATCCCAACGTTTTTTCTTCTCGTTCACATTCTTTGAGACTAGTTTTGAACAATGGGTGTTTACCAGTGGAGTAAATTCCATTGTCTCTAGGCAATTTCAAGTGGATCAAGACGTATTATGCTTTTTAAAATGTTTTCACAGAAACTATTTTCCTTAGGAAAATTCAACATTTTAGAAGAAATTTAAAAAAAGCTAAAATTTAAAAAACACAAAGGGTTTCGTATGCATAAAAAAATTTATCCGAATTCAGTTTCTAACGAAACAAAAGAACTGACCTTTTCTTCATGCCTTCTGTGAAGGTGTAAGGTTACCAATTGCGGTTTCTACATTTATAGATTTGGTTATCGTTCTATGACGGATTGCAGAACGATGGAGCGGTGATAGACTCCATAATATCACCGATAGCTTATAAGTTATATCAGAAGGGTTTTAGCACGTGCGTCAACTCACGTGGATTGTTACCCTGGAACCTTATCGAAATTGAGTCAGAAATACCAAGATACAGATGAACCATGTAGACAGCATGTCTCTGGGTTAAACAATTTATTTACAATCACATAGCAAAATAACTTAAATTGTTACGATTAAGAATTGACATTATTATTATAAGACATTATGAATGTACATCATGGGCAGCGTGACCATCTTGCTAGGAGTCCTACCGAAAGAATGTCTTTTATTGGTGTTCGCCTCATCGTCTCTACACTCGCAATCACTCTTATTGGCTGTTCACCCTTTTCATACGCAAATGTTCATTGGTTACCCCTTTAACACTAATTGATGATTTGCTGTTCCACTCAAGGGTTCGTGGTGTCACACTCGGAGGGTCGTAATCACCATGTCCGGCAAAGGTACTTATAAGCAGGAAATACCTGTCAAGGAGTTTGAAGAAATACAATTAAGTTATTTTTGCGTCGTACCGTGTTGTACACTAAACTCAATCGTCGCCTGCAGCTAATATCTTTTCCGTCGCCGGAAACAGAGAGAACCGCTGATGAGTCGGTCCATCTGGATTCTGGATGGGAAAAGCGTATGTGCGGGGAAACAAAATTGTGAACATTAAATCATGATTAAACCTTTTGGAAATGTGGGTTCCTGTATCAATGATCGTTGATTAATGAGTCCTTACAAGGGCAATCGCCAATAGATGGGCAACCGTCAGAGTTTTCTCTAATTTCCTGCGATGGAAAAGCATATACCATGTTTCAGCTTCCCCAGACATATTGGAGCCTCTATGATGCTGTATTTAGATTTTGAATATGGTACTTATATCTTGCAACACAAACAACTTCGGAGCCATAAAAATGAGGAAATTGGGTTCATAATACAGAAAGAATAGATAATCATTATGAGTAAATCGGGTAGTAGAAGTTAACATTAATACAGTAGGATATTTTTCGCCACCAGCAGGATAGTTTTTAAAAGCATCGTTGGGTGGCGAATCCAGTGTATAAAATTTTTTCTTCCATTTCACTTGTATTTATTCTTCTGTTGTTCATTCCCAATATTATTATTATTATTATTATTATTATTATTAATAATAACAAAAATATACATATTGTGATTGTTTTTATTGGGGGATGGTGAAAAATGAGAGATTACCCACAATCCGAAGTCACGCTACTGGTATTTATATAAAAGCCAGTTTTCCCTTGTAGGAAATTTTTCTAGGATGCTTTCAAATTTTAGAAGACATGAATGTAAGATATTCATGAAGCATAGCCTAGTGAAATTTGGATACAAATTATAGATGTTGGTATTTCACGACCGATGCTCTTTCAGTATTATGTCAAGGAGTTGCAGAAAAATGTAAATATACTGTTTCTAAACGTGTTTTGGAAAATGTGCTTCCTGTAGTAAAATATCCGAAACTCCAGTGAATGTATATATGGAAAAATTTTCTACCTTATATGAGCTACTTGTTCGCTTGAAGCATAAAGGTTTTCTGTACGAGAACTGTATATTGGAACTGTGCGAGTTATTCGGATGACGAAATGTCCATTGGTGTGCTTGAAATTGCAGCTAAAACGGAGGAAGTCTCTTCAAATGTACGTTTTGATGTATAAAACATAATAGATACTGTACATTGAAATAATAACCGTGTGATATCGTCGCTGACAAATTTCGACGATACATAAAAGTGAAAAGAAAAGGAAGGTAGAACCTGTGGGCAAGTAGGGTAGAAAGGAAATTGATGTTTCTCATTTTGTGTTACATCCTACAATAAATTCAAAAATGGCGTAGAGTTACCCGACACTTTATATCAATCGTATTTTGTGTCTATCTATGCGAAAAGGTAGTAAAGGCCCTTTTTCTGAACAGTTTCGGAGCGGCCTTTATTGCAACTTGGATATTTTCAAAACTGTTTAGCACTGACAGAGCAAAGGATTTTTATAGTTCCAAGAACAAATAACAGTTATTTTGGTGAAACAATCCCAACAAACTAGCTCATACCAAGCAGACTGTAGCAAAATAATAAAGAACTCCTCAGTCTAAGCACTGAACATAAACTCGTGTCCAAAGGTAAGGTTACACCCAATGTTATTTCAATAGGAAAGGTTCATGTTTAGCTTTGTAACTCTCGATGTACTGTATTTATAAAAAATCATTTTACAGAAAATTAAAGAAATATAATCACTTAGCAGAATTACGACAAATCAAATTGTTTCGATGCACGATTAAAATTGAAGAAAGGAAAAGAATCCACAATTAAAATTAATAAAAACATTGAATGTCGAAAAGAAAAATTCGTAAAATAACTGATTCAGCACAGCGAATTTTCTCACATAAAGATGCATAATTATTAAAAAATGATTGTTGTTGCTTATGTAAGCACATTTTTTATCCTAAGTATGTTTTTTATGAATTTTTGTTTTCTACCATCAATTTTTGTACCATTTTTGATGATGAATTCTCCTTCATGGGATGCCTTAAAAAATTTAAGGAGTTGTAATTCTGTTAAGAGTTTATAGCCCTTTAATTTTCTGTGATATGATTTTTTTATAAATGAGACACATCGAGAGTTACAGAGCAAAATGTATCTCTCCCATTGAAATGACATTGAATGTAACTTTAATCTTAGACACGAGTTTATATTAATGAAACATTCTGAAAGGCGCCGAAGAAGATGCCAGATATAAAACTTCAAGCAAAAACCAACGACTGTTTGCCAAAAATGCATATTTTCGGCTTTTGCGTAGTCAGTTTCACGAAAAAAAAATTCCACTCATAATACACCTTCGTATGAAGGAAAACTTAATTTTTATTATATTTTGTAGTGTTTTGGACAGTTGTTTTCTCTTCATAGGAAAGCTTATCACTTAATAAAATTAACATTAAACAATCATCAACGTTATTTTACAAACTTTTGTTTGATATGCGTAAGCAGGCCATGTTGTTGTTCTATTTGACCTTTCAAACATTTTTAGAATTTTTTTTATATGGTTAAGCCAAAAAAGCTTATTGTTTATACTTTATGGCGCAAGGACATCTAAGGTAAGGATGTGGGCCAGGACCCTCAGTTTATCGAGAAATTTGAATTTCTTTCCCGCGTATTGAATCAATCCTTGAAATGCTGATCCATAGAAGAAAAAAAAAAGCAGCAAGCTCTAGATATGAACTCTCAATTGATGGCATACTAAACAGATATCGCGATGTCATCTTTGTGTTAGTGGAAAAAGTAGATATAAAAATAAATATAGTAAAAATAATTACTTCAGATTCACAATCCTCAGCGAAACGAGAATCTATTCTCAAGTTGTAAATCATACCACTTCTTCTGAAATACAAATATGAGAATATTAGAGGCAGATTGTTCTCTTGTAATAATCCAGCAAATGCCATCATTCAATGGTCCTCCCCATTGAAGCATAAAACTAGTGACCGCAGGGTCTTCAGTAATATTAGACAACACTTGTTGCGTGTTGTATAAACCAGAATTTTCTTTGGTTTTTATATTTTACACATTAATAAATGATTGTTTGCGCTTTGATGGTGTGAGAACAAAAAAGGTCATGCTACGCCATTGATGGTTGAATCTGAGTTAATGGGACGATAAATGAATGCTTTACCACTATGGCACCGTATGATAGTGGACCTACATTTTTAGGAGAAATGAGAAGCTTTTAAAACCTAGAGAGCCAACCTCTAGACTACAGTAAGTCGTTAATCTCTGTAAGAGTTATCTCTCTCTCTTTTTTTAAGCCGTTAGGTGTCGAACCTAGATCAACGACACACTAGCTGAAGGCCTTACCACTGCGTCATTGCAAGGCCTACTCATTAATAAACAAATGGCTCATAACAAGATTTTTGAATTGGACTGAAAAGCAGATGATATTCTCTTGTTCCATCATCATATAAGCCCTGCAGAAGTGAAGTGGTAACGTGTTTACTTGATGTGGTTCCAACCAAGGTTCGAGTCACATCGGTGCCATTAAATGGCAGTCTACCGACTAACTGTTTCCTATGTTATTGAGCTTGGTTCCCTAGGTCTTAAGACCGGATTCTTTAGGAAAATGTAAGTCCACTGTCGTATGGTGGCGTAGTTGTAACGCATTCGTTTGTCGCGCCATTAACGCGTGTTCGACTCCCATAGCGGCTACGGTTCGGATTCACATCGGCAAACTCTAGGTCTTAGTGCATCACGGCCTTTGCTGTCCTTGCGCCGTAAAATCACAAACAGACGATCTCAATATATGTGCTTTAATATTAGAAGGGCTAATGTGCCTGTTTTTGAGAAAGCCTGTTTCAGTTTTGGAAAGTTTTAAATTATATGCGTGGCATTCAAAAAATTTTTTTTACAGGGAAGGAACTAAACCGCTATAACTATAACGCTCAACATAAACTTCTCCGGAACTTGATTTCTTTTCAAGTTGTTGATAAGATGACAAACAGCTTTTTCTTCTTCGCGTGCGATGTTATAACATCTTTTAATACGTAGTAATTGCTTGAGAATTAGCTCTTTGTCATCTGATCAACACCTTGAAAAGAAATCAAGTTCCGGAGAAGTTTATGTTCAGGGGTATGTCAAAAATAGTTCACTTTAACAATATCTTCGCCCCTCAAAAAATGGACTGGCCTTGTGGGGTCAGGGTCCTGCACACCTATACATAAAGTAGGCTCGTCCTCTATAAAGTACACTTGCTTGGTTTACCATCGACAAGGTTACGTGGACTCTATTCACGTATCTCTATTTCACGTGTTAAAATTTGCTTTTTAGTTGTTATTTTCTGCTATAGATACCTACTACGAAAGGTATTTTACTGTTATTTTTAGTTCAGTATTTTTATATGTGTTTATTTTGCTTTTGTATTTATAATCTTTTTCCTTTAAAACTTCTTTTCAATAAATTCTCTTTTTTAATGGGTTACTGGGAAATAAGATAGGCTTTTCAGCTCAGGCTGTCGTCTATCTATTAGAAACACCCCATTATTCAACCCTCTAGAAAATGTTTCCCCTGATGACAAATTTTCTAAGGTCGTTGAAATTGGTTCATTCCTTTCATTTTCTTCTTTTTCATTTTCTCTGTTTTTATTTCTTTTTTATTCTTTTTCATTTTAGTTTTATTATTTATTTCTGTGTTTTATTATCATTCCGTATTTATTTTTGCTGTGTTTTGCTTATTTACATGTATTTCTTATCATTATAACTTTAAGTTTCTTCTACAGTTGATTCATTGTGTTTATAGTAAAAATCAATAATAAGAATTATACATATATATCTTTAAATATAGAGTTTATGTTACCTTTTAATCCTCATTATTAATCTTTTTATATATATATATATATGAAAAAGATCAATATGAAAAGTTAAAAGATAACAAACAGTTATTTCGACACTGGCGTAAGGTTTAAAAACACGACGTTTCGGGAGCCAACTGCTCCCTTTGTCAAGTGAAGGCAGAAATTCTGCCTTAAGTTAAAAGATAATCAGCAAGAATTTTTTAAGAAAATAACATTGTTAATTACATAATGATATAATTCTAATTGTAATTATGCGCTGTAAGCTACAATTAACGTTAGAAGAAATAAATTTATTATGTAATAAGCAATACATATAAATAAGCAAAACACAGCAATCAAAATAACAACAGAATGATAATAAAATACAGCAATTAATAGTAATGCTAAAATAAAAACATAAATAAAAAGACAGAAAAACCAAATGGAAGAAAATAAAAGAAATGAACCAAATTTCAATGACCTCAGAAAATTCGTCATTAGGAGAAACATTTTCTAGAGGTCTGAATAATGGGATGTTTCTAATAGGTAGACAGCCTGAACTAAAAAGCCTATCCAGTTTCACTATTAGGAAACTGGATAGTCTTTTTAGCTCATAAACTGAATATCACATGAGCTTGAATATTACATACATAAAGAGCCAAATCTGTGACGTATTAATATAGGAAATAAAACTTAAGAAATACGATTTTGTAATTTTAAATTTCAATTGTAAGCCACGAAATTTACAACGTTTTATAAGAAATGAATAGTAGTTTGTTTTAATGTTAAAATTTTGTCCTTTACATTCTGTTTTTCTAAACCATTTTGAAATTCAAATAATTAAGACTATGTTTTATCTTCTTCTTCAACAGTTATTGGAAAAATGCTTCTAATAATCTAATCGCTTTCTTGATTATTTCTTGAGACCAGAGGGCAATAATTTATTTCTGTGCTAGTTCTGATAATGTTTTCAATCGGAATCGGACTAGAAGCCTGACAGGCCAAAAAAAAAAAATTCTGAAACATGAATCCGATTTTAAATTAAAATAAAATTTTTATGTTAATAAAATTTTGATAGAGGTCATCAGTAAATAGTTTGCTTCATTGAAGGTCCGAAGATGAAGGGGAAGTAAAATTTTCCCCTTCTCAATATCCAAAGTGTGATCATTTCAAGAAGAATTTTTCTCTGTGGCCTCTAAATCAAGATAACTTTAGTCTTGAGTCTATGGCGAAAACTACAGGTGTTGGGCTAAAGTATGGAAACAGCTTGCAAAAAAACATATTACCGTGACTATGGCGCAAGACCACCTTTGTCATTAGAAACTAGTTTCAGTCTTCTTAAAATGAATAAATAGATGCTCTGTATAATTTTCATAGGAATCTTGTACCATTCTTCCTGAAAAATATTGGCAAGCTCCTTTAATGACGATGGAGGTGGATAACATGCTCGAACATTTGTTTCAAACACTGACCATAAGGGTTCAATACTATTGAGGTCAGACGATTGTGGAGGCCATTGTAGATGTGAAACTTCATCTTGATGCTCAGAAAACCAGTCATGGATGATGTGAGCTGAGTGAACAGGGATTTTGTCATCTTGATAAAGAGAATTACCATCATCGAGAAAATTATGTACTATGGGATGTACTTGGTAACTCAAAATGGTCACATGAACATTAGCAGTGACATTACCTTGCAGGGTAATGATTAGTCCAGCAGAATACTATGATATAGCTGCTCATATCGTGACAGAACCCCCGCCATGTTTCACTCTTGGTAGCAAACAATTTAAATTGTAAGCTTGAGATGGCGTTCTCCAGGTGTAAATTCGACCAGACGTCTAAAATAGTGCAAAGCTCGACTCATCTGACCAAATGACCTTTTTCCATTGCTCCATAGCCCAGGTTTTATTATTCTGGCATCACCGTCTCCTCTTAGTAGCCTTTTGATCACTGATGAGTGGCTTTGGAATGGCAGCTCATCCATAAAAACCTTGCTTATGCAGTTACATTCGTACTGATTTGATGCTGATAGGGTTTGACAGCACGGTATTCAGCTCAGCAGTCACTTTTGCAGCTGCAGATTTTTGATTTTTCGTCACAACCCTATTCAGCGCTCGTCTGCCTCTGTCGTTCAACACACATTTCCGTTCACGCTGGTGTTTGTCAGATTCAGTTCTTCCAGTCTTACTGTATGCAGTCACCATCTCCGTATACTGTGATTCGTGGTACACCGAAAACTTCCCTACGTTGGTTACAGAAGCACCCGCCATTCGAGGTCCAATAATTTGGCAGCGTTGAAATTCCGTCAACGCTGACATGATTCACTCACAACCGCACAGAACGCTGTCTTGACAACAAAAGATGCTTTCAACGTATAGCTGAGATTATGTACGTACAGTGAAACTCGGTTATAACCACGCCGGTTATAACGACCAACCGCATATAACGGCGAGATTTTGCAAGAAGTTTGGTTTGCTATTCTACTCTATATTAAATATATCGGTTATAACGACATCGTATATAACGACGAAACCTGCTATAACGACGGCGATTTTGTAATCTACGTAGATTCTAACTAGGGAAACTCGTATCGGATATAACGACGCGACTTGACAGTCATATATCAAAACAACTTGAGTTCGAGACGAGGCTGGGATCACACTTTTCCGTTCAAATAAAAGGAGAAGTCAAATGCATCGTTCGATCAAGTGACCTGAATTTCGTTTTTCTTCAAACCGCTAATGCTAAATCCATAAAAAAGAGGGTGTGTATATCTTTTGCAATACAAGCGTGAGAGCTATTGCTTCCACGAATTATTAATTACAACGCATTCTTTTCCTTCCACATAGCAACCAAAGCAACTAAAAGTTGTAGCGCCAGATTGCTCCTGTTGCAACAGTTAATAAACACATAAACAAAACTATCTACACATGCCAAATCGTTTATTCATTGTATTTGCATGATAAGATGCCAACATATATTGAGGCTTCTTTAAATGTTATTGAAAACAGTTTAGAAAACCGAATTTTAAAAAAAATAAGCGAGAAAAAAAAATGAAAATTACCGATTTTTTAGGAAGTCATTAACATTATGAAGATAATATTATACTTATTGCTTTGAAAGAAAAAACTCTTAA
>QLNU02015360.1:247322277-247365123 GCA_006491805.2 Dysdera silvatica
TATTTTTATTTTATTTTAAAACCATCAAGTGTTTATACTTTTTGATATCAAAACGATCGATAAAACTCTAAAGTGTATTACTGTACCACGATTTTAAAACATATCGTTTGTAACGACCATCGGTTATAACGACCGAATTTTCACGGTCCCTTGAAGGTCGTTATAACCGATTTTCACTGTAGTTGCATTACGATAAACAGAGAGCGCCACCTACAACTCCGCAGTAGTGCACATATAACTTAAGGTATGAATTTTGCAAGGTGTTTCCACATTTTTGCCCAACCCCTGTACATGTCGAGAAAAGGTGGTCGTGGATCGCGTAATGGTGATGTCACTCTATTGCATTTTAAGAATTCTTGAATTTCTCAAACAATGCAGTTAATATGTTACAAAGTCATACTTACTTATAACGCCATCATAGATGTTTAATTAATTTTAGGAAGAGTTGGCATGAGCAAAAGCTTCAGCAAATATCACCAATAAATTGGGATATGTTCGAACAAGTTTCTAAACGTTGTGTCATTTCTATATCAATCCATTCAGACAACTTTTTTCTTTGCAGTTAGTGACCAACAGCGATAAATGCTTTAATAAATGGTTTCTTCTAATATATGGTCAATGAGGTTAGTAGGGCAACTTGGATTCTTTATATTGTTCCTTATCTCTTACGCTAAGATGAACAGCATAGCCCTTTCAGCATTTTCCCAAATATTGGAAAAATTTTACCATCATTAAGCGATAGCGACTATTGGGTTAAACGCTTTCTAGCTTTATACTATCTTCACCTATAACGGCGCCGTAAGATTAATCGTTTTAAAATTACATTTTTCTTAATTAACGACAAGAATTAACAAATTTCATAGATTAATTTTTGAGCAGCTTTCTGTTAATTGTATCGCCAGTCCGCATTGCACGACGTCTCGATCAATTCTTATTCATCAATTAAAATTATTAATGTTTCCATGAACACAGACTATATTAAAATTTCGTAAATTCCACGATTATCGATAATGTTATCACCATTAATGGATGACATTTTATTCACAGTGCAATTTTGTTGACTATATTCTATACTAGTTGCAGTTTTGTTCAGCATATCCCATATTGTCATGCTACAGCATTTACTTAGGAAAAAAAAATTTTAAATGTACAATTCTTGTTTTTATATGAAATACACAAACTTGGATCTACTTTCAACTCCTTATCACATTTTATCATCATCTTTTAATATTTGATTAACTTTTTTAATTACATAATATTATTAAAAATTAATGAACATTCTCAGACATTGTACATAATTCAGTATGTTCCTCAGATTATGGTTTGGTCAGATAAAAGTTTCAATATGAGCTGAAGATAATGTATGTAGTTTATCCCTATATTAAAACAATCAAGGAAGCAATGGTCTTGAAATATATCGTTAGAGATAACAACATTCGATTCTATCAAATTCATATCGTCGATAAGAATTTACGAGAGAGAGAGAGAATTCCCAATATAATTAATATTAAGAAAAAAGCGTGTATTCCAAAATTCACGTGTCTGAAACTCGGAAGATTTTTCTCTAAAATTAACATTATTGATTTGAGTTGCTTAAAAGATATGCTTACACGAGCGTAATGATGCGTTTCGAAGAAGAAGTCGATAGTAAAGAAAAATGGTAATGTGCATTCTCTCAGGATTGTTGATGGCACTAGAAAAGAAGAAAGCGAAAAATGAACTTAACCTCCAGATGGACATATATATAGTAAGGATGAGCGGTCGATGCTTTGAAAACATCGATGTTTTTACCATCGATGGTGAATGGCAGATATTTTTGGACCACATCAATGTTTTTATTATAATATCAATTTTTTGTAATAATACAAGGTATTTGCAATTTAGTCTTAGGTTTTGACCGTTTAAAATCCTAGCTCGATTAAAGCCATCTAGAATCACCGATTCACGATCATTCATGTTCAGTTTGTGGTTTAACTGGATGCAGTGTGGGACACCAGGAAGGGAGAATGAAATGCATAAAGCGAAACTGAATAAGCCTAAATATAAATTTGATTAAGTTTTTGTAAAGACACATGCTGTCCTTGCGCCACAAGAATTCAATTAACCAACCTGTATTCTGCGGCTACCTATTAGAACAACCAAAATTTTTTGGCGCTGAGTTTCTATAAGAAAGCATTGATGGTGGGTAGTGGGACAAAATCTTGAGGCTAAAATATCGCGGACGAAATATCTCGTGAACAAAATGCCACGTGAACAAGATATCGAACGGAAAAATTAATCGATTAATGCTTTTACTTTTTCTTAATGTTTTAATTTGAAAACTTTCAATTTATAATAGTTGTCATTACGCGACATTGCTTAAACTAAAGAATATTGCATTTGAATAATACAAAGGAAAAAAAGAAACATTTTAAATTTGCAACTGTAAATTGCAGGCAATACCACAAAGATAATCTTTTATACAATAATTTCTGCCACCCACGTATAGATTATAGCTCAAACTAGAGCTTATTTCTTTTTGGAGAAAAGAGGCGCCTCAGTCCTGGATTCGAAAAAATTTTTCTTTTCTCCAAAAACAAAAAAAGCTCTAGTTTGAGCTAATTAATACGTGGGTGGCAAAAATTATTGTATAATAAATTCCCCCACGAAAACTCACAAAAATCTCGCCCCGGAGGCTTTTCTGTGTTGACCATATTTGGCAATTGTGTTATCCCTGTGAAGGGTAATAATATCTTACAAAGATAATCTTGTACTAATCGATTAGCATAGCGGACAAACAATAGCGTAGGCGGATCCAGAGAGGAATTTTCGGTGGGAATGTAAAATACAATGGAACCCACTTATAATGAGCCCGCATTTAGCGAGTTTCCGGGTATAGCGCGGAAAATATAGATTTCGTTTGGCATAAGATCAATCGGAGACGTCGCCAATGATTTATTTTCCAGTTTTAATTTTCGCTCTATCAACGAATTTACTTTCTGCATTATAGCAACGTTTGACTGGCAACGTTAGTCAACACATTAGTTGTTATCATTTTGACGAAAATAGCCAAGTGCTATTGGAAAAACATAGTATTAAAATTTAGCTGCGATAATTTATGTTATTATCTTATTTATTAGTACTTAATAAATCGAATGAATCTAGGCCGATTTCCAGTAGAAATCATAATTTTATATGAAGAATTTATGGTCAGAATGAAACACCATAACACAGAAAAAAATAAAATTGAAGTGAAACCATTATCTTAAAGAGTTAAACGGTTGGGTAATTTTGTGCTTCAGAGTTAGGTAACAGTATTTGAGCAATGATTTGTATATGTAATTATATTTTCATACAGCTACATACGTATACGGTTTTCATTTGATGTGGAGGCTCTAACACTACCCTGAAATAGAGTGTAAAATTAAAAAAATCCACTACCATTGCTTCTGCTTATAATGAGAAGGGGGCACTAAGGTTGTTAGATTATGCCTGAATGCAAAACATTCATTAAAAAACTACCTTAAAAATCACAAATCTTATTGCCATTATTTTCTTAACACTTAATCATCATTAATTCTACAAATAACCATACATATCTAGGCGTCTGGAAATTCTAACTGGGATATTCATACTTCGATTATACTATTTGAAAATACTGTGTAGATACACTATTGAACAAGTTATGAAACAATACGTGGCATGGGTACAAAATTTAATTAATTTGTGAACTTTTTTTTGATAGCTTACAGACTCGCTATAAAAAATATCGAAAAACATTTATATTGTGTAATTGGATCTTGCTGATGAGGGTAGCATATCTATAAACTATCAAAAAGCGTTTGCAAGTTAGTTTAATTTTGTACATGTATCATCCGTTGTTTCATCTTTATTTTGATAATATTCACCCTTTGCATAAGAGATAATTATTTAAAAACGTGATCTTTATGGCTTGCTGAAATTTTACCTCATTCACCCAACAGCATTGAAAATTAATATTCTCTATATTTCGTCATTTACTTTAAGAAAGATTTTAAATCAATGGTTCCTCTAATTTTCGGAAACTACGGATTTATTATTGCTCGAAGCAGGAAATTTTCAATTGCTTTGTATCCAGTAAAACTCTCAAAAGATAATACCAGTTGGACGATAACACTTCAATGTAGGAGGAAGCATTTCAACTCCTATGCATTGGAGCAGCTCACAGAGCACTTTGGCTGAAATAGACGTATGCAAAGCTCAAATCATCGGTTTAAAAAACATATTATCATGTTCTTAATTAAAGGAATCACTTCAGCATACGGGTTGCTGATTAAAGGCAGTGACATCCAGCACCATAGATATATGATGTTGCGCCCCTCGCAGAACCGTCCAGATAGCGCCCTCCCTAGCCATGGGCGTTCTTCCCTATGAATTATTTTACCTGATTTTACGCCCTCCCTCTCTTGCGCCCCTGGCGCTCGCCTTCCACGTCACCCCCTAGCTACGGCCCTGTGGTATCAGAGTAGAATACCATTCAATTTCGATTACAGGAAAAACAACTATCCTACTGTTTCATAACTGTTTACTGCTTTAGGTGCAACCATTATGGTACTAGCTTAGAATTTTTATACTTCCGAAAACTTGATGGCCTGTTTTCAGACCTGTGTTTTGGTGAATACTTTAATATGCAGCAGAATAGAAGGACATAAGAATTGTGAAACGAAAAGCTATCTTATGAATTAAAAACCAAGCTGAAAGGCATAAGAAAAAGATAGCTAAAACTCCGGATTCCAATGAATAGATTTAAATTGGAAAAATCGGAATGAAATTTATTTCAAGTGGACATACCAGCGCAGAGCTAAATTTGGACCGAGATCAAATAGCGGCTGTGATAAACCTTTTGCTTTCTATTCGGTGCTTTGAATGAATGCTCAAAGTTAATACAATTCAATTTAATTATACAAAGTATTCGTTTCCACGAACAGTTTAGATACTTGAACAAACCTGAACTTTCCTGAGCGGTAGATAAAGTTTCAATTTGAATTATACAGCCATGCGATAGAATTCAACTCTTTACGATCTGTTAGATACAAGTTAATTCATAAATCGTTTCTAATTATGCTATAATTCTCGTCAGTCTGCTGTATTTTTCAAATATCTGAAAAGAAGCTCTGTTTGGTTTATTTATTTATTTTATTATTGTTTTGCCGAATACCATAATTAACGGACCCCTTAATTCGGCTTTCATTTACTTGTAATATTTACGTATACTAATGTATAAATTGCTTGTAATGCATACATTCCTCATGCGAATTTTTATACTAATAATAAAATTGTTTTTCAAACTTTAAATTTCTGCAAACTCTTCGTATATGAATCTGTACTATTTGTAGAGTACAAGTAATCATGCACAGGGGTTGATTCTTTAGATCTTAAAAAGTTCGGATTACTCGAAAAACTGTGGGTCCCGGAGCAATATGGGTTTCGTTGTCCTTGCGCCATGAAACGAGCGAACTTTGGAGTGATCATATACGAAATATTTTTTCTTTCAAAGGTTGAATCAAGTTTAATCTTTCCATTCAAACTACCTGCATGTTGTAGAATAAATATCAGTTTATTTTAAAAAATACATTTACTTTATAAACCATTGTTTAATAGCAACAGATTTAAAAATACTGCAGCATAAAAAATGATTAATAAAACATTCAAATACCCACATGTGAAGCTCAAACTTGAGCCAAGTACAACCCACCATTTCAATATTGGATTGGCCGTAAGACAGAAAAGAAAAGAAAAAGTATCGCCCCTAGCCGATGTCGAACCTGCGATAACTCCGTATGGACCAGGACGTCTTCCCAACTATACAACCGGTGCATGAAAAATGATGCCCTTATTTTCGTATACATATTTTTTACAGATATTTTACACTCCTCAAGGATAACGCACCCCTGCCCAGAGTGACGTTCCTTTCTCTTCTTTACAACCCACCAAACCTTGCAACATTGTGTTGTATTTAGCTCTACTTTGAGCTTAACATATGGAAGTCTTATCATCTAATCCAGTGTTTCTCAAAATGGATTCCGCTACGATCACCCAAGGCGTCCTCAATTAATGTATAAAGCATAGCCAAAATTATCAGGGAATTATCTTCAAATTCTATAACTTTTCTCATGAAAACCCCATAAATAAAATTAACTGCGCTTAACCCATATTTCACAATAACACAAAATTATTACGTGCCTTTCTATGCTGCTTTATTGCTTACTTTTGTGCTTATGTCCAAGTAGTGATAACTAATGGTCCTTTATTTTTTTCTGAAATATTTAAGGATGCGTTTCCGTAACTAGGCATGTGGTAAAAAAAGGGTTCCATGGGAAAAAAAGTTTAGGGACTATAATATGATCAGTTATTTTCCCTTACGAATTACATAAACACTACCCCGGAGTCTTTATGTGTTTACACTTTCCGTAAATATATTATCCCTGAAAATGATAAAAATATTTCAAAAGCAGGAAGGAAAAATACTGCTATATTTTTAAATAGTAACTGAAAAAATCAATGTTTAGAAGCATAAAAATTCCTCAAGGCCCTCTAAAGTGACAAAGAAGTTTTGATTTGATTTATGGCTTCAATTCTTAAATGTCCATGTTCTCGTTCTCGCAGAAATAAATAAAATTTCTCGATCTGAAATCCGAGCAAAAATTTCGAGCAAGATGTTGTTGTTAAATTTCCGATACGTTGGAGGATGAGATTTGGATCGCATGGACTCTAATCACGTTCAATTTCATCAATAGGCATTCCTGATTTAAATATTTAATAACCTAATATTGTAAAATTAAATAAGACGTGTCTGGTGTGCATTATCGAGATAATCGGTATGATGACGATACTGTCACATTGTTTAAGGAAAAGGAATTTTCAGTAAACAATTTATCTCTCAAAATCGTATGATAGAAGTGTAATGTCGTTTAATTTTAACCGTTTCGTGGCATAACTAATATAATTTAACCCCGATAACCTAAGTTTAGAACTCAACATAAAACTGTCGAGTATTGATATTACAAGCATGCACATATGACTATATACAGTAAATAATGCAGTCATATTCATATACACAGTAGACAATATCTATATATATCATATATATATATATATAAGCAAAAGATTTTATTTTTGACAATTGTCTCCCATCCCTTCTTATTTCCAAACGCTACTTTTTACTGTAGTAAATCTTTATTACTCTACGTAACAGTGAAAATGTAACACCAAGAGAGCAGAAAGTGATAAAAAATCTGCAAACAGTGAGAGACAGCAACAAATGATCAGTGATGTTTATTGCAACATGATACACCTATACACTGAGTGACAACATCATCTCATCAGTAAGTTGTAGAACCACCACGGGCTGCGATATATGCAGCAAAATGTCTAGGTACAGACTCAATGAGCGTACGGATGGTGTCTTGAGCGATGACTGCCCATTCCCTGTGCACCATTTGCCACGTTCGTCTTCTGAATGCGGCGTTGGTAGCGCACGCAAGCGATGTTCAATCACGTCCCAGACGTGTTCGACTAGTGAGAGATCAGAGGAGACTTTTGGCAAAGGAAGCATCTAGCTACCTTGCAAAACATGCTGGCTGATCCACGCCTTGTGCCAGGCATTATTCTTCTAGTAAATGGCATTGGGCACCCCCTGAAGGAAGGGTAGTGTCACCGGCTGCAGTATGTTTTCCATGTATCATTGGGCCATCATAGTGCCCTTAATACGTACCAGAGGTGAGCTGCTATTATCGGCTATGGCGCCCCAAACCATGATGCCACGTTGTCGCACGGTGTGCCGTTCCAAAGATGCGGCTGGATTGGACCTCTTACCACACCGGCGCCATACTCGTGCGCGGCGACTGTCATTGTTAAAACAGAAGCGTTACTCGTCTGAGAACACGACACTGTGCCATTTCGCCGTCCATGTGGCTCTACCCCGATATCATTTCAAAACCGATGCGTCTATGTTGTTGGGGCAATGGCAGCTTTCTTAACGGGTGCCATGGGTGCAAGCCGTCGGCGACCAATCGGTGGCTAATGGTCCTGGTTGATATGGGAGCATCAAAGTTGTCCTGCACATTCTGCAAAATAGCGAAGGAAGTGGCCTGTGAAGCCACCAATGTTTGCCGGCGGATGCGTCGGTCCACGCGTGCTGACATTGCTCTGGCTGCACCAGCACCCCTGAAACGTGCCACAGTCACTTATTATAACCATCTCGCCACAGCTGCTGCACCGTGGACGCGCGTAGGATGCTGTCTGCTGCGATTTGACGTATGGACTAACCTGCCCTTCTGAGCCAGGTCACCATTCCTCTCGTGAAATCGTCTGTCTGTTGGAACTGTCTCGGTTGGCGGCGGCCTGGCAGTCTTTATTACTGCACATTTTCTCTGAGAAAAAAAAATTGCAAAATGATTTCCCTGGCAGACCGAGCGGCACAACTATTATCCATTCTGAAGCTCCCTTCCCTTATATCGCACACAACGGGCGCGGGACAGCTGCGCATTTCGCATTATTTACGTAATACGAAAAGCTGAATCTACCCTGCAATTTGCATAATTTTCTGCCCACTCCTTCTTGGTGTTGCATTTTCACTGTCACGTAGTGTATATGTTAGGCCAAACACCGAAAACGCTTAATGAGGGAAAAAAAAAAACCACAAAGCGTTGTGGCTGTTTAAAAAATTCGGGCTGTGGTTCTTTCAGAAAACGGCCAATATCCCTTCTCTCTGGTAGTATTGTCAAATCCTAGGGTTAAAAAATCTCCAGACATTTCAAGGTCGTGCCAAATTCTAGAGTTAAAAATCTCCAGACGTGTCAGAACCGTACCGAGGACAGCAGACCCAATCCTTTTCCTAGGTTACTGTTGCAGCTAGGACTAGGATATTCCGTATGCAGAGAGTATACGTAAAGACACTTGAAATGTCGTATGTCAGGATCGTATTGGGGGCCTGGAGCCGTATCGTACTCGTAGCTCCAATAGAAGCCTTGAAAAAGAATGGGGATCTGGGCCCCCCATAGGGCCCTGACATGCAACATTTCAAGTGCCCTCACGTACGCTCTCTGAATACGGAATATCGTAGTCGTAGCTCAAATAGTAGCCAAGAAAATGTATCGGAACTCCGGGCCTCACACCGCTATGGCCCGGTTATTCGACATTTCAAGTGCCCTCACGTACACTCTCTCTGAATACAGAATATCGTAGTCGTAGCCCCCCAATAGCAGCCATGAAATGGATGGGGGTTCCGACTACACCGATACAACCCTGACATGCGCCATTTCAAGCGCCTTTACGTACACCCTCTGAATACGGAATATTGTAGTCGTAGCTCAAATAGCAGTCTAGAAAAAGGATGGAGGCTGCTGTACCCGATACGGCTCTGACATCTCTGGTGAGTTTTTAACCCTAGAATTTGGTAATACTGCCAGAACGAATATTGTCGATTTGCTGAAAGTGCCACAACTCGTTGTGGTCTGTTTTTTTTCGCTTACTAATCGTTTTCAGTATTTGAAATTAACACATATACTCGTAATTAATTATTATTTAAAATACATACATACAACACTAGTGAAGAAATTGTTCTTCAAATAGCATGTCATAGTCTGGCAGACATTTATTATTAATTACCTGTGGAATTATTTACTACGTAGATTTGAGTTGGCAAAGTTAATTAACAATAAATTTCGCGTGTGTGTTTATATGCCTAATTGTTAAAATAGCTCCATACGGTCAAAATTTTGTTAAATATGAATTATAATAGATGTCAAATGCAATGCATACGGAATCAACAAACGTACCTTTGGAAAAAAATGATCCCATTTTAAAATGCCAAAATTCATGTACAAGAAACATTTGCTTTACACGTTTTACAAATCACAACTTGATTATTTCTATATGTCACTTGATTCAGATGACATTTCGAGAAATGCTATTTAGAAAACAGTTTTTAATTTTATCTTTTGAAAATCATCTTTGAGATTATTATATTGCTTCATGAAGGTTATTCAATAATGTCAAAAAATATAGAGCTATTTTCTTTGATATAAATCTATTAATTCACCATCAAACAGAGTCCTTCCTTTTGTCCACCATTATGGCTGATTAATACTGACTAGAACAAATTCACAACAACATATGAGACAAAAGAAGGTTTCAGTGTGTGATAGGCCTAGATAGAGAAGGAATTGGTGGATGCTTTGAACGAATGCAGCAGTTTAAATATTTAGTAGCCGTGGTAACAGAAGCTGGTAAGATTAGTGCAGAGATCAAGGCAAAAACAATAGCGAGAAGCTGCTGCTACTTTGCGATCCAGAAATTATTAAGTTCAGCGAATGTTTTACGAAAACTAAAGCTTGCCATTTCTAAAGAAAAAAACAAGTCCAGGAATTATATATGGAACCGAGATATGAATGTTAACTGCTGGAGAAGAAAAATTGCTGTGAGCATATTAAATAAGTCTTTTCACGCCGTTATGATTGTCCTGGTGAACACTTTCTCGGGACGTAAAAATATTAAGTATCCAAAATATGCGCTTTACCTTATTAATGCTAAAGATGCGGGATGTACGCGAGTGAAATTCTTATGACTCAAAAGGTTTTCGCAACTATACACATTTAATAACACAAACTTCGGATTTATACCACTGAACTATAACCTAAGTCACTATTAAGGATTAATAAAGTAACGCCATATAGAGACGGAAAGATAGCTGCGATCCATGCACTCGAAAATTTGGAAGCTGAGTGTCCTTTCGTAACGTAAGTTTCTTTAGGAACTTATGATTCTATTGGTCGAACTACGATGACGAAACTAGAAGCAGTAAAATTCATTGGTCAGTAGCCCCCCCAAAAGAGAGTTGTGAAGTGAGATATAAATAAATATATCTAAAAATATAGCACAAAAACTCATAAAAATGTCTAAACTCGATCTTATGCCGCTACTTGACAAAAGGATAACCTCTGTCCTTTGTTCTTGACTGGAAAATTCCCATGTTAACTTTGCCGGTAAAGTCTTTCATCTCTTGCAAATTGCAATGCATCTGTCTTAATGGCTTGCTGAGTATGCGAAGGGATTCTGGTGGGAACATGTAGCTACCATGAATGTGGAAACCTTTTTTGGCGGGAGAAACATGGCAGCTACGTTGGGATGTTGTAAAGGGCATGAATATCCCCAGTCTTATAAAAGATATACGGGACAGTTAGCAAAAACGGTGAATGAAAAATTAGAAAAAATAATATAACATACAATATGTACCATGATCTTGACCAGTAGTTCTCAAACTTTTTATCTTACAGAGACGTTTACTTAATACGTTCCTGGCCACGGAACCCCTCTATAATGATTTAAATGAACCCTAATGGTGAAATTATTCATCAACATTAAGGCATAAACATGAAAATAAGCAATAAATCAGTACAGAAAATTGGTAGTATTTTTTTATTGTTCCGCTACTGAATACAGTTGGCTCTATCTAAGGAGCCGTTATGTGAAAAATTACGGAAATTATGTGTTTCTTTATAAATTTATGCTATGTTTTATAAATTTCTTACAAAACACTTGAAAGGTCTTCACGGTAGTCCTGGGTTTCGCGGAACTCATTAAAACTGATGTGGATCTTCTGAGAGAAATAATGAAAAAAGGCTTTGATGCCTCACATAGACATGTGGAGAGAATTGAAGATAGTAGAATAGTTTATGAGAACTATCCTAGAAAAAAGAAAAAAATGAGCCGTTGCAGGAAAAGATGACTGCATGGAGTGGAAGAAAACTTCAGAAAAATATAATTAAGAGAGTGGCGCAGAAAAACATTACACAGAGGGGAATGGACGGCGATACTTAAGGAGGTGCAGGTCCTTCAGAAACTGTAGCTAGGATATCAAGGGGGAGGGAATAAAGCGAAAGAGATTGAGAGTTACGGAATTTCAGCTCTACAAAAGTAATAAATTCTTTACTCTATATAAACTGAGTATGTACGCACAATCTTTATGTATTAAAAATGTTATTAAAATACTAATAAGCAAATATTAAGTAATGAGGTACAGTGTTCAAATAAAATGTACCACTGAAAATTAGGTCTAATTTTAAAAGCAATGCGTAATCAAGTTATAGTGCAATATCCATGGCATTCAAAAACTAAATCACAACATAAAAAGAAAGCATAAATTACAAACAGAAATACAATTCACACCGTATTTATTGCGTATAAGAGTTATAAAACACTCAGTGGCATTTCGACTACTCAAGCATAGGTCTTGATCACGAGATAAACGACATTGTAATCACTAGGCGCGTTGCCACTCTTTGGAACTGTTATTGTAAGGGTTGCTGCGGTCACTGTTCTGGGGCCGTCTTCTAGGCAGTCTTCTGTAGCAGGGCGGTGAACGCGCGGAACTAGAAAGTACACTCTTTTGCAAAAAACGAAGCACCATGAAGAAATTGTCTGTTTTTATTGAAATTAAATGTATGTGCAGCACATATACAGGTAAAGAAATTATAAAAATTTCAAGGCCGTGGGACCCATCAATGTTTAGGAATTGCACATTAAATGTTCAAATCAATAGTTGGTGAAACCCTCTCTGACGGCGATGCATGGTTCTATACGTTTAGGTGAGGAATGATAAAGGTTCCTAATGTCCTCTTGCGACACATTCTTTCAGGCATTTCTTATTCGTTGCTCAAGATCTGCCACAATTTGTGGTGCCCGAATCTGTCAGCCTAGCATGTGGCATAAATGTTCGATTGGCGAAAAGTCTGGTGACCTTTCTGGCCAAGGAAGAGTATCAACAGCACTGGGGTAGCTCACAGATATGCGAACCATATGGGGCCTGGCATTATCTTGTTGGAAAATGACTCCAAACTGTCGTGTCATGAAGGGTAACGTAAACGGCCACAGGATGTCATCAACATATCGTTGAGTTGTTAAAGTTGGACGTAGGATGACTAGGAGCGTCCTGCTGTCGTACGAGATAGCACCCCACACCATCACACTAGGGGTAATGGCTGTGTGCCTTTGTAAAACAAAGGGTGGTTGGGACCGCTGGCCCTGGCGCCTACACACATGGATCCGATGGTCATCTGCTCCAAGACTGAAGTAGGATTCATCGCTGAACACTATGTGATACCAATCTGCTGGCAGCTATGATGATCGGCTATGACACCACTCCAGACGACTCTGTCAATGGTGTGGGGTTAAAGGCAAACGTCTTAAAAGCCGCTGTGAGGGTAACCCCACCTCAGCCAAGCATCATGATATAGTGGAAAGTGCTACGGATGGCATGAAAAAGACTGTAACACATTGGATAGCATACAATGATGCCGTTGGGTCAGCTCGGGCTTGTTGCACAACCAACCAATCTTATCTCTCATTCGTGCACCTTAGCTTTCCAGAGCCTTCGTGCCGCCGATGATTTCCGCACAGCAACTATTGCTGACAACATCTTTGCACAACAGTGTCCGTACGGTGCAGGTGGCAGCCTATTGCTCAGTAGGACCAGCCAGCTTCAAGCATCTCGATTACGCGGTCAGGTTCTAAGTCATCCAATTGGTTATAAGGTCCTCGTCAACGTCGTAACGGCATTATTGGTTTGAATTGCAACGCCGATAAAAAGAAAAAATGAATTGTCTGCAATTTTTACCGCTTTTATACGATGCCAGTTGCGTAGCAAAAATGCGCGTTATGATCGAAATGAACACTCACTAGATTTGAAAATTTAATCGTTTGCATACTTGGTCTAAAAGAATTTGCATGCTAAATTTACAAGATGATCGATTTCTTTTTTACAAAAAGAGAGTATAAAAACTGTGTGTTTTGTGCCAATAGCAGTTAAACTGAAGCTTTTTGAAATATAGTCTCCACATTTGAACGCCCTTTATGACTAGTGAAAAGTAATGACATGACATTTGTTCCAAGAAGAAGGCTTAAAAAATCTGCTAATTGCATTCAGTAGCTTGATCCCATAGAAAATAAGCACGGGCAAAACGCCTAAAATTAATCTGGTTACTTATGAATTATGTCATTTATTTTTTACATATTGAAATTGAAAAGATTCTCAGTGATTATCAAATATATACGAAATTAATGTGTCAACCTCAAATGCCTACAGTCGTTTCGGCACGGATTTTGTCCAAGCTTATTTCTTGAATCTATGGAATTTTACTATAGATGAAACTGTCAACTGGTTTATTATCTTCTGATTTGGCAAAAATAATCATACGTTTTTGGTTTAATTTGTGTAATTCTCTCATCACATAGCCGCTGTTGTGGTTTTATTAGATTATTAAATCCTCGCAAAGAAAAGAGTGATTTTTCTGTACCTGGTGGGAGTCGAACGCACACCTTTTCAGTTTCCTGTTAAAGCTATATATATATATATATATATATATGTTTTGGCACTGAAGTAGATTTTTCTCAGAAAACATGCATTATACTCATGGATACAACTTTTTGAAAATCCAGTCGAAAACATATACTTTCATAAATATCAAACTTTAGGAAGAGACACACTTTCGAAATTTCAATTTAAAAGTAACTTACTTAATATGTAAAATATTATTACCCTTCACAGGGATAACACAATTGCCAAATAATAGTCAACACACAAAACCACCGAGGCGAGTTTTTTGTAAATTTTTGTGAGGGACTTCATTATAAAATAATTCATGATTGCTGTATTTATTTATTTTTATTATGTATGTATTTTGCTGTCCCATACGAGAGCAGAACGCGCCTAGTTTTCCTGCGTACAATTTCAACAGCTCAACTATAGGTTGATGACATCCTGCAGCCGTTTGCGTTACCCTTGATGACACGACAGCCTGGAGCCATTTTCCAACAAGTTAATGCCAGGCTCCATACTGCTCGAATATCTGTGAGCTGCCACCATGCTGTTGATACTCTTTCTGGGCGAGCAAGGTCACCAGACCTTTCGCCCATCGGAAGTGCATGGGATATGGTAGGCCACCAGATTGGTGCAACGCAAAATTTCGCAGATCTAGAGCAATAAGTGAGGAATGCCTGCAAATGACATTAAGAATTTATTTACACGTGGGTGTCAAAAATTATTGCATAACTTAAATATGAATTGCTAGAAACTTAAATTGCAGGGTGTGGGCTAGGTGGGAATCCAATTGTAATAAGTACTTAGCTCAAAACTAAGGGTGGTCTATTTTATTTGCTATTTTACCATTGTTTAACCTTGTGTCAAATTGTAATACACAGCTTTCTGGGATAACACCTCGCTAATATTGTGGAGTTGGATGTGCGGAGCATCTTACTCTGCCTAACAATACCTTCAAACGGGAATTTTCAATTGAATTCATTTGTTTGGTCTACAGGTTGGATTAAAAATAATTCACGGAATCACATAAACGTGCATGTGCTCTATCTTAACACGGCCGGGTTTGATTCACATTTTTTCGGAGTATTTACTGGCGTATATATTCGAAATATTAACTTAAGTAGCCATATAGAATATCACTTACGTATATATTTGACGCATTCATTCACGTATATATTCGATGCGAGGACCGAAGAATGGGAAAAATTGAAGGCATTTGTTATAACGTAGTTATATCTTATAACGTGGCTTATAACGTGGAATTTGACCAGCCCTCCCCATAAACTGCCTGGTATAACCAGAAAGAGGTGTATATAACGGCATATGTAATAAAATCTACAGTCATATTCTCTTTTCACAAAATATTTGTAAAATTTAAGAGTCTGCTGAACCTAATTTAAAAATTTTCACGAATAACTGTTTTCGTAGATTTATCATGTGAAACAATTAACTATCTTCGTAAGATTTAATGTAAGACTTGTAGGATATAATTGACCAATTTGTATCAACCTCGTTAAACATCAATTGCCAATAAATCTCTTTACTTGCTAACAATTAATAAGCTTTCAAGCCGTTTTTCTCCTTTTAACGTTAAATTGCACGACGACAAAATTAATAGCTGAAAAATATCTAACTAACTATAATGAAGTAAAAGATAAATAACGTATATCTCCGTAAATGAATTTTCGGTGAAAATTCAACAACAAAATATGTATTATCCGCGAGAGGCTTGTAAAACCTGTAAAATTCACTTAACATGATTCGGCTGTGCATTTAAAATTACGGAAAACCGCGCGTGTTACCTTCTATAAAATGGGTCTTTATTATGACATCCCAAAGAAATAAAATTTCACGCTTCCTTGGAATAAAAGTCTTTAATCTTCTCTTAGACTAAACATCTTTAAATTTTGATGTTGAAAGATAGCCTCCCCTTAATGTCGAGGGGGCCCCCTCTAGTCAAAAAGAATATGTTAGAGCTCAGTGGAAAACTAAAAAGGGCTTCTGGATTCTTTTACAGGAACCATGATGCCTCTTCCAGATGTTTCATTACGCTATTGACCGAAGGATATTAAATAGCTAGTATCGATTAACGATGCACACGTTGCAAACAGAAAAACACCTTTACTTTTTCCCCGTAAACACTCGATCTTTTAAAAATATTATATGTTTGAAGGTAGTTTTGGGTTTTATGACTGATTAGCTACATGTGTTCCATAAAATCAAAGATTATACTTAAATACTACGGGCATTATTTAAGGAATTAAAATAAGTCAAACCACTTAACATCTAACTTTAGCACATACCCCGTGGCTTTGCCTGTTCGCAAGTTCAATAATATCGCTCTGATGAAATGTGTCATTTAATTTTAATGACATCCATTTATTTGAGCTTTGCTCCGAATTTAACTTAAAAGTGAATTTTAACGTTCGTTTACAATAAAGTTCCATAATTTATAAAAATTTTATTTAAAAGTCAAATTTTTAATTTATGTTTTAATTCTTTTATCTGGAACTTCTTTACTGCGTCAACTGTAAGTAATACTTTTCAACCGTAATTTAATGAATATTTAAATTACTGAATAATTATGCAAAGATTTTATTAATATATTTACATTTACTAAAATAATGCCAGTAAAACTGTGACTGATTCACATGGATTATTTAGAAATATAAATGGCCATTTATAACCCTATATCATACTTTACATAGAAGAGATTGTAGCTAAAAATACAATCCTATATATATATATATATATACTCTTCTGCAAAACAAAAATCGAAGCGCACCTAAAATTAATCTGATCATCTTGAAATTTCGCATGCAAATTCCTTTAGATCAATATGCAAATGATTAAATTTTCAAAGCCAATGAGTGTTAACTTCGATCATAGCGCGCATTTCTACTGCGCAACTATCATCGTATAAGAGGTAAAATTTGCGAACGGTTTATTTTTCTCGTTGTCGGCGTTGCAGTTCCTTTTCGCGTCTCTGAAACGTGAGGAAAAACAACTAGACTGAACCATGCCTTCCGGGACTCCTATTGGCTAACTGTGACCCGATTTTACTCCTTGGAAGAAATGGTTGTTATTTAATACTGAACTTTCTCTACAACGAAGAATGTTCGATGGTGATGAAGGACGGTGATTTTTATCAACATATGGTATTTTATATTCAGGACTGTCACTACGTCGTCTACATTTTGGTAACTATTATTGAACTGTTTCTAAAACTTCACGTGAACTGATTTTTCTACACACATATTCTAAACTAGGTATTATACGGTTTTTACCATGGAATCTAGAGCATCATTATAACTTGCTAAAAAAAAAAAAAAAAAAAGGAAACACGACCGAAATTAAAACAATAGACTCTTCTGGATTTTTGTAAAAAAATGATCTAAAAATTATATCTCATCATTTTAGTACTATAATGTTCTGTATATAATTTTGTTGAATTTTAAAGTGTAATTTAAATAATAACGATAATTTCTCAACACGTTAATGCATTTATCAAATATATGGGAATTCCAAACCCCTGCAATGGTAAAAGAAATCAACTAACGAACTACGGTTAATCGTTACTTAGTATAAAATTTTGACCTTAGTTGAAAATATATGAAAGATAAAATAAATAATAAAGGTTAGATTAATATTGAAATTATTAGATTATCAAAATAAAAAATAACCAAGAAAATTTTACTTAGAGAGAGAGATTCAAAAAAATTAAGACATTGCATAACTAAATCGATTGTTTTGCACAAGAAAAAATACTCTGATAAAAACTTGACTGATGCAGCTAATCAAAATAAATGGAAATTTATAAATAAATTTTCATGTAGAAAGAACAGAGATAAAATTTAGAAAAGATAATAATGGAAAATAATGGAAAACGAGGAAATGGCAAATTGTTTTAATAAAGTTTTTGTTCAAATAGGAGAAGAAATTAATAAATAGAAAGAGATTCCAATATAAAAGGGGTCTGTATATATATATATATAAATATATCATCATCATTTCAGCCGTTGTCAATCCACTGCAGGATAAAGGCCTCCTCTGCATCTTTCCAACGAAGTCGATCTTGTGCATTTTGCTGCCACTTGTGCCCAATATATTTAATTATTTCATCCACCCATCTCGTCTTTGGCCTTCTTATTGGGCGCGTAGTGTCCAGTGGGATCCGTTCTAGGATGCTTTTGGTCCATCTGTTGTCAGTTCTTCTAGCAATATGGGCTGCCCACTTCCATTTCAAACTTTTTACCTTCGCAATGATATCACAAACTTTTGTTTGATCTCTTATCCAACTGAAGGTCTTTCGATCTCGTCGCGTGATACCAAGCATCTGCCGTTCCATGTTCCTTTGTACCACTCGTAACTTTTGGATACCTTTGGCAGTCAATGTCCATGTCTCACAACCATAAGTCAGAACAGGTAGGATGCATTGATCGAAAACTTTCCTCTGTAAAGAAATAGGGAGCTTTTTTTTAAAAATTATTTGTAGCTGGTAGAATGCTTGCCAGCTAAGCTTGATACGACGTTCGATCTCTTGATTTATGTCGCCTTTCATCGTAATTCGTTGACCTAGGTACATATAATTTTCAGCTTGCTGTATTTCTTCTCCCAAAACAAAGATTTTCTTAGTGTGTATAAACTTATTAAACATGATCACACTTTTCTTCAAGTTGATTTTTAAGCCAGATGTTTCTTCTTTCGTTCTTAGATCTTCAATGAGTCTTTGGAGCTCTTCTGGATCTTTTACGAAAAATACGATGTCGTCGGAGAATCGTGGATGGTTTAAATAAGCTCCGTTGATTTTTAAGCCTTTTTGACCCCAGTCTAATTTACGAAAAACTTCCTCAAGCTAAGCTGAAAATAGTATGGGCGAGATTGTATCTCCCTGTCGTACACCTTTCCCTAGGTTAATTTCAACTTTGTGTCTGTTTATAGATATAGTCGCTTTTGCTTTATCATATATGGACTGGAGTAAGCTAACATAAGCTGGGTTCACACCTTGGTTACCTAGTGCATTTAAAATATATGGTTTGAAAATTGAGTCAAAAGTTTTTCGTAGTCGATGAAGGCAATGCATAGTGGTAAAGTGTATTCATTGTGTCTTTCATATATATATATATAGAGAGAGAGAGAGAGAGAGATTATATGGAACAAATATACAATAAAGTGATGTCTATTGAACAAACAACTTATTTGGAATTATTAAGAAATATACTTAATAGTAAAAAGGGGTGTAGATTACTGTGATATTCAACCCAGAATTGTAAAGGAAAGTGCTGAATTATTAGTAATACCCTTATTGATAATATTTAATAATATAACTGGCACTCACACACACACAAAGAAATTCCTAATGAGATAAAAGTATCTATAATTGTTCCTATTGTGGCGGTTATACGCCATCTTAGATGTAACCTAAAGGCTATGCGAAAATTCCCAATCGGTCATATTGGCTATTTCTGAACGCAAAAGCTTAAACCAGAAGATATTCACAGTATATATCTTAATCAAATACCAGATATTAAATCCTAACCAATCTTGGTCCAATATGTAGCCACATGACCTTTATATGGCAATAGCAAATAGAGGGATGCATCCCAAAATTCATTCCAAAATTGTTTCCATCTAGAGAACATCCACTTAGCTTTACAAATTTTGGAAATGCCACACGTGCTAATTTGATCTGCAAAATTGTACGACAACGCACCCAATAATGTGCGCCACATATCCCGGCAGCAACACGAGGTCAACTGCTTAAATGTACCTGCTTATATAAACTGCTATATTTTCTTCCTGTAATGTACGTCTTCATTCACTCTATTATTTCGTTTTCAACTAAAGACTGTTCGTCGCATCTTCCAAAAACATTCTATACAAAATATTTTCCGCCGTATTCAACCTCCAGTCAATCTTTAATCTACTAAACATGGCGCATTCGTGACATCATCTCATCTCCAAACTACTATAAAAACGGAAAAGAGAGTGTAAAGAAAAATTATAGACAGATTGTGAGGACATCGGTATTTGCTAAGTTATTTAAAAAACTTCTTTTCCATAGAATAACGAAATCTAGAAATAATTTAAATATAAATATGGCTTTAAAAAAGGGAAAATCAACAGAAAGATCATTGTTAAGAAGGATAAATAAAATACAGGAAACAATTGAAAACAGGGAACATGAGATAGGTATATTTTATGATATGAGAAAGGCGTTAGATGTAGTAAATAGAAAGATTCTAATAGAAAAATTAAAATTATTATGGAATAAAATGTATAATTTATGAATTATATGTTATAAATAATAGAAAACAAATATAATGGTTTGGGGTAAAATATCCAAATTGATGATTAATGATTATGTAATACTGAAAGACATCAATCTGGGACCACTGTTTTACTCATTATATATAAATGATATATTTATTATTTCTAAAATTCGTCATACAACTTTGTTTGCAGACAAACAAGTGTTATAGTTACACGTAAAATCCTAAATTTATTAATGGAAAAGTGTGTCAGTAATATAAAGAAATATAAGAGACGGTATTGTACAAATCAGATGATATTAAATGTGGAGAATCTAAATAATGATATTCTTAAATAAAAAATAAATATAAATACTGTCATGAACAATGAATCAATTTTAATTAACAGTAATAAAAACAATTAAAATAGTACATCAGTAAGAATTTTTGGTAATTCGACTAACAGATAATATAAATTGGAATGAACACATTAACAGTATGCAAAAAGTGAAGAAGAGTGTATAGAAATAATAAGAAGAATGGGTAATTCTTTGAAAGAAAAAATTGCATTGAACTTTATTACTCCCTGGTACAGAACCAGCTTATATATATTGCAATTGTATATAGGGAGTTATTGGTGTACTTAACATACATTTATTACAAAATGTATGGAAATCCAAGGCAATTAATTAATAACTATAATATCATTCACTGAAAAAGCATATTCAAAAATATAATATCTTGCCAACAGAACCAATGCATGAAAAAGAAAATGCATGAATGTTTTAAAATAAATGTTTGAAAAGATACGGGAAAATAAGCATATAGAGTTAATAAAAATTAAAAATAATGAGAGAAACAGAGATATTTGTGTCGTAAATACAATGATTTTATTTTATCAAAGATAAGAATAGCAATGGGGCGAAGTAACATCGATTTCAAAGGTCCATACTTCTGAAATAAATTAAGAAGATTTTTAAAATGATTGGAATATGTTAATCAATTTAAAAGCAATTTAAGGAACCACTTAAACTCACAAATAGATCCTTAAATGATTAGAAAGAAAGGGAAAGCGGGAGAGTAATGGAAAAGGAGGAGAGAAGGAAGTTAAAGAACAGAAAAGCTAAACAGAGAAAATGGAAAAGGGAGCAGGAGTGGAATAAAAATCGTGGGAAAGAGTGACCTGGAACGGAATGTATTAGAATGACCTGGTGAATTTATGGTTTTTATTTTTTAATAAGTGTATATATTTAACTGGTATGTTAGGTTGAGATTAAGCAACTAGAGTTCCCAAGTTTTTTTATAAACTTGCAGATATTTTCATGGGACGTTTCGTTGTATGGAAAAATCCTGTCTATCTCTTTGGGATTCTTGTTATATAATTTAATGTATTTATGAGTGTACGTATGAAAAATAAGCAAACAGATATACAATTAACGACCGTTTTTTTCGGTTCCTCGAGTGTCTTTAATGGAGCAGTTTATCAAATATATAAATACAGTGAAACCTGTCTAAGGCGGAAACTCACGGGACCAAAAAAAAAAGAAAAAAAAATTCCGTAGTATGCATGTTTCCGCCTTATGGAGGTTACATGCAAAATAAATACATACATAGTTAAATTCAGTGGTAAGAGATGCATATGCTTTTTTTTTTCTTTGTCGTATCTTGCGAACTTTAAGACTATATTTATTTTATAACTGCATTTTATTTTTATTACAGTGAAAATCGGTTATAACGACCTCCAATTTACCGTGTAAATTCGGTCATTGTAACCAGTAGTTTTTAAAATCATAGTAAAGTAATACACTTTATAGTCTTATAGATCGTTTCGATAGCAAAAAGTATAAAAATTTGTTCGTTTTAAAACAAAATAAAAATAATTGTAATAAATTTAATTGCTGCATATATTAAAATATATTGATAGCCACACCAAATATATAATGAATTTTTTTAAACGAAAAAATTGTTGCAAATACTATAGTATATATTATAAAAAACAAAAGACCATGAAAAACTTAACTAAAAGTTCTTTCTTTCAGAAGAGTAAGTGCAATATTATCTTCATAATGTTAATGACTTCCGAAAAAATTTGTAATTTTTATTTGCTTTCTCACGTACTTTTTTAAAAAACGGTTTTCTAAATTGTTTTTAATAAAATTTGAAGAAGCCTCAGCATATGTCGGCATCTTATCGTGCAAATGTATTAGGATGACCTAGTGGATTTATGGTTTTTTTTTAATAAATATATATATTTAACTGGTATGTTCGGTTGAGATTAAGCAACTAGAGGTGAACGAACGATTGCCATTGCGGGTAATGCTTTTGAAATTGTTGGCTGTGTGAAAGAAATTTGTCGTTTCATTATTTTTTTAAATGCTCTTACCATAGTCTTGGGCAGCCAATTATCCAACTATTCGCCTATTTGGCATGTGTACATAGCTTTGATTTATGGGTTTATTAATTGTCGCAAAAGGGCAATCGGGCATCACAAGTTCACATTGTTTTGGTTGCTATGTGTAAGAAAAAAGGAATGCGTTGTAATTGATAATCCGTGGAAGCAATAGCTCTCGCGCGTGCATTGCAAAGGATACAAACACCCTCTTTGCTATGCATTTAGCATTAGCGGTTTGAAAAAATAAAACGAAATGCAGGTTACTTACTTGATCATACAATACATTCGACTTATCCTTTTATTTGAACCGAACAGTGTGATCCCAACTTTGTTTCGAACTCACGTTGTTCCGATGAATGATTGTCAAGTCGCGTCGTTATATCCGATACGGATTTCCCTACTTGGGACAAAATGCTTTGTTATAGCAGGTTTCGTCTTTATAACCGATATATTTAGCTAAGAATAGAACAGGAAACCAGACTGCTTTCAAAAATTCCGTCGTTACTTACGGTTGGTCGTTATAACCGGCGTCGTTATAATCGATTTTCTCAGTAATTTTTGTACTATTTTGTGGTTTTAGTACTTACGATCAATATGGTACAAAACTTCACTCTAACTATACATGCTTATTCCATACAAAAAGTCTATTATGTAAGCTTAAATTGTAACGATAAAGTACCTCCCTTGTAAAGATAATGATTCCCTTGTATAAAGATACTCTCCCTTGCGGTGGGTTTATCCATGAATTGATCAAGTCCATATGAGTGACTTTTCGTTCTGGTTAATAATGAACGTTTTTATTTAAGAAGTGGGTGGCACTGGCATACGTAAGAGGGGTCGATTATGATTGTAACCCCATTGCGATGAAATTGTATATAGTGTACATGTCAATACATGGAATTGTAGCTCCGTACGCGCCCCCGAATTGTAAGCCTGTAACCCTCCCCTTATGAACTTTCTGGGTATGCCTATGGTGGGTTGGTGGTGTGCAAAATGGTGGTCAGACAATAGGCGTAGGCAAAGAGTTCATAAGGGGGGGTTGTAGGCTTAATGGGAGGGGTTACAGAGCTATACCCACATATTCCTATGTTAAATATACAAAATTTCATTGCAATGGGGGGTTACAACCCACAAAATCGTCCCCTGGCTACGCCTATGCGGACAAGGGCATTCTATATCTGTAAAATGTCTTTTGTTTGAAAACTCTGAAAAATCCATATTTTTTGATATAATGGTGCATCATATACGTTACGATGTTAGGAACGATGATTTTGTTCACTGATTGCCGCGGGGCTCCTAACCTTCCCAGTCCTCCCATGTTCCGCTAAAAATTAATATGTCGTCGATGTAGCATCGACAAAAGTCATCTGTTCCGTTTAATACTTGTTGCATCAGACCAGCACACGAGCTTGAGCTATTTCGTCATCCTATTGACATCACCTTATATTGGTAAACTCCTGTCATTTTTCGGAAGGCTGATATTTCCTTGGCCCTTTCTGTTAACGGAATCTGAAAATATGCTTTCTATAAGTCGAATATCGTTAAATATTTCACGCCATTAAGGCCTGCCAACAGCTCTTCGATTGTAGGGACTGAAAACACGTCGGCTTTGGCTATCACGTTGATACGTCAATAATCCGTACAGAGCCGATAATTATTATCCTTGTTTTTGACTAACACCACAGTTGAAGCATAGTTAGATTTACTGGGCTCGAGCAACAACACATCCTGTATCATGTTTTGACCTGTTTATCTATTTCCTCTCTAATTGCTTATGGCACCCGATATAGCGGCAAAGTAATTGTCTTTGCTTCCTGCAGTTCGATATCATGCTTAATCAGGTCCATTCTCCCGGTTTTGTCTGATAAAACCTCACAGTGCCCCCTCATGATCTGCCGTATTTCTTCCCTTTGGTTGTCAGTAACTTCTGTCCCCCCATTTAACTCTCGCCATCATACCATCGCTCTCATCAACCGTCAATAGGGATACTACTGCCGCCCGCTCCTCCCATTTTTTAACATGTTATTGTGAAACCCTTGTTTTTCCATCATCTCTATCCTTCTGTACTTCATAACTTACGTCTTCCGTGGTTGGCAAAGGACCGACAATATGTATGATTATTTTAAAGGACGGTTCACCGATTATAGGTGCACTTTGTAATGGGTACCGTAACCTTCCGTCCGGTCAACGCATAATCTGACAGTTCGGACACGACGCCACAAATTCGCTAACGTCCATGTTCATAAGGGGCCAGTAAATATTTTCCAAAATCCGGTTTTTCGTTTTTCTTACCCCGAAATGTACAGCTAATCCGACGTCATGCGCATGTTTCAAAATTGCCGGGCGATTTAGGGGCCACCAACTGCTCTTACGTATTTCCCCGTTTCCTTTCCTCCCAGATCGTAAAATAATATTCCCTTCTTTTTTTCATATTTGGTTGAGCTGGCTGTCTGCTTGAGGTTCTTACTTTCCCCTTTGAAGCCGCGAATTGCGATACCCCAGTATTTTGCCAATTCCGGGTCTTCTTTCTGTAACGCGAGAAAATTCGCTTTATTTGTTATCTCCTCTGTCAGACCCAATTCAGAACCGGCGACTCACCCCGCTTTAGCATCTCGCTCTTCGCTTTTCTTCCCTCCCCCATTATAGGAGTCATTACCAGTTTCTGGGCGCCCCTCACGGCCGCTTAAACGTTCGCTTCTCCTTACTCCTTTGGTTCCCCCTTTTCCTTCCTTCGAAGGGTTCTTTCCTCAAGGAGTCGGATCACTATACAACCATCGTCCTTTCTAGCCTCCCCGCCTTTCTCTCCTAGGATCAATGCTATCGGCATGACTTTTACTACCACCGTCGTCAGAATTTGTTTTCTGCGACACTCTACTTCAATTATAGCCTCAGGTAGGGACAGTTTCTCGTTTGCGGCTGTGATCATTTCTTGCATCTTGCCGCTATATTGTCTAGGATCGATGTACTTGTCGCGCACCACTTTAATCGTCGAGCCGGTGTCATATAAAACGTCCCCGTACCTGCTGTTTATAAGAGCATGGAAGATGTATGGCCTTTTTTCCCCTGGCGATCCCTTACTCCGTCCCGCGTCCCCATAGGCAGTGATTTGCTTAATCGTTGCCTAATAGCATCTCCGTATACCCGGGTAATTGAAACGCTACAGCCATCAAAGTTCCGTTTCTTTTTCCCAGATATTCCATTGTTACCTTGACCAGAGGCTGGTCGTATACTTCGCCGGATAACGTTTTTAGCTGTATGACGTCCCCCGTCATCCGGTGTGGTGAAACATACCTCTTTAACACAATGCTAGGATTTACTCTCATGACTATAAGTGCTGTTACTTTTTTTCCCATTAATTTTCACTGACCGGGCGTAATTGTTCGGCGGCGTTTGGCCTTCTCACGTAACATGAAACATCCTTCCCTCTTTCTTCTCATTGACGCCCCTTGGGGTCCCTATTCTTCTCCGATCCGCTTTGCCGCTTTTCCGCAAAATTTTGTGGGCAATGTCTCTTCAGATGTCCCTTTCGCCCGCACAAATAACACGTGACGTTATCTCTCGGAGCATTTGCTTGTCCATTCTCTCCCACTCGCGTCATTTCTTTGGTCTCAAATCTGGTGGTGGGTAAGATTACGCTCCTATTGTCGTTTTTTCCGATTCCGCGCGCTTCTTCGAAATGGTCCGCTATTGTAGCGATCTCTCCGAGGTCGGATTCCGCGTGATCTAGTAACCACAACTTTAAACCCTGCGAGAAGTTCTCTTGTAACTGCTCATTTATTATCAAATCCTTTAATTCCTCGACGGTCTCTATGCTATTTCCCTTGATCCATTCTTCACACACACTCTGTATTCTCCACATAAGTTGGGTGTATGATTTTTTTTCTTGGCGAAAATTATCCCTATGTTGGGAGGGCGATATCATAAATACCTTAAAACTAGCCTGCTTTATCAAATTGGCCATCAGCGTCCCTTTCCGACATCCTGGAAAAAGCACTCAGCGCTTTGCCCTCTAAGAATGGTACTGATAAACCAGCCCAGAACCTTTAATCTACACGATTAATTTTACACAATCTTTCGAACGTAAGAATCAATGATTCGGGATCCAAGTTACCCGATATCGCTGCGATTTTTATCAAATCTGCTAGTGGAGCCGTAGCCCCTTCCGTGGTCCTTTCATTGGCCGAAATTTGTTCCTGAACTCCGTCATACGATCGAGTTCCCATCCTCATTCTTTCCATCCATTCCTGAAATTCCAGTTCCACAGCCCTCAATCTATATTGTGATCCTGCCCTAACCCGTTCCAATTCCATGCACTCCTGGAACGATAATACGTTCACTTCGTTATTGATTCCTGTATCTCCTGGGTTCGTTTACTACTCCTTATGATACAGCATCGCCGATTACTTCATTATCTCGATCGGCGTCCGCTGATTGAGATCTCGTGAAAGGCATGTTTGGAATCAAATCTCCACACTATAAACCCTTAATTCCAATTTGCCTTTTGCACTGCGCACTCGGTCAACCCGGCACAATATTAAACACAATTACTTCACACTATAACAAACCTGTATTAACATTAATTAATCAGCACTATAACCCATATACATATCAACATTTGTTCATTAATTATTGTTTGTTTGGATTTTTTATGGCGCAAGAGCATCTAGGCTATATTGCTATTAACACAGTGACACATGTATATTAAAACAATAATTAATCAACTCTATAACCCCTATAAATGAACGTTAATAAATCAATTAACACCATGATATATTTATATTAGCAGCGACTAATCCACCCTACAACCCCTATATACGAATATTAACATTAATCAATCAATTAACACCATGATACGCGTATACTAACAGTAATTAATTAACTTTATAACCTCTATACATCATCATTAATCAATCAGTTAATACCATGTTGCGTGTATATTAACAGTATGTAATCAACCCTATAACCCTTATATATATTAGCATTGATTAATTACAACCATAACACATACATAGATATATTAACCTTATTTAATCACCCTGTTAATTACCAAGGATACAATCAATTTATCTCCTACCGCGATTCTATTCAAGCATGCACGATGCTAATCGCTTTAAACAATTGAGCTACTTCATAATCAGCACTTTTAATTAACTCACAATTACCTTCCATCTTTACGTTTTTTTAGACACTCAGGAAGTCCGTTGTACTCCTACTTCCTTGTAGCTGATCGGCCAAGGTCGATTTGTCCTCGTTGGCGTCGCAAGTTTACTCGATCCAATGCACCGAATCGGATTCTCTTTGGAGCTTTCCAATTCTTTTGATGAGTCGTATTATTCAGCTGGTCTTCCGGACATCACTGCCTTGACCGCCTTCCCAAGTCGTCAATTCGGTTAGCATCTTTTCTTGAAATCCTGATCCAGCTGCTGCAACCATTTATAATAGTATGTCATATATGTCACGATATCAGAAACAATGATTTTGTTCACTGATTGCCGCAGGGCTTTCGATTACCCATCGGAACAATGTTATCGCCCAGTTGCGTATCTATAGCTTACGTAGATTCTATCCCTGTGATGGCATCGGATAGCAAGGCTACTGGGTTGCGGTACGAAACCAAATGTTGTGAATATAATGAAGAGTTTTATTGGAGCTTCTTTGTTACAGCTCGGCTATAAATTGCCTTCTCGGTTATCGTGGAGCTCAGCTTCTCCGCTCCCGTTCATTCGAGACTTCCTTCCCCTCCGACGTCCCGTGCCCTTCTCCCCCGAGTTTCGTCGTCCCCTCCCTCTATAGCTTGACCTTGGTGATTCAAGATCTCGCCTGTCGCCTACGCAGTTCTTTCCCCCCATACCTGGATATAGAGCCATTCTTCTGACATTTGAGTTATGAGTGTTTGAAATCTAGCCAATTAGAAGAAAATGCGACCAGTCTTTCCTTGGCAAGAACCATTTACAAATCAAATCATTAAGCCCCTCCTGTTATAGTAGGAAATAAGAACCTCACTTGCCTTCAAAATGATTTCCCTTTTTTAAGGCCAACCCACTTTTCCTGAGAAAATTGGAATTCTGACTTGGACCTATTATGTAGCTTTAGGTAAAGTTATTACAGTTACTACAGTCTTCCGACTGTAACAATTAGCTTATTTTGAAAAACGTTTTATTTATTTATTACACATAAATACTTCATACACCTTTTTCACTATATGCAACATCCTTTAAAATATAATTTTCGCTATAATTAATCACAACATCATAGAATACTACATGCACATCATTCTCTATTTTATACAATACAGCAATTACGAATGACAAGTGTTAGTTATCGCAAGATTATGATTTAACAGATAACGTAATATTTAATACTTTATATATTATTTCAATAGATATGCCTCAACATCACCACATGATTAGATGTTACGATACAAAAATCATGCTATAAAATGACTTTACACGATTTTGAAGTGTTTGATTAAGTTCGCATATTTTACCTCTCAAACCCGTGCTAAGGGTTTTCTGCGACGGAACCGATAGCTTAACGTAACTGTTGAATCACGATACACTTCCATTAATTAAAACATTTTTAAAGTCGAACCCAGACCAGGGGACTCAAAAGCTGGGATGGTCACTAGCGGATTGCTGAAGTACGCAAGGCTGGCATTATGTATTATGTCGTTTAAGGCGAACAAGTGTTTTGCCGCCCCAAAGAGTCTACTGCTTAGGGCGAATTCCTGGTTCACAGCCGCCACCCTTGTCGTCGGTCTACGAAAAAGTTGCCCCAGGATCTCTTCCCCTCTCGAATATAACGTCCCTGTAGATAATGAGTAGACTACAAAAATGTGAATAATACACCCAACTTTTTAACAGTAGAATCCCGGTCATTCGAACTTCGCTTAGACAACGTGCATTCTATAATATTTTTCTTATTAAGTGCCCACTTAGAAAAATAATAAGCTAAAAAAATTTATAGAAAATCCTTTCGTTTAAGCGAAGTTTAGTTGACCGATGTTTGTTATAATCGTTTTCCACTGTATGAGAGTTCTTGTCAAAAAATATTAAAGAAGTGTCCACGTAAAAGTAATTAAAATAATAAACAAATTATATAGAAGGTCATTTCAGTTAAGCGAAGTTTGGATGACCGGGATTCTACTGTTAAAGAGTAGGTGTATTATTTATATTTTGTAGCTTACTCATTATCTGCTGGGGCGAGATCTCGGGGAGGGAATATCCGCCAGGCGAAATGCTGGGGATGAGATACTGGGGCTACTTTTCCTGATCCCCTTGGCGTCGTCCTGGGCGTGCGTACATTTGATCAAAAATAGCTTTTTACTCCGAAAAGCTTGCCTATTTCTGCCTTATTTGTTAAAAGCTGTTTATCATACCAATAGTTTTTACAAACAACAATTACTTATTTTACAATCAATATGAATTTAAACGTTAATGTAAAATATTAATGTAAATTTTAAACTTACGCATTTTTTAATTTGTTACTTTTTAAATTTCTTTAAAATACTAATGTTATATGATTGTGTGCGTTCCGTATGAGAAGTGGTTTTTTTTGGCTAATTATTTTTATGCATCCATTTTTGCATTACTTATTAATATTTGGAGAAGAATGAAATTCCAATGGTTACCATACTAAGATCACTGCTTCTATAACGTAACTTCTATAGAAGGGGTGGACACGTATGAAGTCAAAGAGAGCCTCATTCCAATTTATCATATATTATAAAGAGCCACACCAGTTATGTAGTATTAAATATAAAAATTTAATTAATGTGGTTACATATTGTACACAAGTCTTAAGTGCTATGTAAATTATACATATGAGAAAATATAATTAAGAGAAAGAAAATACAAAATAATTATTTAAAATTTTTATAATAACTCCTAGATGGACCTATCGATGCAACCGAAGGTCTACTTTTGAAGCGATTACGTACAACTTCTACTCTTCATTAACCGATTCACTTTCTTAGTCAGTTTAACAAGATTCGTAAAAAATGTTCTGAAATGAAAGGGAGGATTTAAATTTTCGACGAGAGCCTCACTTAACTCAACGAAGAGCCGCATTTGCCCACCCCTGGTCTATGGTATTGGCTGAGGAAGAAAAATTCGCATGCGCGTTGGCTTTCGAAGTAAAATTATGGAATAAATGATTAAAAATATTTATTCCACCCTTTTTCAAAAACAGGATGTTTTCAATTCGTTTCAACCTCAGCCTGAAAAGCGTTTACAAGTGAAAACGGAACGTGAGTGGTTAAAATAATAATAATAATCTTAACATAACTCCAAATAATGATATTCTTAATAACCCCAAACAAAAATAATCTTAAATAAATAATAATCTTAATAATTCCGAAAATATGGATTTCTCAGCATTTTGTATTAACATTTTTGGCTTAGAATTTTGCAAGGAATCTCAGCCTGTGCAGAGTTTATGCCGTCATAACGGGACACCCTGTATATGTATAAAGGGCCAGATACGGGATATTTATATCAGAAGTTACAACAAATGAAATGTCTTTTTCAAAATTATTATACTAAATGTTTTCTGCTTGAATTCTAACATTTGCTGAAAAGTACTAAATGCAGAATGTATATATAAACAGAACACTTATATATCTTCTAAAGTTGTTCTCTTTCAAAACCGTTCCACATCCAACTTTTTACCAAACGAATGTCAAATTCAGCATTCTGCACACATAAAAATGCTAGACTCAACATTTTATAATAAATGGTTCGAAATTCAAAATTTTCATTCTAAACTACAAAATTGCTTTCCTAATTGCGTGAAACATTAGAACCCAAAACGAACGCTTTTATCTTGTGCCTTTCTTAAAACTAGAAAGCTGCAAAAAATTGAGAAATATTCAATTCTTTGAAATAAATATAAGAAACGCAGATTTTGCCGAATTAGCTAAAAGGATTTGACAATTTCTAAAAATTATTGGTATTTTCAATTGCTTCTACATATTCGAGAGAAACCCCATTAAGAGTACAATGCTTCTCCCCTCCCCTTCTTTCTAACAAAAACTGTCTGACTGCCTCAACAATAAATCAGGCAGAATGTAAATACACGCCTTTCTGTACAAAAACAAAAAGTCCATGGTCCAATTAACTTTTCTTGTGGAGTGAATGCTGTTTCATATTTTTATTCGAGTGCAACTTTATGTTCAATGATTTTACAACCACTTCAGAAGGCGTATTTTTCTGAAATTTGTGTATATCTATATTAGCCTTCAGAAAGTAATACGTAGGTTTCTTTATATCATTATAAACGCCCAAGTGATCCAGTGGTTAGAACCACCGGCCTCTGGCTAATTAAGTTGGGGATGATTCTCATTAAGCTAAGCTTTATGTGAACCTGTTTTGGTTTATAGGTATCATTAAACTGTTGTCCCCGTTTTAATGTCCCATCGTACGGCCTTGGGAGCCACAAAAAAAAAAAAATATATATATATATGGCCTGCAAAAGGGTTGCTGGTATCTAACTGGAAGGAGACCCACACGCTGAACGTATGTGACGATGTGTGGAACCGGCCAGGCCAGTAACCTAGTGTCCTACCCCGCCTTCAAGTGGTGCAGGCTGAGCTTTCTATTTATGTGGCAAATTAATATTTGCTACACGGATAGAAAGGCGGAAGGGGAGGGCTAATTCACCAACCCGTCTAGCCAGCGTGGTGAAATTATGGCTAATTCCTCCATTATGTTGACACACCAGAAACCATGGCCCCTAGTCTCCAGGTGCTGGAGTGCTCCTGATCAAGGCAGCGGTCAGTGTGGCATGAAAGCAGGGGGTGCTAAGAATCACTGGAATGGCCCAGGCTGCCGTTTGTTATTGACCTTGGCTACGTTTAATGGACGATCCCTTGCTTCTGAAGCAAAACTTCAGGAATTGGAAGAAGAACTTGACAAGATCAAATGGGACATTGTAGGACTCAGTGAAGTTAGAAGAAAAGGTGAAGAGTTGGTGGAACTTAAAAGTGGACATTTGTTTTATTATAGAGGAACGGAAACTGGAAGAACAAGTGGTGTTGGCTTCTTAATCAACAAAAGAATTAAAGACTACCTTCTTGAAGTCGAAAGCACGTCAGATCGAGCAGCGAGGCTCGTTGTTCAACTAACCCAGCGATACCAACTTCAGATAGTACAGGTATATGCACCAACATCAAGCCATACCGACGAAGAGGTTGAAGAATTTTATGAAGAAATCAAAGAGTTACACACCAAAGGGAAACAACATATCAAGCTCATCATGGGGGATTTCAATGCAAGAATTGGACAACAGGAACAAGGAGAGACATCGGTTGGTAAATACGGATATGGGGAAAGGAATGAACGTGGCGATCAACTCATCGAATTTGCAGAAGCTGAAAATCTTAGCATCATGAATTCATTTTTTAAGAAGAAACCGCAAAGAAAATGGACATGGAAACACCCAAATGGGGGAACTAGTGAAATTGACTATATCCTGGCAAACAAGAAATCAATTATTGAAGATTGCAGTGTACTGAACAGATTTAATACTGGAAGTGATCATCGAATGGTGAGATGTAAAGTGCACTTAAATACTAAATTAGAACGACAGAAGCTCATTAGGAAACAAGTAAGTAAGAGGGTGGATTTAAAGAAATTAAAAGAAAATACCGAGGCATTCAAGTTGGAATTAAAAAATCGCTTTTCTGCACTGGAAGGACTTATTGATGAAAGTGATATCTCAGAAGCAAATGAAAACATTGTTAAGACAATAGTTGAAACTGCTGGGGAAATTGGTGGTGTAACCTGTAAAAAGCACAATAGCAAATTATCTGAGAAGACGAAACAGCTCATGAAAAGGCGAAGAGATATGAAGGTGGACAATCAAAATACCAGTTCCAGGATTGAGTACATAGAACTTTGTAAAACTCTGCGCAAAAGCATGAAAGAAGACATAAGAAAATTCAACTGTGAGCTAGTAAGGAAAGCCATTGAAAATAACAAGAGCCTTAGGGTTGTTAAAGGAAGTTTATCTGTTGGGAAGAAACACATCATTGCATTAAAAGGAGAGGATGGCACCGTAACAAGAAATAGGGAAGAAATACTTAGAAGAGTTGAAGAATTCTACAAAAATCTATACGAAAGTAACAGTGGATTAAACGAAGACATTGAAATAGTCGAAGGAACAGCTCCTAAAATCTTAAAAGAAGAAGTTTCATTTGCAATAAAAAGTATGAAGAAAGGAAGAGCCCCTGGTGATGATGGTATTACATTAGATATCCTAAAAGAAGCTGGAGAATATGTAGAAGACATACTTGCAAAATTCTTTACCAAATGTCTTAACAGCGGTAACATACCAAACCAATGGGATTCTGCAACAGTAATTCTTTTGCATAAAAAAGGTGATAAAGAGGATTTGAAAAATTACCGACCAATTAGCTTGTTACCTGCTATTTATAAAATCTTCACAAAAGTGCTAACACATCGCCTGCAGAAAAAATTAGATGCAGCTCAACCAAGAGAACAAGCTGGATTTCGAAGTGGATTCAGTACAGTGGACCATATTCAAGTATTAAGAGAATTAATTGAAAGAACACATGAATATGAACTTCCATTGTGTGTGGCATTTATTGACTATGAGAAGGCCTTTGACTCTATTAAAACATCAGCAGTCATCAACTCTTTAAGATCAACAGACATTGAGGATGTGTACATTGACATGGTGAAACGTGTGTATAAAAATGCAAGTGCAAAATTTCGGTTACATAAAGATACCAAAACTATCAAAATTGGTAAAGGTGTGAGGCAGGGAGATACCATTTCTCCAAAACTTTTTACTTCAGCTTTACAGATGATTTTTCAGCAGATAAATTGGAATAACAAGGGAATAAAAATAAATGGTGAATATTTAAATCATTTGCGGTTTGCTGATGACATTGTTATTTTTTCAACGAACCCATTAGAACTCCAAGACATGGTACAGGAGCTCTCAACTAGAAGTAAAGAAGTTGGACTCAAGATGAACCTACAAAAAACTAAGATCATGTTCAATAATTTCGTAGAGGAAACAAAAATACAAGTTGACAACATTGAGCTAGAAATTGCTGATTCATATATTTACCTTGGCCAGCTGATTTCAATGGATGGCAACATTATGAAAGAACTCAACAGACGTATTAAACTTGGCTGGAGTGCATTTGGAAGAAACAGTTTTATCCTGAAGGGGAAATTGCCTTTGTGTCTAAAAAGAAAGGTCTTCAACCAGTGTGTATTGCCAGTCCTCTCTTATGGATCAGAGACATGGAGTCTAACAGTTGGAGCAATACGAAAGTTACAGACAACGCAAAGGAGCATGGAGAGGTGCATGCTTGGAATAACTAGGAGAGATCGAAAAAGAAACACTTGGGTGAGAGAGCAAACTAGAGTAGAGGACATCATTGTTAAAGTAAAAGGGCTGAAATGGCGATGGGCTGGGCATATTGCAAGAAGAACTGATCAACGATGGACAACAGAAATTCTGAACTGGATTCCAAGAGACCACCGAAGACCTAGAAAACGTCCTCAAACTAGATGGGTGGATGAAATAAGAAAACAGGTTGGGGTGACGTGGAAGCGAATTGCTCAGGATAGACTTGTGTGGAAAGCATTTGGAGAGACCTTCATCCAGCAGTGGATAGATAATGGTTGAATATGATGATGATATATCGAACAATCCCAGGTGTCTCATATGCCCTTTATTTTACCTTAATTTTCCCTTCATTCTAGCTACAGGCCTGCTGTACTGTATGGGTCTTTCATTTACTACCAACTACGTTTGATTAGTACTATTTTTATGACTCAACACATTTTTCACCGGCTGACTAGAAGTTTGTGAAAAACGTAGTGCTATTAACCCATGAGGACCTTAAAAATCATTTTGGATTTGCTTCATAGGCTTCTTGTGACCTTCGTTATTCTTGTTTTCCAATTTTTGGAAATTTAATGTACTTAATGAGTTTTAAAGATTGCAGTGTCGCGTTCTGTTCTCTTACTTGTAGTTCAATCTAGGGGGTGATAAATTGCTTGCAAAGAAAAGAATGTTTTCACGGTGCCTGGTGGGAACCAAACCCCAACCTGTTGGTATCCGTCCAAGGGCTCTTCCAACGGAGCTACAGATGACCGATCATCCTTCCCTTTTCGAGCGCATGTAAAGCTTCGCTGTAGGCAAGTTTTGATCACATTAAGCAGCTAGACCCATTTAGGACGACCTTGTCAGTATTTTGATCCTGAACTGCGATGACCGAACATGATGTTGTGAACCCGTGGCTCTTACTGTGGGATTCGAGGACACTGATCCATGGTCTAATCCCCAATGGGCTTGATTATGTTTAAACCTTTTGCAATTCAGAGGTTGCAGGGAGCTGGCATTCCAGATATGAAAAGTTCAACTACATTAAACTACGCAGATTAAATCAAACAACAATATCAATCAACGTTTATTGGCGTAGTGATACCAACGCCGATGGTATGGCGTGATTAGATGGTGAAACGTTCGAAAGAAAATAAATATTTCTGCCTTCGGTGGGACCTGAACCCACGACCTTCCACTTGCCGGGCAGAGCCGTTCGAACGTTTCACCATCTAATCACGCCATACCATCGGCGTTGGTATCACTACGCCAATAAACGTTGAGTAATGTTGTTGTTACATTAAACTGTTTTCAAAATACAGATGTTCTTAACAGGTCTTCACTTTTAAGGTTGAAGATTTTTTTACAGAAGTCAATTAGAAAAAGCGTTACTCTTTATTCTGCCACGTTTATTCCTTACGCCTTAATAAAGGTAGGAGGCTGTTGTTGCCACTTTATTGTAGTTGTATCAATAATATAATTATTAGCATTATAGCCTCCTACTTTTATTAAAGTAGAGAGTGGATTATAGAGTGACGGATTAGCTGGCTTTGGATTATCGAGTTGCGAATTAATGTTAATTGAAACCCGCTAAATTTAAAAATCTTCAGTGTTATTGAATACATTTTTAACGTTCTGATATTCGTTAACGTTGAATGGTGTTTTTGTTTTTTAATTATTGTGTTGGACCATAATGTATTTCGATCTTATTTCAGGATGGAATTTACTTACGTTCCATTCCAAGCCGTGGAGTGCTATATGGCAGACATAACTTATCCTGAAGGTATGTGATTGAAGTACATAGATTTATAACTGTATATTTACAGCCATGTTTCTACACACATGTGCCTGTGCCATTCAGTCAAAATATATTCAATATTTTCATTTATTATGTAAAAAAGAACGGATTTATGTCTTATTGACTCATGCTTGTGGTCTACTAATCCAGGGCCCATAAACGATGGTGGTTAGGAACCTACAAACAACCTGGGGTGACATGGTCAGTCGCTGCCAGACCTGCCATAAAACAAGCTAATTAATAATCAACCTAATATATACGTGTCTGGTAACAATAATCCAAACTGTTAATATACTTTAATGAGGTTATTAGTGCAACTATATGGTGAAGTGCAAGAGTAACATGTTCAGAGAATCTTAGTTCGAATGTAGTGGTTCCTCTTCCTCGCCACCGATTTGTACTCCCATGATTTATTTCTTCAAGGGTGGACACAGGGGTCATGACCTTTCCCCCTAAAATTTTTTCACTGTAAAAATTCCAACTTTCATGATAAATGAAGGGTGTTATTCCAAGACCATGGCAAATTCTGTCCTTGACTCCCCCCAAAATGAAAGCCTGTGTCCGCCCCTGATTTCCATGGTGACAAATTCTGCTTTCTGATTACCAAGTGGTCCATTAGCATGATAGCACTCGTTGGTTGTCTGTTGGAAAGTGCTTAGAGCGTGGCAACGTTCTTCTTTTTTTTTTTTTTTAAGGAAGAGGCCATGAAAAGGAATCAAATCACCCCACTTTCTTTCTTTACTATTCCCTCTATCAAAGTTTTGGTTGAAAATGCAGATAAAGTGAAAGAACGTAACAGCAAAAAAGCATCACAGAAATTAAAAAGGAAAGCTCAAAATTATGTGGATATTTCTAAGAAACAAAAAACTGAAAACTCCATGTCTCGTGAACAAAGGTTGTTTTATTTTCTGTCGGAAGATATCAATAAGGCTTTCTGTTTATTTTTATCTTATACTGTGTCTGTATTTAAAAAAGCAAATGCTCAACTTCAGTCTGCGGAACCACATATTCATATGCTAAAATCTCTTCTCTTAAAATTATACAGAGAAATGCTAGTGAAATTTGTAAAATCAAACATGATAAAATTATGTAGTGATATTTTGAAAGTCCACTATCATGAGAGGAGTAATCAAAAAGATGATGTTGATATCTTAATTGGAAATGGAACACTGAAAGTAATCCAAGATTTTAACATCCATGATAAAAATGAATTTTATGAAAACGTCAGAAGCTATTTCATAGCAGCATGTGACTACATGCACAATAAATTTCCTTTTGAGTTAGAAGTGTTACATCATGCAGAGGTTACACAAATATCGAATTTTGAAAATGCATCATTTTCCAGCTTAAAATATTTTACAGAAAAATTTCCTGTTCTTTTGTTCAATAATACAGAAGATAAAGCTGTTGATGCTTTACAAACAGAATTCAGTGAGTTCCAGGCTTTCGAAGTTCCACAAACTGTGAGTAATGAAGGTAGCATTGATGCACAATGGGCAGCCATAGGTAAAATAAAAAATGATACTTGTGAATTAAAATTTAAACGACTTTCTCAGGTTATGCTGTCAATACTTACGATCCCTCACAGTAATGCAGCATGCGAGAGAGTCTTCAGTCAAGTGAAGAAAATTAGAACTGACTTCAGGTCAACCATGTCTGATGACACATTAGAAAATTTACTAATAGTTAAATGCAGACAACATGTGAAATGTTACGAGAATGTATTTGACAAAAAATTTCTCGAAAATGCAAAATCTTGCACTACAGCATTTGTAAATTCTAAGAATTAATATTGCGTTTAATACAGTTTAATCCTCTATTATTATTAATTTAATAAATACTTAATTTCCTCATTGTGCCCTTTTTTCATAAATTATGTATGATTTTGTTTAATTAAAAAATGGTGGCCTGCCCACGCGTGCGTGATTGACTACAGATTTTTCACTTCTAGAAGTTGGCACCTATGATAGGGTTTTGAGACGATTTGTCTTAAGATGCGAAACAATACATATATTAGTTATCCCTCCAGTGGTTATGTCAGACCGTATGCACCACCTCACCTTGTTTGGTGTAGGATGACCCTTGCACCATTAAAATTCAACCAACTGATCCAAGTGGTTATGTCTGCTTCTGTTGGATTAGGCTTGACGGTATGTAGATGTATCTTGTTTTGTAGGCCAGGTTAAGCTTTTTGTCCCGGAGCCCAATCCCAACGTGCAAAGTACTAATATATGCACCATACAAGTTTGTGTCTCTCACAGTCCTTGAATTTTTTGCCAAGTTCGGGTTTTTGAAAAGAGAAACTGCCAAAAATGTGGTTGGTCTTTGAAAAGTCTTAATATTTTTTCAAGTTTTGGCAAAAAAAAAAAAAATGGTGTTTCTCCTTATTTCCGGAGCAAAGCCAGTAGTGCTTCATATATGCTCCTTCCTCCCCGCCCACTGAGCATGGCTAATATAAGGGATGTAAAAAGGGTAACTTTTGCTGGCAGTGTGCCAAGTTGAAAAGGAGCAACATAATTAAACACTCTAAATTCATTATTAATCTTATAATGCCTTGCATTTTTAATTATGTACATTGCGATTGACAATGCAAGTACTTGAATTTCATCAGGACAAAAGGGTGGGTTATGAAACCATGAAGTTATTTAAATCTTGCACTATTGCCGAATGTCTCTGAAGGAGAAGTACTTTTGTATGTTTATGGACTTTATATGGTTTTGATTAATCTGTTTCGTAGGTGAGAACGAGTGGTCTAGCGAAGCTAAAACAGCTTTTGAAGAACTTGCTCAAGGACAAATACTTCAAGGATATATCAAAGGGTACGAGGGAGATGTACCCTATGTCCAATTATACAAGCGCCAAGGTGCCAGTGTAAGTTATAACATTCGATTAATATTATTCAGTTAACATCGTTAAAATGCTCTATGGTAGTGCGAAGATAATGCTTTTGATTAGCATGTAGAAAATATGGATTTGAACCTTTGTCAAAATCCTTCTGCAACCTCCAAATGAATATTTCTTCAATGTGTGTCCCTTATTAAAATTGTTCCATACTTTTTAAAAATATCATAAGTTAAATGAATTGTATTTTATTTTGAATTTTAGCTGTGTTTATATTTATTTATATGAATCGAACACTAGGCAGATTAAATCAACATTTATTGGCGTAGTGATACCAGCGCTGATGTTATGATGTGGCTAGATGGTGAAACGTTCGACATTTCGCAAACATTTCTTTTCTTTTGAAACGTTCTGTTTCAAAAGAAAAGAAATGTTTGGCGCTGGTATCACTACGCCAATAAACGTTGATTTATATTGTTTGATTTTATTTTAGCCTGTGGTTTTGATAGTAACTCAAAATTGTAAATTCTAATTTCCGTGTTGCTAATGCAAGCATTTCCACTTCCGCTGCTTTTTAACCCTATTGGGTTAGTTTCTCTAATGAATTGCCTTGTAATTTTTAAGGCTATAGGTGGGTTTTTTTTTCACCTATTTTAATTTTTTCATAATGAGATTTATTTTTCCCACAATTCCATTGCTGTAACTTCATTTAAAAGTTAGAGCAGATTGTAACATTTTAAACAAAAAAAATACCTTTGTCAATGAACGGCCACGAAGAAAACATTTCATTTTCAATAATACTTCGAATTTTTTCAATATTTTTTCCCATTGTAGTGTGTCTCGATGCGTAGAGGCTGATTGTAGACACGGCTTTTATGATTTTTTTAGAATATTGCTATCCAACAGTACAGCATCTCCTCAGCTTATGATTGTGTAGGGAGATTTTTGTCATACCGTTCGCAATTTATGTATCATCCCTCATATTACCTATTAATGTCAATATTATTGTATAGCTACTTTTTTTTTTACCATTAAAGACTTTAGGGAATGATTTTTAGTTCATTTTTCATTGCATTTGTTTTTTAAAGTAGTGAAAGTGCACTGTATCAATCAGTTATTGAAAATCAAACTGACTATCAATATATATCTGTATATTGATTATCAAAACATGGTTATTAACAATAAAATTAAAACAAATAGCTGCTATTAATACAGTCAAGGTTTTCTGATAAAAGCTATCTTATTTATGACCGGTTACCAGTTGCTGTAGAATGTTTTCTACTACAAAATTTCTGCCAGTTGTTAAAAAATATTCTTATTTCGGTTACAATATTGATTTTTTTTCTGCTCCAAAATTGCTGCGAACTGCTACAAAGTTAGACTTTTGCTGCTCCAAAAGTGATATAAAAATTATTTTTTCGTCTTCCATCCGCCCTGCGGTGGCGCAGTGTGGTAACGCGTTCTCCTAGTGCGCTGCTAATCCATGTTCGACTCCCAGCAGTGCAAAGAACACTTACTCTCATAAAAATCGCACTGCTCACTGTAGTCCGGGGTTTGGTTCCCTAGTCCTTAAGAGGTTCGGATTCCTCGGAAAACAGTAGGTCCCGGCGCAGCATGACCACTGTAGTCTTTGAGCCGTAAAACCAAAAAGAAAGCAAAAGCGAATCATTTTCCATCCCTGATATTGGTAGGGGTAGTGCATGTAGAATTCATTTGTTTCTACCATGTTTCCAAATTAATTCTAGAAGAAACTTTTTCTGCCTGTAAGAAAAATACTTCAAATTCATAAATAAACAAAATATAAAATAGTTGTAAAATTAATAAATAGGCAAGAGGTATGAAAACTTACAAACTTCTTTAACTAGTATGATGCATATGTAGCATAGGTTTCCATGGTGGTTTTTGTGGTGATAGATGTGGTAATATTTCTATATTTATCTGAGTATATATTTGTCCTGATTTTGAATTATTGATTTTACTAAAGTACCCTGTTTTTATTTTTAGTCTATCGACATTAATCGGGAACTCGTTGTTATGGGTTTGGCCCGGTGGATTTCCAACGAAAAATTCGTGCAAGTTCCTGAAGATAATAATGCTCCAAGCTCTTAATGACAAGCTTGGATTCTCCTCAAACATGACAATTCCTTATTTTTTAAAAGAAATTCTTCAAGATAAAATACGTCTTTATACATTTGGAAATCACACGGACAACTTCACCATGCCGCTGTATATAGATGAACTTACTTAGTGTTTCTCAGCAAATCTGTCTTTTGTCCAACAGATGGCTTTAATGGGCCTGTTTATTTCTTGAAACATATTTGCTGATATATTTATATGCTCAAGGGTAGCGTTCACTTTAGTTTAAAATTGTGGTACTGTCTCGGACATTGCATGTTTGTCTCTAGCATTCCCCCCCCCTTTTTTTTATTCCAAGAGGGTATTTGTGTTGGATGAAGATTTCATGTTTTGGGTTTAATCTTTGATATATATATATTTGTTTATATATAATTCCGTTTTAGTTTTCCTCATGAGGATCAGGTGCCCTTGATACTATTTGTGCCATGTTTTGCCTTTGTCCCAAAACCAAGTGGTTAGAATTGTAAATAATTAAGTGTTTTATACCTGTTGTGGATTAACATGGATTTGTAGTCTTCTTGGATAGAGTAACTATTTGTACAGATTCCGTTCGATTATTTTTTATTTCAGAGCCATACTCAGTTTTAAGAAAAAACTGATCCTCACTTATATAATCTGTGTTCATGCATCATGTATATTTGGATCAATAACAACTACGAGCAGGTTTGAAAGGCTTTCGAAGTGTGTGTTTCGAATTATAATGTTACTAAGGCTCTGTTTTCATTCTGAC
>QLNU02015360.1:247365223-247396917 GCA_006491805.2 Dysdera silvatica
TATATATATTTATATATATATATATAAATATTTGTATATTATATATATGCGAAACTAAATGTTTTGAAAAGTTCTAAATGCCAGAATGTAAAGGAGATTCGAAATCAAGCAGCAATATTCCTCAAAACGGAAAATGTTTTTGTGACCAAGTCTATAAAAGGATAATGAATGAGTTTTGACTCTCCTAAAAGAAAGGAGAGGGGTATAATGCACTTTCTTTTTTAATTCTGAAATCGTATTTTTATTAGCATCATTATTCAGAAAATTGCAGCATTGGGAACAGTGGAAAAGATCATGAGGATTTGAACTCTTAGCCTCCACATACACTAATAGAAACTTTAAATATCGCCAAGCTGTGGGATATATCAAAAATCTTCTCTTTCGGGAATTGATCAACGTTTCAAGGTTATTTATTTTCATCGCAGATTTGAATGCTGAATTAATTCAAACTATCATAAACTACTGTTTTCATAATATTGTTCACTTTTATGAGAGCTAGTAGTCGAAATATGTAATTAAAAAAATACTATGTTATCGATGCAGATCCTTTATTCCAATGATATAACTTTACTCTCTTAAATAATCATGAAATAACACATATGCCATGGTGTAAATCCGCTAAATAGTAATTTTGCATCTCGAACGACCTTATTGTGGTTTGAATTACAATACCTAAGTACTGGATTGGATAAAATATCATTTGACGAAGATATCCAACAGATAACATGTATCTTTAGGAAATAAAGGAATATTGAACGTATAGAATACAAAATTCACATACCCCAAAATTGCACTTTTGACTTCTATATAGCCTTGCGCATAATTTTGACTTTGACTATTAGAGCAGCAGAATTTTTATATATGGTGAATTCCCCTACTGTATTTTGAGCGTCGAGTATACATAGGAAATGCGATCTATTAGGTTTTATACATTTCTCCGCTCTACAAGTTATCCAATTTATTATTTAATGTTATATATACGTGTAAATACATTAATTCATCAAGCTTTTAAAACTGAGCATACTCTGGGTCATGGGGGTTTAATACCTTAGGCTCAAAAGTCGATCATTGAGTTATTTAATTTCATTAACTGCCTTATACAGGCTGAATACAGCAAATGCTTAACGCACGTTTCGAAATATTTGTACCATACATCATTCTATCCCCCATGGATTGACTTTTTATGTTAAATAACGCCGACTATCTCCACTTCAAAGCCTAAAAATTGCAGCAGTGTAATGTAATAAACGCAAAACAACGATACTTATTTGGCTAGTTTTATTTCAAATTATTTATTCTTAAAATCAAATATCTTAGTTTTGAAATCTCGTTTTAATTTATTATAATGTAGTGCGCGGCTGGGAAACCTTTTAACACCTTTATGTTGCATTAACTCGACCAAAATGACTGCAGAATTTAAGTAAATAACGAATTAACTTAATTTTAATCGTCGCGTTGTTTTTTAGATGGTCATTTTTAAGAATTATCAATTCTTGTGGAAAGCGCATTATAATTTCTCAAACTGCAAAGCTTATTATATCTCCAGGGAAACGCTCTCGAGCATAGATCACAATAATTAAAATTGCGAAAGTAAAAAGAAGCACTTTGGACAAAATGAGCCGAAATTTACTTTCCGGTTCAAAAGATCATAAAAAGGTTCCGCTTCAAAGAAAAGTCAGGAAACCAATTAAAAGCCGAAAGCAAAGAACTTGCGTCAACAATTGCCTTATCGGTTAAGAGGATTAAATGATTATTGAAGCTTGTTGTTTGACTTCTTGATTATTATAACACGATTAAGTTATTAAGCTAACATTTTTCCCCTTCAATATATGCCGGTGGAATGGTAAAGGTACATTTGAGGGGAAATATAAATCTTTAATTTCGATTATTTGAGATATTTTTTTTCTCTATACCTCCACAATTTAATTTCTATGATATAATTTTGTGTGATTGAATTTTCATGCATCTGGCTGGACTTGGTTTTCTCTTTTTCTGCCAGCATTCAGCAATGGAAACAGTCAGTCTTTCGGTTCTCTATTTGGCTTAGGTAAAATTTGGCATCGAAAAAAAAAACCGTTTGCTATGAAAATTTCTTATATATTTTCAATGGATCAAATTAATTTAATTATGTAGCATTACGTAAAATAAATAAGAAATAAAAAAAAACAACGTTTATAAGCGTAGTTGAAATTTTATTCGACTAATTTCAACGCTTTTCGGACGGACTTTGTCTGTCCCTCGTCAGGAAAACATGTCCGTCTGACACGAAAACAAACAGCAAAGTGTTGCCAATTAACCGATGGTTTGTGTTGCCTTAATAGTAACTTTTAACCGCTAGCGGGATCTAACCAGCAACACAAACCATCGGTGAATCGGCAACACTTCTCTCTTTGTTTCGGTGCCAGACGGACGTGTTTTCCTGACGAGAGACAGCCAAAGTCCGTCCGAAATGCGTTGAAATTACTGGAATAAAATTTCAACTATGCTTATAAACGTTGTTTTTTCTATTCATTATTCAAAGGACCCGTTCTTAATATTTTCTGATACAAACTTTGTATTTATGACTAGGCATTTAATACTTTCCCAGTATTGCATCAACCTGTTCCTTACTGTTGTACAAAATGGATAGAAAGATTAGAATAATACTTATGTTGCTCATTTCTGTAAACCAATATTTAAAATTACTAAAATAATCTGTGGAAATGCAGAGGTAAGTCTAATGGAAACGTTTTAATGTTATTCTGATAGCGTAAATCTAGTTTATGAAATTTGGGGATAGCATAAATTTACAAAGAGAAAGCAAATTCAGAAAAGTTTACTGCGCTTGACTTAAAATCTTTCTTCACATATGGAAATGAATAAATATTATCACAAACAAATTTTCACACAAACTGATTCTATTTCAAAATGTACTCATTTGCAAAGAAACGAAAAATCCCTAAAACATAATCCGATCATCTCGAAATTTCGCAGGCACATTGCTTTAGACCAAGTATGCAAATGATTAAACCTTCAAACCCAATAGTGTTTAAGTTTGATCATAGCGTGGATTTCTACTGCGCAACTGGCATCGTATAAAAGTGGTAAAAATTGCGAACGGTTTATTTTTTCTCGTTTTCGGCGTTGCAGTTCCCTGGAGACGCAACCAGTAATGACGTTGGGACGTTGTCGAAGACCTTATAGTCAATTGGAGGACTTCAAACGTGGTCTCATGGTCGAGATGCGTGAATCTGGCTGTCCTACCGGGCAATAGGCCACCACCTTCACCGTACGGACACTGTTTTACAGGTGTTGGCAGCAATAGTGGCTGCGAGGGAACTCACCATCAGAATGAAGACTCTGGGAGGTCAAAGTGCACGAATGCAAGGCAAGATTCGTTGGTTGTAGGAAAAGCCCGAGCTGATCCAATGGCCTCATTGTCCGCCATCCAACGTGCTACGGTCTCTTCCATACCACTCGTGGCACCTTCCACCATTTCACGACGCTTGGCTGAGGTGGGGGTTACGCTCACAACTGCCTTTAACCTCACGCCATGGACAGAGTAGTCTAGAGTGGTGCCGTAGTCGATCATCATAGCTGCTAGCAGATTGACATCGCATGGTGTTCAGCGATGAATTTTGCTTCAGTCTTGAAGCAGATGACCAGCGGGTCCATGCGTGGAGGTACCAGGGCCAGCGTTCCCGACTACCCTTTGTTTTACAGAGGCACACAGTCACTACCCTCAGTGTGATGGTGTGGGGTGTTATCTCATACGAGACAGGACGCCCCTAGTCATCCTGTGTATAAATTTAACAGCTCAACGATATGTTGATGACATCCTACAGCCGTTTGCGTTACCCTTCATGACACAACAGCCTAGGGCCATGTTCCAATAACATAATGCCAGGTCCCATTCCGCTCGTATATCTGTGAGCCACCTGCGTGCTGTTTATAATTTTCCTTGGCAAGCAAGGTCACCAGACCTTTCGCCAATCAAACATGTATACAAACATGATAGGCCGCCATATTCGGGCACCCCAAAATGTCGCAGATCTGCATCAACAAATGAGGAGTGCCTGGCAGAATGTGTTGCAGGATGACATTAAGAACCGTTATCACTCCTTACCCAGACGTATAGAAACGTTCATTTCCGCTAGCGGGATTTCACCAATTATTGATTTGAACATTCAATGTGCAATTCCTAGCCATTGATGGGTCCTACAGCCTTGAATTTTTTTTCACTTCCTTACCTGTGTATGTGCTGGATATATATTTAATTTTAATAAAAACAGATAATTTCCTAATGGTGCTGCGTTTTTCTTCCATAATAGTATACATTGATCATTTGACTAAACTAGGCATATCTGTTGCGCGCACAAACAACTTAAAATGATTATATTTATCTTACAAAATATTCATACAACATTTTAAAATATTGGTAATTTGGTATCGTGGAAGGAGATACCTCGCATTTTAGCACCAAAAATGTGATTTTTTATCCATTAAACTGTTTTGCACATAATTATTAATTTTACATATATTTAACTCGATAATAAATAGAACGGTCATAAAGACAGCAAATCAACCCAGTTGAAAATAGTATATGTAAACGTTTATATCTCTTTGAATATCCTTAGGCTATTTTCATCAGAACAGCAACTGATAGAACAAAACGTGAGATGCCAACAAGTATTATGTTTGTTTGTTTGGCTTTTTTATGGCGCAAGAGCATCTGGGCTATACTGCGCCAACCAACAAGTATTACAAACGGCAATTACGGATAAATGCTTTGTGGTTACAGTTAAAATGCATGGTATACAAGAAAATTAGACCATGAGTTAGAAAGACGTTTCTGGTAGTGAAACATGAATTTCAACAAACGTCTTTAGTAGTAGAATAGTTATTCTGAAAGGGATGAAATAAGCCGTTCGTCTGTAAAATCATCTCTAGATGTAGAAAAATTGTCCAAAGTGAGGAGAAAGTTCTTTCACAGAGAAGAAAAGAAATTAGAAGGCATCTGATCATTAACGGCGATATCTGCGTTGGCGATTATATGTAGAGCTTAAAAAAATTAAAGTCAAGTGGAGTGGTAGTTTTTGATGAGTTGTGCTTTATGAAATAAAATTTGTGTCCCGAATCCCACGAATGTTTAGCCAAAGCAGATCTGTGGAATTCTTGCTTGCGAACTTAAGCATCGTATTCTTTTAGATGAATTCGAAGTGTTGTTAGGCCGATGTAGATATTGCCACGTTACAAATAACAAAATAAATGGGGTCTTCGAATTTGGAGAAACCCAGTTGGGAATGAAGACAACCTAAAAATTGAATATTTGAAGGCTGGAACCAATCTTGGTAGAGATTTATGGCACGAAGTTGATGCAGACAGTTTTAGGCACAGTAGAAAAAAAAACCGATAATACTAGCCAGTTTAGGTCATGTGACTTTTTCAGGGCCCGCTCGATGATGGAAGGTTCGAATCGGCGGTCAATTGCAATGCCACGAATGTAGTCAAGTTCAGGCTTGAGTGCTTCATTTGTGGATGAAAACTTCGGAGCCTGAGAAACCAACCAACAAAACAGGCTGATTTTCTGACCACATGGATGCTCAGATGATGCATATGACGGGAAACACACTGCAAGTGGTTTCTGGTGAACACTCATGAGGAAACACAACTGAGTTAGATGGACGAGAACGTCAAGAAAAGAAAGCACGTCATTGCTCTCTTCCTTGAATGCGAACTAAATACGTAGGTCCACAGAATATAAAACGACAGCGATTTCAGAAATCTGCGTTTACATTCGGGAGAACGGTGAAAGTGTCATGCCCGTATCGGGGGGGAGGGATCTTAGGTAGCGGCTTCCCCGAAACAGAATTTGTAATAGGACCTCATATGTATTTACTTGGCAGCATTTATTTTTCAAACTTGTAAGTGCGAGGGAGACCTCAAACCTTGGGAATCAAAATTCTGACAACAAGGCAGCGACCGGGTGATTGCCAACTTTTCCGGCAAATGCAAAATGTACATCACTGCTCCCAGCACCTTTCGCTCAGTCCCATATTGAGATTTTGCCCCGGTATACCCCAGCAAACCGCGCCAGTGAAACTGGAATTAACATTTTGTATACCATTAATTCAAAAGTGCTTTAAAAAAGAAAAAAAGAGCTTTTATTTAAAAGTTTTGGGTGAGATTTAATTAAATTTTGATGAACTACAAGTAAAAATTCACAGGAAACCTGTAGGCAAAACTGGCATTTTCTCGTGGCTTTATTTTGTATTATTTTTTCTGTAGCGTAGTACTTACGAAAATTCATGTGTGTGTGTGGGGGTGGGGGGTAGGTGGCCTCCAAAAAGACGATGTGATGCGGTTTTGGAGAAAATAATGTGTTTCGATATCTAATGGAGGGCTTGAGCTTTGTAGCACCTGTTTCTTCACGTAGTGCATATAGATATCACGTAGGATGAATAGTAAAGAATTACCCATGGCAAGACCATCATTTTGTTTGTATAGAGGTTCTTAGAATGGAAAACATATTTAAGTGACAGACAACTCAGTGAGTCGCACCAATTCACTGATTTCAAACTCAGAAAAAAATCTTGTAATCGCTGTGTGAGACAATACATGAAACCTCGTATAGGAACGTTGGCAGACAAGCTTTTGACATCAAAAGAAACCATTTTGGAAAATGAACCAGAGAGAGAATTAATCTTATTAATGAAGTCAGTAGAGTTGTAAATGGTATAAACGTTGTTAGCTAACAACGGAGAAAAATCCGCATAAGGTATTTGGAAAGTAAATGAGTTGACATGCAAATATTAGAGACAATGGAGTGGAGTACTGCCGTTTGTAACACTTGTTGATATTGCACGTTGTGTAGTATTAGTTGCCGTTCTGTAAAAAATAGCCTAGGGCTAATGAAATAGCCGTAAACATTTAAATTTACTATTTTCAACTGTGCTAATTTGTGGTCTTCTCAATCATTTTGTTACCGCACAGCGTCTTTGTCAAATTAAACCAAGTTCCATAATAAATACTTAATTAAAGTTTGACGCTTATAATGTCATAGTCAATTTAAATGCAGATTGGTAAAAGGCTTTCTAAGGTGTTCAACGTTAGCGGAATAGATATTGTCTAATTTCTTACCGTTTTGATTAAAGTGTTGATAGCTACATCTGTTTTACATCTACTACATTTTACTACATCTGTTTTACATCTGTTATATCTTACGTACTTTGGACTCGTTGTTTTAAATATGCATTACCTCTGCAATGGATATTCGAGAGAGACTGTGTAATACAGTGGTTCCCAACCTAGGGGATTGTGAACTGGTTTCTGTGGGTCGCCGCAACTATTTTTAGTTGCAATTATTTTTATAAGGAATTTTATACCAAATGTTTCCAACGCTTTTATATTTCAACATGGCTACATTGCAATGTTCTACTAACGGTTGTTAACTTCATATCTATAATTAATGTACTATATGTATATGATTAATATAATATTATATAATTAATATAATATATGTATATAATTAATGTAATATATATGTGTATAATTAATGTAATATATATATATATATATAATTAATATAATTTTATATTTAATGTGTTTTCTTTACTTCGTTAAAAATATATTTATTTTGCAAATGCGGCCGCTGTGGAGGGGGTGTCGTTGGATTACTCAGTTTGTGAATTCGTTGTGCACTCTGTGGTTATTTGGTATAACCTATGAAGAGCTTTACACAGGTTCGAATATTGCGAATAACACTTTAAGGGAGGTTCCAAATAATACGAAGGGTTCGTAAATACTGTGAATTAATGAATGTATTGGAATTGAGCGCAAAAGAAAACAAATATTCTGAGCCTATCAGTATATACAACTTTAACCTTTTTTGTGGATAAAAGGGGTAATACCAAACACAAAATTTAAATACACAAAGGCACTTCACGGCAATTTCTGTTTAAGATCCCTTAACGATAAGAAATAGTAAAATACATATTTCGTTTGAGAAATGGTTATTGTACATATCTGACGTAAAGGACCCTGAAACTAACTCCCATATACGAGAAGATAAACTTCGCGTCCGCTCGCAGAACATGCTTGGAAATAAAACTACAATGCTGTAAAAGTCCACCGTGACATAATCAAATTTCTGATTACCGCCGTAATTTATTCGGTCCGCGGCCATTTATAACTTCGTCGAGCGAACAGCGACCCGATTTTTCACAGAGAGTGCTAACTGGCAAGCAAAACACATGAGATGACTTGATCACCAGGTCACTTATTTTAGCTTTATCCTCAGCAGAGGTTTCCCCTTCCTGTTTCTTTTTGTAAGCACATAATATGGTTGGAAGAGGAAAAGATCATTCTGGAAGGTGCAGTTTCGAGATATTGCAGTCGTTCATCATCATTAGGTGGTTGTGGTGGGGTGTTTTTTTCTTTCTAGTCTTGTTTTCTCTTCTCTCTTCTCCATTTTTGTCTACTTTCCTCCCGTTACAACGTCAGAGGTACATGAATTTATAACAAAAAATGTTTCTAAAGGAATCTAATATACACTTGGGTGCTGTGTAAAGTAAAATTTTGAGGGCCTTATTTCTTGTGTGAATTTCATATATTTTGCTTTCTATGACGATAATGAGACTCTGGTGGAAGACTACATGTTCATGCTGAACCTTCTTTTCAGTTTATTTTAATTATTATTTTTAGTTTTTGATTTCATCCACGAGAATTATCATAGAATTATATGTGAAATGGGACCATCTGTGTAGCTGTACAATTTTAATTCTAATTTATTTGTTAAGGGACATTCCTATCCTGTTTAGAACCTGCGTGTGTTTTGCTTGTCACATCATATTTATTACCTTTACGTTATTAAGGTGTTCGATGTTTTTGCTGGTTGATCCTGTGTACAACGGTTATGTAAATATGCAACTTGTAAGTGCTTATGCATTATGCAGTTAGTGCAAACTTGTTTTTTACTCAAGAGTCAATTCAAATATTATAATTGCATCTCAATGAAACATTGTGAAATGAATAATATAAAATTAAAGCGTACTATAGTTCTTAGATATGATTTAATTTAAAAAAAGGTGTCCTGCTTTCGATTATTTAATTTTGCATTGTTCGATTGAGTGTTAAAAGTTTCAGACTGATTGTGTAACTAATATGATTTTTATAAAGAAGGCAAGACACTTCAGCAACCGAAATGCCGAACCTACTTTTTCTCATTAAATGCTTCCAGCTTATATTTAAATTTGTTCTTGCCTTCCACAATGCTATTACAACATTCTTGAGAGAACATGTCGTTCACGTATAGGTGTATTATTCATATTTATACAAATGAAAGATATATACAAAATGTAAAATAAATACTTTCTTACATAAATGTTTCACCTTGAAAGCATTGATGAAATTTCGTTGATTGTTAAAAGATAATTAAGATTAATTATGTTAATTTTGATGCTTTGAATCTGCAGAAAGAATTCGAAAATTTTCGAACAATATACACATCTTCAAATATTTTGTAATATCTAAAGCAGAAGAAATATTAATTATTTGCCACACGAAATACGGGTGCTACGCTTATTACACAAAGCTATGAACATGACTACAAAGTTGAGTTATTGTTGACGACTGTATAGGATATTATGTTCTTAATTGCGTTTGCTTTATTTCACTTACACCAACCCCAGAAACAAATATGTAACTTATACTCATCTACCATCCACAGTCGTTCCTGGGTATTTTGCCGCAGAATAATGTTACCTTTCAAAACAACAATAACGTTCATTCATGTTGATTCAGTGTGAAAATATACTGACTGAGTAAAATAGCATTCTGGTGAGCTTACTGTCTTGAATAGTACAAACTTTCTAAATTTGAAATCGATTTAGAGTGTATGTAACGAAATGGATATATCCTGTAACTGCATATGCCTGTAATATTGTAGTTAATCTTTTCCATTTTATGCAATTATACTTCACTGGTTTGTTTTATGACAAGTAGGATCATGCTGTGAGAGAACCTATAGTTTTATGATAAGTAAGATCATTCTTCCAGAGAAACTACAGTTTTATGACAAGTAAGGTAATTCTTCTAGAGAACCTACAGTTTTATGACAAGTAAGATCGTGCTGCGAGAGAACATACAGTTGTATGACAAGTAAGATCATTCTTCCAGAGAAACTACAATTTTATGACAAGTAAGATCATGCTGCGAGAGAACCTACAATTTTATGACAAGTAAGATCATGGTGGGAGAGAACCAACAATGTTATGATAAGTAAGATCATGTTGCGAAAGAACCTATAGTTTTATGAGGCATCCGAACCTGTTTTGCGTAGAAAACTAAATCTCTGACTATAGCAGGTACAAAAAATTATATTACTGTATTGTTGGGATCAAATGTGGTTTAACCGAATGATATAGTAACATGTTATCTCAGCGCCAACGTAGGGATGGATCTAAAAGCGCAATCACAAAAATGTTGTTGAACTTTGACAAAAAGTGTTAATGCAATTTGATACAAATGTCGATAAAATCTGATATATTAAAAGTTGCATAATAATAATAATAAATAATACATATGTATTTAAAGTCTTCTCATTCTGTACACGATTTGCAATGACATTATTCACTCCTACGTCAGCATGAGCTTAGTTAAAACAACACGTTCTTACGCCTGGTGCTCAGAATTAAATTCCAACTTGCTTCTTTCAACCTGGAATAAAGCTTTATTATAATTATTTCATTCGATATAAACTACGGAAAGCATAGTAACAAAAATCATTGAGTTTGTTTGTATACTGATAAAGAAACTTATTTCTATTTGCTTTATTACCAAAATAAACCATACTGAAAGAACATGAAATTGCATAGTAAAGGATGATGAATTTTCTTAGTTATGATAAGCCGTTGCATTCTTTTGATGGTAAGGTTGGAACCATTAAATTAAACTTTTGGCATTTAATGCTTAAGACTCCTTAATATCTACACAACATTAGGAAATATAGCCATAAACAGTGCTATAAGAACAAAATTGCCTTTCATCGCTTGCAGTAGAGGAATTTGGGGGCCGTTTGAAAAAAAAACAAATATTATTTATAGTTACTTTATCTCAGACCTAATACAGGTGAATATATGCAGTCAAAATAATATAGACGTTTCTCCGAGAGTTGGCGAAATATAAATTCTTTCTAAATCGGAAGTTTACATTTAAGCACGGCGATGATATGTTCTTATACTGATCTAGTTTAATACAGGTGATAAATTGCTTTTTTTTTGTATATGAGATATCATACCCTTCGCAGGGTTAGCACAATTGCCAAATAATCGGCACACAGTGCCACCGGGGCGTATTTTTTGTACATTACTCGCAAAGAAAAGAATGAGTTCACGGTGTCTGATAGAAGTCGGACCCACGATCACTTGGTAGCCGGCTAAGGGCTCTTCTAACTAATCTACTGACGATCTGTCATCCCCACCTCTGCGAGCACATATATAGCTTCACTACCAACGAGTTTCGAAATGGGGCAGTGCATGGACTGATTTTCAAACCAAATCAGCATCGAAGAAGCGAACGTTTGAAAAGTTATTAAAGACGGGAAATTTGTCTTATCACAGCCGATGATGTGATCATATTAGATGATAATTTGTTTTTAATATACGAGATATTATACTATTATGATATATATAAAAAACAATTCACCATATAATATAACCACATCATCGACTATGATGACACAAATTTCCCGTCTTTAATAGTTTAATACAGTTAGCGTGCTGAGAAATGGTAATACCTTAAAATAGCACGCAGCTAATGCAAATTCGACTCCCCAATGGTGAAAGAAAGCGCTTAAGGGCAATTGCTTTCTGAAATCCTGATGTTTGTATCCTAGGCCTTAAGAGTTTCGGATTTTTCTGGAAATGTAAGTCCGTCGCCCTACGATGATATAGTTGTAAGGCGTTCGCATATCATGCCGTTGACCTGGGTTCGACTCCCAATAGTATTGTGACACGTCTACCGTTTATCTGCCCACCATAGTACGAAGTTTTGTTCTCTTAGCAGCAGGGGTTCAGAAAAACCCAGAAGCTGTAGGTTTCGACACAGTAGGATTTTTGTTGTACATGCGCTGTACAAACACAAACTTTGGCGCAGTATAGCCCAGATGCTCTTGCGCCATAAAAAATCCAAACAAACAAACAAACACAAACAATCAAAAAAGTATTTTCAATTCTTCCTTAATTCTTTAACTATTTCGTACCAGACAAAATAGGCATGATATTGAAAGTGTGTGGTGTAGAAAGACAAACCCCTTGTAATTTATATTAATGGAATTAAGAAGTCAAACCTTACAAAAACTACCGACAATTTAATCCCTTGTCGTGGTTGTTATACATATGAAAACCGATATTTCTGGGATTGAGAATATGAAAGGAACAAAGAAACGAACAAAGTTGTAATTTCATGACAATGCTATGCAAAATTCAAATTTTGCTTTTAGTACTCGTTGATGGTGTACTAATACTGTATTTGCGTACGATTGAACCCGGTTTTCTCGTAGTGTCTGAAGAAAATTGCAACAGTAACTCGTGCAAACCGAGTTCCTTAGCAATCTGCCGCATAACTAATCACTTTCGTTGTCTCTAGAGGTGCACCTCACGTATCTGCAGTCTTAAAATTTTTCTTAACATTTCTCGAATTTTGAACAATGGAAAGATTGCACTGTATTTTTTACAGCCTTTTGTTTCCATGTCGTCGACTCCGCAAGAAACAAAAATGCAAAAGTTTGCATATTTATCTGAGCTACGCCTATCTGGGTGTGCTTAAGTATATCTGCAAGCTTCGGGCGGGTAAGGTGTCAAGGCATATATCGACACTTCGCATCAATTTTTGCGGTATGCCATGTCTCAAGTGGATTACTTTGTTTATTAAAAGGATTTCCGTAAAAATGTAAACAAGTTCGCTTTTCTTATTGTTTATTACAACCACACAAAGAATGCGAGTGCATTTATTGTCACGAGAAATGCATATATATATATATGTTTGTGCATGTCATAACAGCGATTTCCACATTTTATAAAAATGATACTAGAAACTTAAACGTATGATCAACTACGGGTATAATACTTCATCGCTAATTTGACTGTATTTTTTACACGGTACACCGTGCATAAATGCCTAAAATACAGCTTTGTTTTGACCTCCAAGCAATTTAAAATGATTGATGATAGATGATTAGTTTATTTCCCAAAAGCCTCAAGCGATCTGCTTTTGAAAGCAATATCAAGTTCGTGACTTTCTACTTAAAGTAATCAGTTTTCTACTTGAAAACTAAAAGAAACATTCAACAATCCACCAGGATTATAGACTACTATTACCAGAAGCGAATCCCTTTTTAATTTGAAATCCTTTCCGCAGACAATTTTATAAAACTAACAACCTATTGCACAGAAGTCTTATTGAGAGTTCTCGGAACACAGTCATTAATAATGTTAGATTTACTCTCGTTCAACTTACTAAAATCATCAACGCAGATATAAAAGGGGTGTATCTAAATTTAAATTATTAAATCAGTTTTATTATTATATTTATTATTTGAAATTTTATTTACTATACATTTATTTTATTGAAATAATTATTTATCTAAAATTAATAATAATTAATTAATAATAATTTATCTAAAAAGAGACAGAAACATAACATCGTCATTACTCCTGATGAAGGACTGCTGCTGATGCGTCCGAAAGCTTGAGTGATCTTTTTCATTGCTATTTTACCAGTGTTTAACCTTTTTATGTAATTTCCTCCCTGGTACCCTGTATTTTATTTCTATTGTACTAACCACGGATGAAGTTCCGCTTCATCCTTTCGCTTTAAAGTATTTGCGTTCCCGTTTCTGGACTGTGGTAACGGATCATTCAGCCGGAGATCCTTAGTAAGTATTCATTTATTCCAAACGGTACTGTGCATTGTACTCCTTCCATAGTATTCGCGGTGTCGATCTTCATGCTGAACCCTAAAAAGTTCGAAGGCAAGGTTGCTATTACACTTGTTGGAAGCAAATGTCACCTGGCCTAAAAGCACTTTGGAAAACTACTTTCATGCATTCACTTATACGTGCACTTAACTTCACTCACACTTAAATTTCACTCACTCTCACACTTCTCTCACATATAACTTCACTCGCATTTAACTTTACGCACCCTTAATTTCACTCAAACTTAACTTCACGCATCCTTAATTTCACTCACTCTTAACTTCACTCACACTTAACTTCACTCACTGACAACTTCACCATGTTTAATTTTATTCGTTTACAATTTGGTCAGGAAACTCTTCAAATTGTCCATAAATACATCAAAACACACATTAAAGTTATCCGTTTTAAAGAACATCTTCACTTTAATCACACCTGTAAAAAGGAATTTCTTATCCCTTTCAAACTTAAAGTTAAACCTCTTGTACATTCAGCCTTTGGACATCGCATTGCACATAACACAAGTCTTAAATTTCTTTCCGTCATCGCGTACTCGCTCAGCTTCAAAATAAAATATCCTTTCTTACTTCCCTTCTAAATACTAAACTTGATTTTCTTACCATGCTCCTAGTTAAATCCGCTACTCGCTCACAAGAATCTAAAATCCAAGAACATATTCGTCTTACTCATTCACGTAAACTTAACAACCTTAGACCTTCTATTTCAAAACAGTCAAAACTCCTTACAAAAAACTGGATACTAAATCTTTCAAATAAAAATCTCACACCACAACAGCAATTCGTACTATCACTCGGCCTAAATTTCTCACCTGCTCCACTTAAAATTCCTACACCACAGATTCTCGCTTCCATAGAAAATGCTCTACAAAATACTCACACTGACGAACGTGTTGCAGCTGATATCCGCTGCAGAGTGGCAGGACTCCTTCGGCGTCCAAAACTTCCTGAGGACAACCTAACGCCTATGCAAAGGGTTGCCCTCCGGGAGCTACGGAACGACAAGGACCTTGTCATACTGCCAGCTGATAAAGGCCGTACTACAGTCGTCTTAAATCGTCCAGACTACTTACATAAAGTCTCTACACTCTTATCTGATACAAATACATACACCCGCATCACAAAAGACCCTACACAAACAATTCAATCCAAAATGAACTCTCTCCTTCTAAAACTCTATAAATCTAAAAAACTTACATTTAATCTCTACGACTCTTTAAAATGCACTTCCGGCCGCTTACCATCCTTCTACGGATTACCTAAAATTCATAAACAAAATATTCCTCTTAAAACTATAGTTAGTTTCTGCAGCTCTCCTACATATAACCTATCACAACACCTCTCACGTCTACTCTCTCCTATAATCGGTAATAACGACTACACTGTTTCTACTAGCCAATCCTTCTGCACCTCTTTAAATAACATACAACTTGACGACGACGACCTCATGGTCTCATTCGATGTAATTTCTCTCTTCACTTGCATTCCCACATCACTTGCAATCGACACCGCACTTACACGCCTCCAAAATGACACAACACTACATGAACGCACTTCACTAACACCTCACGACATCTGCACATTGTTGAAATTTTGTCTGGACTCTGCTGTGTTCTCCTCAAATGGTTCTATCTATAGACAAGTTTTTGGCACTGCCATGGGATCTCCGGTCTCAAGTGTTGTAGCTAACTTGGTTATGGAGTCATTTGAGGAAACTGCTTTGTCCTCACCGAATTTTAACATTAAATTCTGGAAAAGATACGTCGACGACACGTTTGTTGTACTTAAAACTAATACACTCCAAAGCTTCTTCCATTACCTTAATAACTTAAACTCACATATAAAATTCACATACGAAACAGAACAGAACAATAAACTCCCTTTCCTAGACGTTCTTGTACACAGATCTCACGATAACTCAATCTTCACCTCAGTTTACCGTAAACCCACACATACAGACAGATATCTCGATTTTAAATCGCATCATCCAACATGCCACAAAGCTTCCGTTGTTAAAACATTAAGTCTTAGAGCGAATTCTCACTGCAGTAATGAAACACTTTCAAACACAGAAACAAAACACATACACACGGCACTTAAAAATAATGGATACCCTAAACGATTCATTCTCAGAAACTGTAGACCCAATAGTACATCTTTAAACAATACATCTCACACCCGCATATCTATTCCATATATTCACGGCATTTCCGAAACAATCTCTCGCATCCTTAAAGAGGCAAATATCAAAACATTCTATTCCCCTGTCACAACACTTCGCAAACAACTTACAAAAGTTAAAGACCCAGTTCCACCAGAAGATCTCACAGGCGCCATATACCAAATACCATGCAAAGACTGCAACAAACATTACATAGGACAAACAAAAAGAATGATCAAAACAAGAAAAAAAGAACACAAACAAGCACTCGCGAAAGGAGACATAGCCTCACGTCTGGCAGAACACGCTTTACAACACGGACACGAACCCGACTGGGACTCAACAAAAATACTACACCGTCACATCACAAACAAGAATAGTAGACTCTTCTTAGAATCTTGGGAAACTTACAAACTACACGGGAAAGCCATTAATACATCACAACCACTTCCAGAAACTTATAAACAACTCTTACTCTGAAATATATGGGATTTCCCAACATTAGGTACCCCACAATACAGGTTTCTCATTGGTTCCCATTGGGGTTCTTCCATGATTCTATTGGAGGCCTCCCATTGGTTCTCATTGGGTTTTTCCATTCTGCGGGACTACTCTGATGAAGGGTTTTCCAGAAATTTCAAGTATAAAAAGAGACAGAAACATAACATCGTCATTACTCCTGATGAAGGACTGCTGCTGATGCGTCCGAAAGCTTGAGTGATCTTTTTCATTGCTATTTTACCAGTGTTTAACCTTTTGTATGTAAAGTTATTTACCTATTTATTTTGTTAAATTTTATTTACTATGCATTTATTTTATTGAAATAATTATTTATTTAAAATTATTTAGTTATTTTTTGTTTAAATTTTATTATTAAATTATATTTAACACATTTATTTTATTGAAATAATTAGTTATTTAAAATTAATTACTTATTTATTTTGTTGAAATTTTATTTACTACACATTTATTTTGTTGAAATTTTATTTACTATACATTTATTTTATGGAAATAATTATTTATTTAAAATTATTTACTTATTCATTTTGTTGAAATTTTCTGGACACGGAATTAAAATTTTCTTAAAGTGAAAATTACGAAACGCATTTTTTGCCTTTTCCACACTTTATCATAATTACCAACAAACTTAAAAAACAAAAAAGTTATTTCATCCGTCGCGATGGCATTTCTCTCACTAACCGCAACAGCCGCTGTGTGTTTGAACACGGTTTTCATAATGTCATCTATCCATTCTTCTTGTATTGAGTAAAGACATATGTGAGTTTACTATTTCTTGTAAGGCTGGGTTTGCTACTTCTTTTAAGGGGATAGGACCTTTGAATTTTCGAAAAAATCGATTTTTTTATTATTAATTTATTTTAATCTTTGGATTCTTAAGATTACATAGCAAAAAACCGCCTGAAAAAATACGTATTAATTCGCTCACAATACTGAAAAATGTGAAGATGTGTAATTTCAATTTGCGATAGTTAAAGGAATTTAAAGGGACCCCATCATCTTCCATCTTCAGTAAAATCCTCTTCCTTCTTCGTTTTTTATTTTTATATATTATTTTTATAGCAATTATCAAAGGTTCGAGAAGAAAGAAATTATCAGGATAAGCAATAAGCAAACAACTATTCATACATTTTCACATTGTTTACTTTTCGTGTGCAGTGTTTTGCTGATTCAGTTCGTATGTGAATCGATTAATCATTACCATTTTTGCAGATTTCATCGTTTATTGTTGTTTCTCCATTTTTATTATGTAGTTTTACTAATCCATCGTTACTTTTGTTTTGCTCCTATTACTGTTTTCGTTTATTTTTGTTGGTGTTTGCCACCTTCAGTTCAAGTTCAAGAAGTTCAGTTCAGTTTCAAGAAACTTCTTGACCAGTATGTGCCTCCAAATAAGAAGACTGCTCCTACAGAGTTTAGTGCGTCAGCCAAGAAAATAGGAAACAATTCTAGAGCGGCGAAGTCGTAGACACGCTAGTAAAGTCATCGACGTGTAAAGGATGTTTGAAGTGGGTTGGAAAGCGGCGAGGTAAAAAATATGAAGAGTGGCTAACAACTCACGGGGATCAATATGTAAAAACCCATAGTGGGTCATCAGGCAAGATGGAAGTAGAAGGAATGATAGAGTTGTTTCAACGCTCCGAACAAGAACGTGAGTGCGTTACATAAAATATATAGGGGATGGAGATTGCCGAAAATTTTTCGGTATAACAAATGCTAAACCATGTGGAAATGATTGTGTCCAAAAGCTCGAGTGTTAGGCACATTCAAAAGCGGATGGGGACACGTTTACGAAAACTAAAACTAGGTTTACGAGGGAAAAAATGTAGCGATAACAAACCATTATCTAGTAAAGGTCGGTTAACCGACGCTGCTGTAGATCAGCCCACAACTTTCTACTGCAACGCAATACGACAATATCCAGATTCTGTTCGAGGCATGCAAACTGCTATTTGGGCGATATGGCATCACACATCTTCCACAGATGAAAACCCGATTCACCACTTTTGCCCAAAAGGAAAGGATTCTTGGTGTAAGTACCGGAAAGCTGTTGTAAATGGGAAAGAACTTTTATACAAGCATAAGAATTCTTTGCTAGCACCTGCAATGGAGAAAGTGAAACCCATTTTTAAAGAACTCTTCCATCCAGACTTATTAAAAAGGTGCCTTGGTGGTAAAACACAAAATAATAACGAGTCACTGAATGCTCTAATTTGGACATTTTGCCCAAAAGTTTCGAGTGCTGGACCCAACGTTGTCCAAATTGCTGTGCATGAGACAACTATTCCTTTTAACGATGGACATCAAGGCAGGTTAAAAACAATGCAAGCTCTTGGTTTAAAGCCTGGATTCAATGCGCAAAGTGCTGCGTGTAAGGCAGATAAAGAAAGACTCAAAAAATCAAATTTGCAAACCAAACTTAGCACTCTAGAATCTCGTAAAGCTCAAAGGTGCAAGTCAATGTGCAATGAACAAACATTTAGGTTAATTGAAGGGGAAGTATGCATCTGGGGAACATTAAACCTTTTTGATCTTGTACATGTTTCGCTATCACAGGCATAGAGTTATATTGCCCTGTGGGGCCCAAGCTCCCAAATAATTTGAAATAAAGGTTACATTTTAGAACATAGTATCGCTTTCTCGCCAAAAACTTCCATTGTGTAACGTTACGATGGATTAGCCAAGAGTTGTTTCGAGCTTTCGTTTTATTTCCAGCCGCCATGGTTGTTTACGAATGAACTTCCTATCTGTATTATACTGATGACTACCTATTTATATTATACCTTTTGGTTACTTAATTAGACATAATGCCAATACCGAGACATTATCGAGTTTTTTTTATTGTTTTTGATTATAAAAGCAATAACCACAGAGCTGCTGAACGTTGGCGAGGCCTTCACCACAGATTGATGGACCGTGTAATGATGCCCTGTACCCTTTTGGTTACTTAGACATTATACTGATATTGAGATTTTAATGAGTTTTTATTGTATTTTATGAATAAGTAAGATGATTAAAATAATTGTAATATTAAAATAATTGTAATATTAACGAGAGTTGCCAAAAAGACGAAAACTCGTCGTCACTTTATTGGCGGTGGTACCTTGTTCTACTATTTTACCGAAATAAATTGCAATTTTACATATACTGTAATGAATAGATGTTCAAAATATGTGCTTGGTCCCCCCCAAGAATTTGAAAAACTCAACGTTGATGTTTGCTGTCTTAAATCAAATCTCCAACTTTAAAGCCGTTTTTCTCTGTAACTTTTTTTTAATGTATTTTGCATGTTGCGCGCAGGATATTTTCTAAACTATGCAAGATAATGTTATGAAATTTCGACTGAAGGTAAGCCATATGTATAGCTCTTTAATGAAAGCATATTTAAACCAATTGTTTATTAATTTATGGTAAGTTGTCTACTTCATAGCTCATTACGTCTTCGAAATTTACATTTTTCATAAAAAAATTTTTAATAAATATGCTCTTTTGTTTATATTTCATATTAAAACTACAATTATTTTAAAAAATACAAGGTATAAATAATTAATAAATATGAACATTCTTTCATTTTAGAGTGCGCGCAAACCCGAATGAGCATTATAATAATATATTTTCAGTGTATTAGATATTAGCTTTTAGAAATTTTATTAATGCAACAAGTCTCCTGTATTTTCTGTTATATATTGCATAAGTATCTGATTAAAAAAAATTGTTAAGCTACATATTATAGTTTATAAATCATGAGCTAATGAAATGAGTATCTAATCATTGAAATTTCAACAATTTAAATGTCCTATCCCCTTTTAATTAATAACTACCAGAAGTTGAAAACTCGCATATGAAATTTGTTTCTTTTTCCAACTTCAGATATTTTGATGAAACTTAGTTTCCTTCTTTGCAACCACAATTTAAAAATAAAAATCTTTTTTGTACTGAAAACATGAAATCAACATTTTCTGAAGGGAACATAGTGATTATAAGTAGTTCTAAGCGTTAACATTGAGAAATATTATATGAGAATTATATACACAAGAAGCCAAACAATGGGGATTTTATCATCTCACTTCTGGAATGTCTTCTCATTGGTGAGTCGATGACAGTCCTATTGTCATCATTGTATTTAAGGGCGTTTAGAGATCATGTAATCGTAAAATTCGTTAAAACGGAAGTAATTTTCTTGAGCCCGTTTGTGAGTCTGTCACTTCCATTATATCCTTTGCAACACTCATAAATTCAAGAAAAAATCACGCTTTTAAGAAAGATCAGTGACGTAAGTGATTTCCATGAAAAGTTTCGCGCTTACCATATGACTAATAACAAATAGATAATTCCAAATTCTTATTAAATTAATTGTGTACTTCGAAAAAAGATTAATTATAATATTTGTTGGATCCGTAAACACAACAATATTGATATTTTTGTAAAAATGTATTCTGCGTATAATTCTGCTAAGTATAATTGAATTTCACTACGATAAATGATATATATGTGATAGGAAATAATCCCTTACAAATCATATCACTGAGCAAAAAATTTTGAATTTTTTCTTCCTCAGAAACAACACACGTTTGCCTCTCCCATAGTTATATACTCGGATGAAGAAAACATTTTAAATAATTAAATAAAACAGTGCCGAAACACACTATTAGGTGGATTATATGACACTTTGTACACTATCGTAAAATCTGAAAGTTTCAAATTCACGCACTAATTCAATAAAAAGTTAAAGGAATTGCAAAAAAAAATCATGCGGATAAAAGAAAATTCAATTCAGTGCACCGGAATGCGAAATGTCATATTTTCTTGTTGATATATATAAATAATCATTAGAATTTCTCTCTGATACGTTTTTTAACGAAAGAGTGTTTTACCTATAAAACATGGCGATAGTTTTCGATAAACTATTTGAAGAGTAGATCGTCTGTTCTGTAATATATTTTTAACCTTCTTTCTCCTCGCCTAAAACGTATATTAATGATATTTTGGTGGATGTTATTTTCTCATACAATAATATATTCGTATTTACCATCTGCTTATTGATATTCATATAGAGAATACATATTTTCAAGTTTGTTTTAAACACAAAAAAATATTTTTTTTTGGTTACGATTGGGCAAACTCATAAGCCACACTGAATATACGGATACTATATGTGCCGAAGTACATGTGTAGACTACATGTCCGTATCCAAGGGGGAGGATCATAAGGACCGGTCCCCCCGTAACTTAACTTTTAATGGGACTTGGCTACGACTTTTCCATTGATACATGCTGTAAAATTTTTTGAAACCCCCGAAATTAAAACCTGACTACGGCCTTGATAGACGATATATAATTCTTCTATGCTGTATTTGTAAATTAAAAATATACCAACCCCAAAATTTTGAGATACGCAGAAACAAATGTCAAAATGTTATTTAACCAAATTTACACTGTATATAAATAGCTGTGTAAATAGATTTATCATGTTTCTACCTGAATAAAAGTTATCGTATCTTATTGAAATAGTCGGCAATCATTACATCATGCAAAAGCGGCTACATATATCACTACTCCAAGTATTGCAGATAGCAAGTAATTGCGTCATGTAAATAACGCCCTTTAAATCCATTTAGTTTGAAAATTGAACCTACCAATTTAAGTTCATTCATTATCTCCATTAATTAAAATGTCTCTGCACGCTGTAGGAACTTGGCCAATTGCTGACATATCCTCGAGTTTTAAGCAGGATTAAGTTAGTAAATATACACTAGAAGAGATCATTTTGGTGGAAGATATATATGTATTATTGCAATACCAGTTTTATTCATAGTTATAGGAAGGCTCTAATATTGATGGTGGAGAAGTCATCGCCATAGTTATTAATATCATTCTTAGCAACTATTCCAGAAAGACCTTTTATTCTCGTACTATCTTCATTAGGTATTTGTAAGATTGTGATACGGGCAGTACTGATTTGGAACCGAATCGCACCGAGTGAGACGAATTGGTCGAAGCAAGATTTTTGTAAATGGGAACCGGTTGTAAGTTTATTTGTGGGACTCTAGACATTTTATTCGATACATCGCTTTCGATATAGTACTTTTATCAATAATTTCAACAAGTATCGGTCACGGGTCTTGGTAAGTTTGCATTCTTTCCCATGCTTTAGACCAAAGATTTTGCGTTGTATAGAATGCCTATCAAGCACACCTAAATTTTGGGTCAGTGGCTAAAGCGAGGTGGTGTTAAAAAGCCTATTGCTTATAAGCGGGGAAGCTCTATGATTAGAGAGCGTTTTTGAAAATATGCACATCTGCTCGTCCGAACTTTCCAGACAGGAAGAAACAGTAGTATCCACCAATGAGAAGTACTGCTTATATGCTGCTTCTGAAAAGAATTCGAATAGTCTGTGTCGGTCTTCATCAATGAAACCCACGTAATGTCAAAATTTATTGGAGTATGTTGAAATCACGTCAATACAAGTGTATGTAGTATATATTTGTAAATACTTCTTCTCATCGTATCCGTTCCCAACAGCCATACGATTTTTGTGAACTAAATACAAAAAGACCAAATCGTAACAACCCTTGATGACGCGTGGACCGAAAATTTCCAAAATGCAGTTTTCCAGTAATTTTCTTTACATGTTTAATATGTTCTATATTAGTTTTCAACAACAGAAATGATGGTAGCGTTTAGTTAATGTGCATATTCCATACGCCTAACGAAAATTGATCAATATAACGTAGTAATTTGTGAACCCAAGAAAGTATAATTGAATTAAATTATTTAGGCATTTAAAGGAGAAATAATTATATTCTGTTTTCCCCAAAACAAGACCCTTACACTTTGTATAAAACTTATGCTTTGTACATCGTTTACGTAAATGTAATTTTTATACATGAATTCAAGAACACTTAAGTTTAACTGTAAAGTGATTTCAATTCCAATAGCGTGTGGGATATTAGAACTCCATATTATCTTATGTAGTTATAGTAATATGGTATGTCCAAATAAAACTACATTCAAAAATAAGACATTACTTTGATAAGTAAAATTTAAGAAAATGAAGAAAAAGACACCTTTTGTATAGAACTTAAGTAAAAAATAATTAAAATATTTGTTTTTAATAAATTTATTCTTAGTTTCACGTTATACCTGTTGTTGCGTTTTATTACATGCAACTTCGATTATTTTAATTAGATTCAGTTCCAGGAACCTAGTAAATCAAAAATTATGGGAATTTCAGTTTACTTTAAAAAGATCATGTTATATAAAATTGTGATGACTAAAAATTATTAATATACTCATATAATTAATATAATTATTTCATAAATGGTTGTGGTAAAATAAGGGAGAATAAAATGTACTGATGGACATCACAGTGTCCTAAAAAAAAATTTGATTTAAGGCAAATTGTCATTTCTTATTGACAATTAGCCTATTGAACCGGTTGTTAAAATTTTGGCATGTTAGCTCTGGATATAGAGGTGAAAATACTCAAACACACACTCTATAACAAAAAAATCGATGCACCAAGAAGGAGTTGTCCGATTGTAATGAAATTTCGTTTAGAAAGACATTTTGGCCGAACATGCAAATGATTAAAATTTGGTGTCCAATGAATGAATAGCGGGAACTCCAGCGCATCGGAACTGCGCATTCAGCAGGTGTATATAAGGAGCGATTCTCAACATGTGAACACTATGGGAAGGCGATGGCAACTATCCTGTTTCAGCCATCCCGGAATATTGACGATTTAGCCCGACAGTTGGAGACAATTTGGCAAGAAATTCCGCAGGACACCATCCGGGATCTTTATCAGTCTATGCCACGCCGGGTGACAGCTTGCATCCAGGCCAGAGGTGGACCAACGCCTTATTGACTTCCTCCCTTTGTAACGGTCAAACTCTGCAATAAATCATTCAATTGTTCTGAAATGTTAATGATTTCTTTTTCTATGTATGTTCTTCATATCCACCAATTTTTATCGCAATCGGATAACTCCTTCTTGAAGCGTTGACTCTTTTATTATAGAGTGAATATGAGAAATTTAGGCAAGACGGGAGTTAAGAAGGGTGGCCGTGGATGGCGGCGCTATAATTCCTGAGGCAAGTGCATGCTATGTATTCTATTCTCAGTAATTTACTGATCTATCACTAGTTAGACAGAACTTTTTGCAGTAATGAGGATAAACTCTGTATTTTCCGCTATTCTCAAAGTTTAGTTTTCCAAATCTTTGCAATCCTCTAATTTATAATGCATATTAAAATGACCATTCAAATTATATTTACGAGTAAAAAGTTTGCAAGCTTTCCATTATAGCTATTAAATATAATTGTTTTGTTCATATAATGAGTATTGAGTTAAAATTAAATTCAACAGGTTTTTATTTCGAAATCAGCTTTTGTGTCTGGGTAGTCTTGCAAATTTATTTTTAAATTTATATTTAAAACTAGAAAAATATAGCTAAAATTATCTAGATATTTCTATATGTTATTCAAAAATTACATAGGGAATACTACAATTTATTAATATTGTATATAAATAAAATTTATTTAAAACAATACTCTAAAGATGTTATTAATAATTAAATAAATTTTTAATCTTCTTAAACAGATAACACCAGAATTAGCTAGATATAGCTCTTTCTAGATTAATTTAAAGAAAGACAGAGTCGAGATTTTTACAGCGAGAGTCACACACAGTTGTAACTCTCGATCATTATCTTGATTAACTCCTTTTACTCCTTTCTATTCAATGTCTGAAATTGGAATGGAAATTTATTTTCAGTCACTGATCTCTCCCAATACATAGGTCTATATCAAAATAAAAAAAAAATTGAACTATTGGATTTATTAACATCGAAAATCTATTTCGGTTTGACTTCAAACTTTCATTTCCAACCTAAAATGATCTTCCTGAAGGAAGGTAGGACACTACAACACATTTTTTCCCCACGTGTTATCGATGGAACTAAATTCCTTACTAAGGAAATAATTTTTCTCGGAGTTACAGAAAAATTATATTAAAAATTCGGTTCCTAGAGTCTTGATTACAGAAACTATTTTGAATTTATTCAGGATTTGTTGAAAATTTAAACTTTAAATAAATGTTATTACCTGAGGTAGATTTTTTTAATTTTGATAAGGAGCTTGTTGCATTTTTAATTTTTTAGCAGTTCTTAAAACATAGAATACATTTGCACATTTTTATGAATTTATTTCACAAATAACGACATCATGAGACATACCAATAAGAAAGTTATTAATGTATTCACGTACGGTTTACACCGACTAATGAAAACAGTGTGTGTAGAGATGCATAAAAATTTAACATCGGCCCTTTGTGTGCTTTATTCTCTCTCTCTCTCTCTAAGTTTACCTTAAACTCGATTTTATATGTGATGAAATTGTTGTGCATTTTTTATTATTAGAAATATTTTTCTTACTATGGTACTATACGCTTCTCAGGATAAAAGCATAGCTATCGTTTCATTTGGTACACCCGTGAAATGTGGAAGAGCAATCCTTCCATTCTCTAAGGTGCATATATATATACCTTTGGATCAACTTTTCTAATAAAATGGCCTCATTTATTATACAGTGAAATCTGTCTGACACGATGTTGTCTGGTAGGATATTTCTCCCAGACCCTTAAATATCGTTTTAGATATGTTTCGCTGTATGTATATTAATTCATTAATTACAAAAATTTTAGAATTTAAAAATATACTTCAAATTTCTTATCACGAAATATATATATCATCTGTATGTCTTGATAAAATATTCAATTTTTTATACTTTTAAGGGAATGCGAACGTACTATCATTGTTCTCAAAATTACCAATATTTTTCATTTGCAATACAAGCCACGGGATGAATCTCATTTTGTTTGCTGGCGCGCTCGATTAATCGTTCATGGAAACCACATGAATTATAAACACGCGGCGATTGGTTTGTTCTGACCTAACCTCAGTCATGGCCAAAAAAGTATGTATGTGTGTATAACGTGGAACCATATTCCTTAGACAACCAGATATCATGCCTTGTATGGTCAGTTCGTGGTGGGTTCATCAAAAAATACTGATTTTCATGTTTCCCTCACCACTTGCTGTAACCAATGAATACGCTCCTGTACTATACGTCATTTTACTAAATAGTACACTGTTATAGTAAGTCTTTATTGGTATTGAAATTCTCATGAAGAGCAGTGTACATAAAACAGCTCTGCATATACGCGTGTAGAGGAAACTCTCTTACAGAGGTTTTAATTAAATAATTGAATAAAAATAATATAATAGCCCTAATGTTATATATTTATATATAGTGGTCGTTGATAAAATAAATGTGTTACAAATTTCGTTTTTATCAGGAATTTCCACTTTGATAAAGAAAAAAAATTAAAAATACGAGCGCTTTATCAACTAATCTATACAGCTTATTTAAATGAAAAACAATGGGGTGTATAGGTTATATACTCAGCTCTCAATAAGAGACATCATGACTTACAAAATTATATATTCTCTTATTTTATATACTTGTAAATTTGTTTTCGTGAATTGCTTTATTTGTTGAAGGTATCGATAAGAAATATGTTTTACGTTGTCTAGGATAAAGAAAGTGAGCGACAAAATCTATAAGAGTCAGAAGATTTTTTTATGTCAAAACCTTATTTGACACGGTAGTTACGATTTAATCTGTTGTGACCCTAATCCAATCAATATATTCACTAAGACAGTAACACAAAATTTTATCTGCTGAAATCCTTTTATGCTAAAATTGCCACTAAAATTTCAGAAATAGAAATCAAATTCCTGAAATTAATAATTTCCATGGCTTTGAAATAAGGATTATGCTTCGACATTTTAATGAATGACATGCAAATGAAATTCGAAAATAGATTTCATTGCGAGATGTTCAACACATTGAACTAATCTGTTAATTTTTATGCACTGTAGGTGAAAATTTTTGTTTATGTATTTAGGAGTCCATAGTTTAATTAACAATATATTTAACGCATAATTGATATAAGTAGGGTACCTCAAAGTAAGGGCCGAGTTTCTTTTTTTAAGCATAAAGAGCTCTAGTTTGAGCTGAAAGACTTGCGTGTAACAAATATTACCACGAATTCCCCCACAAAAAATTTACAAAAATAGTGCCCCAATGGCACGTAGGTTGACCATTTGGCAATTGTGTTATAACTCTGAGAAGGGTAAAATTAAATCTTACGAAACCTCATATACGAAGAAAAGGAGAGTCGTTTTTGTGCCTTAGTGTTCGAGCAGGTTAAGGCATTCCGGTTCGTACGGAGAGTCGCAGGTTCAGCTCCAGTACAGGGTGGTGACTCTTTTTCTTCTATACATCAAAAGCTTTCATTTAGGATGAAAGACGTGTGTTGCAAAATTATTATCTATCAATTCCGCATGAAAAATTTACAGAAAACATGCTTCAATGATTTAGTTTTTTTTCTAAAATGTGGCAATTGAGAAGGGTAATAATATCTCACAGCTACGCATATTCTACACTGGACGAAATAGTGTAAATATTTGACTGTGATTTGATTTCTCAAATATTATGTTAAGGCATATTGTGTTTTTTTTAGCATGGGCATCTGATATTAAAACTTCTATATTTTCAGAACTGTTGCTAGATGGAGTGGAGCCCAGCTTTGCTGAACCTATTCCGAATAACACGATAGCTGCTGGCCGAGCAGTGACGCTACCTTGCGTTGTTGATAATCTTCAAAACTATAAGGTAAATTTTGAATATAACTTTTTATATGATTTATAATTTTATCATAATGTGGATGATATTTTCCAAGTTGTACACACACGTACAGCCCTGCAGTGGTACAGTAATCCCGCGTTCATTTAGAGTGTGGCTATCCCGTGTTTGACTCTTAACCCAGCCAAAAAATAGCGCTTACCGGTTCACCGTATTCCGGTAGATATTTCTGCAAGCTTTAAGAGGTTCAGATTCCTTGGAAAAGTGAAGGTTCTTACGTAGCATGAACATTGCTTTCCCTGCGCTCTAAAGCAAACAAAGGTTGCACACACCAATATCGAATATCGTGATCATTTTTCATATGCAATATAGGTATGCATTTTGACGTCATCACGTGATGAGTTAAGAGTAAAAACTGTGTCCATGATTATTCGCGGAGTTTAATTCTCCGCAGGAGGGTATTTTCTTGATGAAACAACTTTTTTCTTTTGAAGAACAATTCTTGGAGGAGAGGACAGTATTTTTACTAACAAAATATCTTTTTAGCGTCTTTTCCGCAGGAGCAGTTTTTCACAAAATGCCTCTTACAAATCCGCCTTAAAATCAACCATAAACACACCAAACATTTTATTGAGAGAGATATAGTCTTCTTTTAAATACGCACGTTAATTGATAGAAAGAGGAACAAATATAAACAGAATAATTGTATAGAAGAAAAGATGAGCATTTATTATTAGCGAGAAAATGGAGAAAAACATTATTTCTCAGGAAAACAAAAGGCATTACTTTTGCTACAAAATCTGTTCTGTGGAACATGGACCGAAAACCAGAATTACAATGTTTTATATATAGTACAATACTTTGCAGAGCCGTAGTATAAATTTTACATCGAAGCAGATACCTCTTTTACTAGGTCATTCAGAAAATATCACACTGATATATAAACTGATTATAGAATGAATGCTAAAAGAATATCTTTAAATGCTTTCTTCTCGTGTTACCTCTAAACTGATTTGAACCATCATCTGGTACACATAACTACTGCCATTACTGATTATCAGACATTAAATTTAACTACTAACAAATTTCAGAAATACATTAAAAGCATAAATATTTCACTGTCTTTCAATGGGTAGTTGTAGCAAACGTATAAGTTAATGAAGTCACCATATTTAAAGCAATTTCTTTTCGTCGGATGGGTTCATGGTCGCTATTTTTCAGATATTTGTGGGTTATATTAAACAAGCTCTCGTCTGGATCATAATAATTCGTAATCAGGGGCGGGCGAACTAGGCCGCTGCGCGCTCATGGGCTATAGGACTTGCGCCCTCATGGGCTATAGGACGCGCCCTCATGGGCTATAGGACTCGCGTCCTCAGATAATCCAAGGTATTCGCCCTTTAAAAGGACTCAATCTGCCCCTGTTTGTAGGTGCACCAAAGACTAATTTGATGTGCAATCTCTACTACACTGGCGTTCCTCACCCGTCGGGCCCTGAGCTATTCTCCTGGAGTGTGTCATCTTAGCTCTCTAAATATTTTTCATGAATATGTAATCTGAGGAGAAAATTAGTCACAAATACATCAGAACACTCAGACTCAAAACGCCTAAATGGCATCTGTGCGGAAGATGTCTGTGAACAAGCCGTGTATTTTTAAATACGTGGGTATTCATGAACGATCGAGAATTTTCAGACGTCGAAAGTCAAAAATGATAAAATTGATTAAAATATGCAATGATATAAAAATTCTAATATCACTTTGTTTATTCACATAATTTTGACAAGGTATAACATTTTTATAAAAATTGGATGAAAATATCGTACAGTATACCGTACATTAAAGGAATTAGGAAAACCATAAAATGCATTTTCAATTTATATTCTATAAAATGAATTAGAGTTTAAATTCTATCTCAAATACATAAATCTATTATCGATATAAAAAGACCTTTTCATGTTAGAGTACTTTAATTAAAATTTTAATTTTTCAATCTCTTCTCTAGTATTTGGGGCTTCGTAGTAAACAACCCGCGAAAATGAATATACGGACACGTTATTTACAAGTTAATCAAAATTTCAAATCAAAAGATACAATTTTCCGAAGTTTATGCAATTTTTAAAGAAAAAAAACAGCAAATTAAATTTAATCTCGTTCCTACACTCCATAAAATTAGTATGTATAGCTATATTTAAAACGGAAAGTACAACATTATGAATAACTCTTTCGTCGTGTTCACGATTTTGGTTTGAATTCCAATTTGTTTTAGTTTTGAAGTCTCCTTTTTAACCTGCACGGGTAGCGTTCACCAAATACTACTTTTACTAATAAACTACCACAAATGCTAGTAAGACTAGTGATCTGACTGAAACTGTACCCATCAAATCCAAAGTTGCCGCTTCCTGATTATAAAGGAAGAAACTTTTTGAAAGGGATAATCATGAAAGAAAAGAAATCTGAATACGTGACTGTGGTTTCAACAGCTCAAGAGCTATTGTGTTTGTTCCGTAACAAAAAAAAATTGCTAGTTTGGATCTAATCGGGGGCGTTGTTCTCTTTTATCCCACGTTTATAAGATGATAAAAGCTTCTTGTTTAAATCAAAGTGGTAGGATTCACCAAAACCCTACTCGTTAACCCTATAAGTTTGTTTCTCAACATTTATGAGGCAGAGGTCCGGCAATATTTTTTATACGATGAGGGCCTCGTCCGAACAAATGTGCTCGTAAATATCGTTCCAATTTTTTTTGAGTTTATACATTAACTATCATAGGAATACATGATTATGGAATAATCAAAATAAGTATCAGTACACTCCTTTTATTAACATACATTTTGTTGTTTGGTCACTATCATTTGTAACAGATGTTATTTCGTCCAGTTTTAAGAACGAAGGACGCACCGCATGTTACGGTAATCGGCTTGCAGGTACTTTTTATGACCGGTCATAATAAACGGGATACCCTTTCTCGAATGTTGAAAGATTTGGATGTATGAAAATTCTCGATCGTTCATAAAAAAATAATTAAAAATAATTAATTAAAAAATACAAGGGCTTATCCACTTGCATTTTCTACACAGGTGTTATTTTAGGCATTGTAGGTCTGAACGCACTCGCGATTATTATTCTCAAGGTATTTTCACTATAAAAGAGCTATTCATGAAAAATGCTTAGAAAACTAAAATAACAAATTCTAGGTAAATTTCTCGCTGCCCGGCGGTTGAAAAATAATACAATAAATTGAGGAAACAAACCTAGTGAGCGAAATAATTGGTTACCAAATTTTTAGTTTATGAAGAGAACAGTTTAAAAAATAAAATTCAAACGAAGTAAT